>CM024593.1:28056829-28373658 GCA_014182565.1 Eucalyptus marginata
ATGAAGAAGAAGAAAAGAGAAGAAGAAATTTGATTCTCAGTTTTATTCCCAGAACAAGAATAACATTTTTTTTTTTTTATTCTCAACTCTTGTCCAAAACTGTTTTCGGGAATAAAAATTTTACTAAACGCGATTCTTTTCCTAAACTAATTCTAGGGACAAAAAATCATAATTAGGCACTGTTTGGATGGTTACCAAACAGTGCCTAAACCTCCCGTCGCACCAACTCTAAACATAGAAACTAGAATACAGAGAAGTCAAATATACAGAGACAACAACAAGCACCATCGACTGCTAATCAAGGACTCGTGATTAAGGCAGATCCATGTGAAGGCTCTACTTCCTTCTTGGGTGTGTTTCACGGGACAGGATGGATCACGACTTTTCCGGCTGCCCGGCGGGTTTGAAGATGCGAGAAGGCCTCAATGGCCTGCGAAAATGGGAACGGGCTCTTCGGATCAATCACTGGCTTCACCTTCCCGCTCTCCAAGAAGGGCTTCAACTTCTCCAATGTCGCACCGTCCAATGCTGATACGAAGGAAAAAGCTGGCGGGGGTAATGTCTTGCTATGTTCTACAATTGTCACCACGCTCCCTCCTGGCTTCACAGCCTTCACCGCCCGCTCACTTTGCCCTGCACATGAGGAACATTAATTGTTAAGCCCGGTGCCAAACAGTTCCTTATAAAATCTTATCCACGAAAATTGACATTTTTAGCGAATCGATTGTCAGTGAACAAAGAAAATTGCATGGCATCCAGATGGTAATGTCATGCATACGCAACTATATAATATGGGACGTCAAAAAACATCAAGTTCGTTTATGTTCTTTTACCTACCAATTGCCACATAGACAACATCAAACTTTTCTGAGAGGTCTTCAAAATTGACCTTGGTGTAGTCAATGGCCAGATCAGCACCCAAACTCTTCAACAAATCTAGCTTCCCAGTGCTACATGTAGCTGCTACTCTTGATGCACCAAAAACTTCCTTAGCCAGCTGTGCAATTAGATCAACAACAACAACAACAAATGTGAAACCCCACCAAAAAAAAAGGTAAAAGTATAGTCCTCGTATCGAGTAAGTCCCATGTGAAGTCGATGTGATTATGATTCGTAAGAAAACAAAGAAGGAAACAAAATGATACCTGTATCACGAGTGTGCCGACACCACCGGCACCACCCAAGACAAGGAGGGACTTGCCGGGTGAGAGGCCAGCTCTTTCGAGGCCTCCATAGGCAGTCAGAATGACCAACGGCAAGGAAGCAGCCTCCTCAAAACTCAGCTTCTTGGGCTTCAAAGCCAAGGTTGACTCATCCACGGCCGTGTACTCTGCCAGCGTCCCGTATATCGTGGCACATCCATATACCTCGTCCCCAACTTTCAGCTTCTTCACTTCGCCACCCGCCTTCACCACAATCCCAGCAAGATCGTAGCCCGGGACGGCCTAATGCAAAAAGGCGGGGCATAACGTTAATATAACATGTTATGAGGAAAAGAAAAGACGACGGATACAGACCATCTAAAATATCAACCAAATTACCGGTAAAGTGAAGTGCGGGAGCTTGTAAACTGCGGTCACTCTCAGGTGGTCAATCGGATTGAGTGCCGCGGCAAAGACTTTAACCAGCACCTGGCCTTTTTGTACTTCAGGGACCTCGAATTCCTGGTCTAATCTCAACACATTGGCGACGTCCCCATACTCGCGATACACCCAAGCCTTCATTTTAGTCGGAATGACAAAATTTGTGGCCATGGATCTTCTTCTAAGATCTCTCGATCGATCTATCTCAAGCTTGAAGCACACAATATAAGCACCCCGCCGCCGGCGGGCGCGGTGACATATATGGTGACTTCATAACGGAGAAACTGTCATTAATGACGCCAAACGAAAAGGATTGATAAGTTCAAAGATGTCGTGCCAGACCAAGGCAAAGAGAAACTCAGAACTTTGGTCTCGTGGTGAAATATGCAGCAATCTCTCAAAAACTGTACTGGTGCAGAAAGTGATTGGACAGCGTGAACCGCCTCAGATGGTTCCACACAAATGTCGGATACCCAATGGCTCGTAGGAAGTCGGTCAATCCATTTAATTAATATTTATTTAAATTTTTTGGCTGGGATAATTTATTGGTAAAGTTCTTTCCAGTCAAAAGGATGACAGGATAAATTTTATTTAGGTAAAGCGTGGCCGTGAATCTCATCTATGGAATTATATTATTTTCTATCTATATGGGCTGCTTTCACAGTTTTAGATTAGAAAAGTCTAGATATACCATTGCTGTATGAAATTTGAATTTCTAGAAAATATCCCCACTTGAGTGGTTACCAGAGAAATGAACTTAAAGTAGGGATAAGAGTGAATTGTTTTGACGATGAATATCCAACATTTTAAGCTTCATCTAAAATAAATAATTTGAAAATATCATCTTGAAAATAATCGCTTCTATTGTTTAAAATTATTAGTTAATGAAAAATATTTTCATCGTTAACAATAATATACATCTAAATATTTCTATAAACGACGAAAATATTTTTTATTCATTCATATCAGGAGCGATGGACAATCAAACAACTATCCCTTATACCTCTCTCGTGATACATATAATCATTTTTAGGGAAAACATATTCCAAATCATTCATTTTTTTGAAATAAACGGAACCTTTGTTAGTAAATCAAGTTTTATATACTTTCTTCGATCCTTCTAGGGTCCCATAATTTCCCAAATTTGTCATCATTTGCCTAAAATGATGGTAAGATTGGTTGTGCTTATAGGTAAATTTAACTTTTTGGGTCTTAACTCGCTTATAACAACCATAACTTGTTTACAACCTATGATAAGTAACTTACATTTATGAACAATCATCTGCCGATAAAGTTCGCAAAGTGATTATGCCAACACTTAGCTATTAACCAATAGCATAGTAAAATATCCCAAACTCTTGTAAATGATGGTAGTTATGATTAGTAATTGTCCTCCATAATTCTAATTTTCTTATAAAGGAAAAGAAAATTATCAAATAAAATCATAAACTAATTTCATCCATTCCAATTAAGCCTTAAACATTTCAATTTGATCAATTTAATTTTAAACTTTTTAACAATTTTGACCAAAAATCGTCAACGTCAACACTAGCGCGCCATGTAAGATGGCAAACACTAACAATAACAGTTTTTATAATTCCTTTCAAAATTTCCAAATGTTATTATTATTTTTTATTCTCTTTCTTTTTTTCTTGTTTTTCCTACGAGGTCTCGCAAGGGTGGCCATCCTCACTGGTCATAGGCAAGGGTTGGCTGACCCTCGCTGATCCCACTCACCTGCAGCCCTTGTCAGGCTTAGAAAGAAAAAAAAAATGGAAAAAAAAAAAAAGAGAGAAAAAAAATTAAAATTTTAACAAAAATTCAGAAATTTTTTTTTAAAAAATTATCTATTTCAACATCAACTATGTCACGTAAATTGACTAAGGTCTACGTTAACAATTTCCGATTAAAATCAACCAGAACAAATCATCCAAAAATTTAAGACCAAATTTATTAAATTAAAATGTTTAAAACTAAATTAGCATGAATACAATAGATTTAGAACTTTTTTTTATAATTTCCCCATTAAAAGCATGTTGGTCCTAGATAAACCTTAGCTTCAATGGAGACAAATTCCCGCCAAGCGATAGGATTGTTATGACAGCCTCAAATTTGTTGAAATTGATCATACAAGGATGCCTTTATAATCACTAAACTCACTTGCATAGGGAAAATTTTCAGTGACTGATCGTATTCACTCTTTTCCTCTCGCAATGCTTCGATCAAACAGTGAAATCCTCTGTCATGCTGATCTACACTATTCATATATTGCACCGAAACTGCATTAAGTAGATTTAATACATGCACACAGGTAATTGAATGACCAAAGAAAAATTAAAGTAGGCAGGTCATTCATCTGTTTTCATCGATTACGAGGCACGGAGGGTACAAAGCGTGTAACCAGAGATGATGGAGCAGAGAGCAAAGGCCATGAAAGCCAGGATGGAGAGAGCCACGGATGCAGTTGCCATTTGTGGGAACTTGTCCTCTCCCCAGTTCAATTCCCAGTCATCGACTCTCGTTGCAGCCGATGATGATGCCGATAACAGCAGATAACTCATAACCTGCAGTTCCCACACACAGCAGTCAGAGCTTGAGTTGAAAATGACACGAAATATTCCAATCATGAGAACATGGAAAGTTTCAAATGCATTCTAATATCAATCTTTAGTGTGAGGGGAATTCTGTTCCCTTTCTGATCTTTATATGGAAATCAAAGGACAAGGGACTGTTCCCCTGAACATGGGTCTCCAAAACCCAATGTCTTAGGTTCAAATCATTTAGCTTGTCACCTCAGTGCCATTGTTTTCACACCATGTCAAATCAAGTGTTCTAGAATAATAAATCACACTTGTCTGGTGTTGAAAGCCAATGGCCATATCTATTCTGTAGGCTTTCATTTTATACACCTACGAACACAGCATCAGTTTGTTAGTCGATGGAGCTAATATCTCTGACTGAATAAATCAAAGGATTTTTATTTAGTACTAACATGGAGTGAAAAAGTTATTCCACATATAGCATAAGACAATTGCACATATGCAGGTTTATTTTTGGTGACTGTATTCAGTTCATTAGTAGATAAATATTCTTAGTCCAAGATTATTTGTTCAAAAGTCTTTTTACAAAGACTGGCTTTCCAATATAAAATATGAAGACAGTACATTGAATTTTTTGATGCCTACATCCTCAAGGCAAGACACACACAAGAGCCCCCGAGAGGAAAGAGTTGAAAACCGGGGTTTTGCCAAAGGCTCAAAATGAAATAAGATATGACAGAGATGCCAACATTGTTTTCATTTGCTTGTAAAGTTCAACCTACCAGCTGTGAAATATTCCATAGAAAGTAGAAAGTGCTGTTACAGGGTTCACAGCAAAGAACATCACCTATCAAAATGGGAGAATATTTTCTTCTTTTCCTTTTTACAAATTCAATCTCATGGGCCAAAATTAATCAAGGTCTATGAAACGATGAAATATATACTGGATCATTAAAAAGGGAGGGCGACAAGACCCACAAGTTCACTGCATATGTTTGTGGTTTTCTCAACTACAATAGGTATGGAGTGAACTCTACTTTTCCTAAGAAAGCTTTACCTGTCATCCTGGGACCACTGGTAGCAAAATCTAACTTTTTCCTTCTTAACCACGAAGACAGATTAAAATAACCAGAGAAAATGACACTCGTCCAGTGACCTGCTGACTTTGCCCCAGTCACTTTACAATGGGCATTCTATCACACCCTGCCAAAAGTCTTATTCGTTTTACTTTAGAAAAGGCCACAACTTTTTCAAGTGCAATACACACAGGAGAGAACAAAGAATGGCCAGCAAAAGGCAGCATCTATCGAGTAAGAAAGGTGGGAAAAGTTAGAAAGGATAGTCCTAGGTGAACTCGATAGAATGGGGACCAGAAGCAAATGGTAAACGAAAACTTTAACCCCCAAACACAATTCTTATCACAACCAACTAAAATTAATTGGAGGCCCCATCTATGATGATCAATCACACATCCAGAGAAAGAGTAATATCACCTAATCAAAATGACAAGATGCGGGCCACTGAGAAACGCGCATTCCAGGAAAAGAAGACAGTGAAAAGAATAGAAGGTTCACCTGATCCAGGAAAAAGTCCAGGTAATGCCGGAGATGGAACCGAGCGATACTCTTTCCGGTGGCTGACAAATAAGAAACGTCACAAGCTTGGAGCCCCGAATACACAAATCCGATCGCATTCACCGCTACTATGTACCTGCATAATGTAAGAATTTATCAGAAGGTATCATCAATTGTGATCTTTCCAAATGCCCAAAATCATCTCACCAACCCCAAAAGCCAAACAACAACTGAAGGAACAAAAAGCACATCACATGGGATCATCAGCTTTCAGATGGGAGTTGCAAAAATCACAGAAACCTCAATCTAGGAAGACTGACAAAATGAGAAATTGGAACACTTAGAATTTGAAGAGTTATTACATGTGATGAAATCAGACCTGAACTCCCCGTATTGGTAGAAGGAATCAAGAGCCCAGCCCTGGTTCTTATCAGCCACCATAACAGAGAAAGACACCAAGCACAGCACAAGCCCACACACTCTCAGCACCAACAGCGCCCTCTTCACCATTTTCTCTCTTTTCGTCCTCCTCAGTATCGACAGGTTCGGCCTCAACCTCCCACTCCCGCCGCCTCCTCCTCCTCCTCCTCCTCCTCCTCCTCCGCCGCCGCCGCCATCGGCGCCGGTGCCAGCTCCGGGGCCGCCTTCCTGCTTGACTTGCGCGCTCTCGGCGCCCGGATCCACCACGGTCAGCGGGCCCGGGCCGTCCCTCACCGACCACTTCACGGAGACCGCGGCGGCCGGCGCCGCCAGCGAGAGCGGCGGAGGATCGGGGCTCTCGGCGGCGGGGGCCAAGGGCGGGGGCGATTGGGCGCGGGCGTCGTCCCGCGGGGAGGATAAGCGGCTGATGGAGCTCTGCTCGGAGCAGAGGGACGAGTTGGAGGGGGAATCGATCCGGTGGAGCGGCGACGTCATCGGGGACGGCAGCTCGCCGCCTCCGGGGCGGGGCGGCGTCGCTGCGGGACTGGTTTCAGAGCGGGACGAAGAGGGCGGAGGTGCAGTGGGAATTGGGTGCTTCTCTTCTGCTTCTGCTTCTGCTTCTTCTTCTTCTTCTTCTTGTTCTCGCTCTTCAACAGTTTCTCGGTCGGCGCGGCGATGATCGTCATCGGCTGGTGCCCGGCGTTGAGGTCTCGCCTCCATTTTCTGCGACTGAGTTCGAGTTCGAGTTCGAGTCGACCACCGACGAAGGTGGCTTATAAACAAAATGGAGCAGTTTGACGACGGAGGAGAGAGAGAGACTGATTGCCAAGTAGTTCTTGGCAGTTTCTCGGATTGGTTGGACTAAGACGTCTTTTTCTAAATTTTGGTTATATTGTTTGAAAAGATTAATAAATAAAAAAATATTTTTAATATTGATGATTATTTATATCTAACTATTTTCATGAGTGATAAAAATATTTTACATTTATTCATTTTTATAAGTAATACAAAAATAAATGACCATTTTTTGAAAAACATTTTCTAAAATCTTGAGTTTCCATCGAACAAGTGCACTCCAGATTTTACTTCATTATTTTATAAGCTATCAACTATGTACTGATGAAGAAAATTCTTGCAAAAGTGCCTTTAGTTATTCATCATTTCAAATCAATGACAGTGAAATTGGCCTACTAATAAACTAATATGTAGAAAACTTGTCTAAGGAATCGAGCTCAAAATTGAAGATATCAAATTGCGAACGAAAGAGAACAATATTTTTACGCATGAATTTTTAAAGTTTGATCAGCAATTCATCTTGGTTTGTAAAGAAAGACTAATTCGGAAAATACTTTCTTAAATACAATTGTTCATACAGCTTAATATAATTAGTTAATGAAAAACGTTTTTATTATCGATAATAATATATGTCTAACACATTTTCATGAATAATGAAAAAAAAAAATTACTTATTCATTTTTATAAATAATACAATAGATGATTTTTTGAATCTGCAGTCTTTCGTGAACCAAACATATCACTTCCATGGACATATTCTTCCGGTCGTAAATAACACGTAACAGGGTGCGCTGTTCAATTTTTTCAGACAGGCAAATATGTCAAAGTTGATTTGACAGGATTCTCAGGGGCAAAGCCACAGTAACATATCGTCCTGTTTGTTCTTGCTTTGTTTCTTCTCCTTTTCTTTTGTTACCGAAGAGCAAGCTTGAAGACACTGATTTTGTTCCACCAGAGAGAATCAAAACTAGCAAAGCCTACGGGTTCCTGATGCACCATAACTAGGTAAAGCCACCGAAATCAATTCCATCTACCAGCGCTTGGGGCTTAGATGCCATCGAGAATCCTCATCCGCTCTCCCATCCCTACACTCTCATTAGACCACTTCAAATTGTTGGTCGAATCGGATGCCGATTCAGTTCGGACTTTACCCTTCAGCTTGCAGGCGCTGACTAATAAGCAATCAAAGGGGTGGCCTGAACCTGTCCCCTGCAACGATCGACTGAATGAAATCCCAAGGATAGACGTACATCACAATCCGTCGCATCACAACGGGGATGGAGAAGAAGCCCAAGCACACCAAACCTCGAAAATTGTAAACTTAAAAGCTTGCATTATTCCATTAATCACCATGAAATGAATTTTCCACACTAGTGACTGGAGTACCTGAAAATCTTTCCAACTGCAGATTTTATAAGTGTACAAATCCACTTGCTACCTTGCGAAAAACTCATTTGCTTCGTGATATTTGCTTAACACGACATTGTGGAGAGGGTGGATGGGTTCCAAGAGGTTGGAGTATGGACCTACAAGAGCCCAGGGCAAAGGCGGCGAATCCGCATGCTTTGACTGGCTGTACTGACACACCGTGAGGCCGCTTAGACAATAACACGTGTGGTAGAAGTCTCGAGACTTTCCGGGTTTGTCCCTGAATCCACCCTGCGGCAACTGCATCAAAGCATGAAAGGTCACAACACTGCATATCCTCACAATTGGCAGCAGCATATCAGGGTGAGATCGATGATTAAGGACACAAGAATTTAGTGTCTTAGAGGTCAATCAGTATCATCGAAACTAATCTCTCGTTATATACAAATGGCACTCTGCTGATTATAGAGTGCTAGTGAAGACATCAGAAAGGTACATGCTACAGCAATCAGCAACTTTAACTGCATAGGTTGTCTACCGCGTGACAAACATTTGAAATCACAAGACCCTACTAAGATTATAAATCACCACACAGCAACTTAAACCCTGCAAAATGCAAATGGGAATTCGTTTCTACCAAATATTGGATTTTGGACACGGGAGTTATCAAAGACCTTCAATTATAAATACACAAAAGCACAAAGCTTCTTTAAGAAACTATGCACAAGTACCTGAGAGCATAGAAGAATGTATTGCTGCAAGGCTGAGCTGTTGAAGAGAGATCCCCCCTCTGCACGTCTTTCAAGAAAATTATAACTGGCATTTCCAGTGTTTACGGAACAGGAAGCACTCTGAGGGCCTGCAAAGAAGCAATTTCACATGTAACAACAAATAAGACATGACAACTTGACAAATTAATTTAGGTTCATATCCCACATGACATGAGTGATATCCATAATGGAAGCAGATAGCGCATATTTTTTTATCGCAAACAGACTGGGATCTACAAGCACGAAAGAAAGTTCATTTTTGCAATGCAAAGGGAAGCAGAAACAGAGGACTATACTTTCTTTATAAGACATACCTCCCTGTTCGAACTGGCAGGTCCCATCAACTTGAGGAGAAGCACTCTCAGATTGTTTTCCTGTTCTTCCTGTTCAGACAGATCGGATGCAGCATATAGAGATGAATCTATTGAATCTGTCGATTCATCTTCTCCTCCTTCTGATAGACCAAATGGATGCAATTTTTGCAGCAATGCACAAGCTCCACCCTGAAAGTTCCTTTTTTTAGTACCACAATCAGCCAACTGGAACCAAAACAATCAAAACAGAAATTACCTGCCAAAAGGAATAGCAACCATCAACCAATTTATTGACTCTCCCTTGAAAGCCACATTCTACTCCTTGGCGAAACACCACCCAATCCTGGCAGAACAAAGCATAGCTGAATTGTACTTCAAACAAAACAACAGACAACAGAAAAGAAGAAGAGCAGACAAAGAACTTATCATAGACTCTCACAAAACCATCAAGATGATAGACACAATAAGTTCTAAATGTATAAAAGGTAGCAATTAGCCAGACATAAACGGCAGATGTAACAGTCAAAAGAGAGGCAAGTAAGGATAGTGTTGTGACTTACAATTAATCTAGATAAGTCCAACCGATCGGCCTCATTGATTAAAATCATCGTCGCCAACCCACAAAATGTATATCTGTCAAACCCAGAACGGAAGTATTAAGAAAATTTCATGATAAGACAAACACAGCCACCTTAATATGGAGGAAGAACAATGAACAGAAAACAACTTCATGGCCATCCAAACGACTTATTCCTGACATTAAGCAACAGACACCACTTCTAAGCACTTTGATGAAACATACCCACCATGAGCTTCAGAACCAGGTTCTCCTGCAATGCCACCCTCATATGTCTGACAACTGCATAGAGCCCAAGGATAGAGCTTTCAGCACATTACAGTTTTCAATAATGAATAAGATGCTTCCTAAGGCAGTATCTATCAGAGTCTGACTTCCCCAAGCCACATAAGGCAAGATTTTCTACATTGACATTGCCCAGTAAGAAAAGTCAGCTGGTTCAGGTGCATCAAGATATGAGGCTAACATTTTATAACTGGATTTTGTGCCAGCCTGGATCTTGATAGGTATAAGACATTTTGATCATACAAAGGATTATTTACTGATCTAGATCGGCAACCCGCCATTAATTAACATCTTAAGGTTGAAGACACGACCTGACCTGCCTAAAAGTCATTGACAAAAAACACAATTTCAAGAAAGAAAACAGATCCACCTATGAAAGATCCTCAGCATATTATTAAAAATATGCCCCAAAGGTATCTCCAATAAACAGCATTTAGGTATTGCACAAGCCATAGTAACCAGAGGACCAAAATGATCTTTTCTTTTTTTTTTCTAATTTTTTTGCATCAAAGAATATGATGTTTCCACTTCTAGTATCATGTATGCTTATAGTAAACAGTAAACATATTAACATCATCTAACAGATCTCACAAAGCATCACATTAAGAAAAGGTGGCAAGAAGGCTAATGCTAATACATGAAAAAGACTTGTATCAACTTTTGAGTCAATAGGCCATGAAAGGAGACAGACTGTCAAGCAAGAAACTGGAGCACTGATAATGAAATTCAAAAGGCCCCATTGATTCCATGTCAAATCAATTTTCACAGACCTCAATATGAAATCTCCAACATTTTCAGCCAGCTCATCATCCAAAATGTTTAGGGTGCTTGCAACCTAGCCAAGCAGGAATTTCAGCATCATTCAGAGATTAATCTGACAAATGGAGAACTGTGACCATGAAAACAATTAAGGAATCATCCCAGGATAAGCATAAACTTTTCAATGGCAAATAGTTACATAGATCAATCACTTTCTAAGGGACTGAAGAAATTCTAACTTGGGCTCTAACCAGTGGCCAAAAGGTGAGAACATAAGGAAGCCGAGCTTCCTTAAATCAAGTACCCTCTTCAGTAAAAAGCATTATACATGAGTAAGACATCCCAGGACTGCTGATAAGCTCATAATGTGATTTGATATTGCAAAAGACACTAGAAGGTTCCTCGATTCTATGGATCCAGCAATACCTAGTACAGAGGCCAGGACAAAGCCAAAATCCTTTGTTAGCAGAGCATTTATCTCGCTTGTTTAAGACTAAAGAGTACATGGTTTACGGCAGATAAAGATACTAAAACCATAGCCTGACCAGAGCCAGCATTCCAGCATAAGAGAACCCAGGGGTGGTTGAAAGCAGACAACCATCTGTTTTCAGTAGATTATATTTGCATCCAAAAAAAATCTATATGGACAGATAAAATATCTCAATAAGCAAGAAACATAACCTTAACAGCAATTACTACAGTAATACAAGTGCTTATAAGTTGATATGTTAGTTGACTCACAAAGCATCAGAACCACATAGGTAACGTGTCTCCAACCTTACAGCAGGTCACACGACGGTTTCCAGAAATTGAGTGCTAATATAAGTAGACTAAAGTCATTACTGAGCTACTAAATAATTGGAAACAAAGCTTTATCATGTTGTCAAAATGAAGTACATGAATCATATGGCTGTCCTCTGAATCATTCATGCGCGATTGATTGTGCGCGCGTGTGAGAGAGAGAGAGAGAGAGAAGAGGGAGGGAGGGAGGGAGGGAGGGAGGGAGAGACATAAACTTACAGAGATAGCAGTGTAGCAAGCCCGGACATCGATTTCTCCTCCATCATGCATCCTGGGGGGGGGAAGGGGGGAAGAAGTCCAATGAACCCAAATTAGTAAAAGTTTTCAAATCGTACACTGCATTCTGCAAATAAGAAAGAAAATAGATAGTTGAATGGTATTTTATCAAGGTATGAAATGTAATTCTCTACTGCGCTGGAAAGGTTACAATTCCACCACAGTTAAAGCTCCATCGTTATGCCACTAAAGAGAGGACACACAAAGGACTTACTTGTCCAGCACTTAAGAAATATGAAGTGGATCAAAGTGTAATTGCTTCTGAAAATTAGCTGTTAAACACACAACTGTCATATTGCTCATTGCTCATCACCACTCCACACCCCACCCCCTTTTTCTCTCTCCCGTTAAATCTTAAATTTTAAGTGACTAAAGCTCCATGATTATGCCACTAAAGAGAGGACAAGTGGAGATCCAGCACTTAAAAAATGAAGTGGATCAATGTGTAATCACTCGTGAAAATTAGTGGTTAAACACACAACCCTGGGGGGGGCTACTGCAGGCCTTGCTGTTAAATCTCAAAATTTTCAATGAAGAGTTTGACATTTAGATGATATAGCTTATTTGGATGGACAAGACTTCAATTATAAATTAAACATCTGAATTGATTTCATACCTGAAGCCTCCACTTGGTTGTTTCATTTGCCTCAAAAAGTTGTGTACTTTATCTCTGAGAAAGAATTTTTTATGCCATATTACACCCCATTCATGAAAAAGAGCAAGGAACTTTAACGTGTTCATAAGTTAAAGAGACCACCTATTAATTGAAGACAAAGATCTGGATCCACCCAGGGTAATAAGTGAATTGACTGCAGCATAAGTTGTTGCAAGGTGAGGCAGCTGAGAAAAAAATGTTTATAGGTTGTTAACCACCAGCAAGAGACCAGGCAACTTAACAGATAAACCAAAGAAAGGAAAAAACCAATCTTCTGCACAGCTGAACTACATTCAGATCTGAGCTAGATAACCTCTAACTATGCTGGAAGAATAGGAAGACATCTTTTAGGCAAAAATTATAATACATCTAGGTAACTCTAAAACTGCAAAAGAGGCTAACCAAGTAAATGTCAAAAGTAAGAACAAAGTGAAATTAGAATCTTTGTATGCCCTGCAATAATGAGTATTTGACACATATATTATGGCCCTACTTAACACCATTCATCCGCATAAATGTCGCATTGGTGACTAATTTTCCTGATGGGTACAAGAAAGATGGAAAATCTCCATTGGAATATCCACCAAAGAACTTTACAATTACTCTCTCAAACATTGGTGAGAACCCAATTCCCGAAAACCTAAGTCTTCCTCCCCAAGGTTCATCCATGGAAGGTGAGTCAAGAGAAAGAGCCAATCAGGAGAAGAACAAGTTTTACATCAAGTGGTCAAAGCAGGAGAAATGAAGACAAAAATTATTTTAGCATTCAAAATATCTCGCAACATTCCATCCTTAAACATTGGGAGAGTAATAACTACCTGTCCAGGTCCACCCCCATATCCACCACTTGGGTCCTACAGGAGAAAAAGGGCAAAACCATCAATGCGACTATAAGATAAAATTAAGGCATTACCGAGAGAATATGTAACTGAGCATGGATAGCAGAGATAATGAGGAAAATATAATTCGAAAATAGTCATCCAACTTCAAATTTGCTCATAAGGGGCCCCAAGGAGGCTAGCCCTTCACATCAGCAGGGAAGACACTGCAGTCAATTCTACTGGAAATATAACCATAGAAATGGCCAGCATGAAGCAATGCATGGATACCTGACAGCGACTAAGGAAGTCGATGACGCTATCTTCAAGTTCAATATCAATAGGTTCACCCAGCAAAGCAAGAGAATGTATGTTCCAGTAACAGATCCACGGGCGACTGCAAAAGGATTCCATTAAGAAGTAATCAAACATTAGCTCAGGCCTTGCAGTTGGCATCGAAATTATTACCCAGCAAGGGCTAAACGCAAAGGCATATCCACTCAACAAGTTCCTCAATTCCAAACACGCCGACTGGCGCACAAAATCACCATAATAAGAAAGGGTTCCTTCGTTCCAACTAGGAGACAGCAATCGCGACAGAAAATGCCCGAATTCACAACACGAAAGCCAACCTCCCGATCAAACTACAAAGTACACAGCTCCGACGACTCCGATTCCTCGACGGATCAGGTGAAGCGGAACGGCGGGATTACCTGGCGTCCAAGGAGCCGAAGGAAGGAGCGAGCCAACGGAGGCCTTTGGTCAGGTACTCGATGTGGTTATCCCGTTGAACCTCCAGCCTTCGAAATCGCAGAAGCGGTCAGCCCACAGAGTAAAAGAGAAGGGAAAAACTACAGAAATCAAATCACTATTCAGCAGCTCAGGCGCGCGCAGATAGAGACAGACAGACAGCGACAGAGGTGGTACGGACGAGAAGGACTGAGCAGCGGGAGGGAGTTGAGCGAAGAAAGAGTAGATCCTGCCGACTTCTTGCTCCACTGTCCACTGATCGCGTTGCGTGGCCGTCGTCCCCGACGGCGGCGGCGGCGGCGGCGGCTCCATGCGCGCTCCTCCTAGCTTCTTCTTCTTCTTCCTCGGTCCAGCGAAACGGAACGATGCGGCGATTCCGGTCTCCAAGTCGAAGGCTTTCGCCGGTTTAGCTTGATAAAGGCGGCATCTTTTTACTTAGCCTCGTTTCGCTTTATTCTGTGGTCTCTGTATTTTAACTTAAATAACTTTGGCTTACCCTGCTTCCCCTATTCACACGCGGTCCTAATACCAATTGATCATTTTACCAATTGAATTTTCGTTATAGACCCATCAAATTCAATTGAACAATGCAATGATCTTTCTCATTATGAAGTAAATTGGGCAATGAATTTTAGGCCTTGTACAAGGACCAGCTCATCTAAGCCCCACCATTTTGCCCAATTCAATCTAGATGCATAGCGACATTGCATTGCTCTTGGAGATAAAAACGGGAGGATTTCGAGAGTGCTCAAGGCTCAACTATTGTCATTTGCCAATCTAAGATTGATCGATGTGAAAGCATACATGTAAAGGCGCAACAAGGATGAGCATGGATGACTAAAAATGTCACAACAACTATGGTACGGGGATGTTATTCAATCACATTAAAGGTGTCTCGCCCTTAATTCTCCTTTAACTTCGATCGAATTACAAGCACTCAAGGGTAACGAGGAGAGGAAAAGGCGGTGCGGAACAAACTCTAATCAAGATTTCCCTCTCCAGTGCATTTGCACGCTCTAGTTTTTGCCTCGATCGATGAGTGAACATCGAACGGATAGGCATCGCCGGTTTCTTCCTATGACAGGGCGTGCTAATTACAACATATCATACTCCGAATCACAATCCTCTCCATCTTTCCTCACCAGCACCTCAAATTCTCTAAGTCTCGCTGTTTTGTCTGAGAAACTGGAGGTCCTTCATTTGGAGCTCTGCGGCCTCTCTAGGTAAGGGCTTCGCCTCCAGGAATGTAACTTCACTGCCTCCTTCGGCTACCTTCTTAGCCAAGTCTCTAATCATCGTCTGCATCTGAGACTGCTTGACCGACTGGAAAACGACGCCGAGCATGGTTTGCAGGAGTTGCTCATCTTCCTCCTCAATAGGATCCTTACCGAAGCAACAGACATAAATCGCCTCCAGCGCCTTCTCCGCACGAACCTCCATGGGGATGCTTGGGGCTGATGCATTTGACTTTGCTCTTCTCTGCAGAATGAATAAACTAATAAGCAATGACTAGCATAATCAAAACAAAAGAAGCCCAGAGATGGCCAATCCTCGTATCGAATATGTCAACAGAAAAAATAAACAATAAGATGGAGCACCAGAGCTCATGTAGTAATAATCACATAAGTTGAGTGGTCAGACAAATAGAAATCCTTCACGAAAATTTCCAGTGAAAGCATGGAAAGATTCGAACGATTTCAGCTCAACTCAATGCTGTCTCGGCTCCAGAAAGTTTAACAAAGAAGAGAACTAGAATGTGATCCGATGGAACAATCGCTATGGTGAATGGTTAGCATAGTTTCAAGTACATGGTAAGATTTACTAGGACCACAACAATGGCAGTAATCATGCCAAGAATGAAATCTTCACCGTACCTCCAATCTGTTCTAACAGTCAAAAGAAGCAAATTTTATTTCTCACCAAATTGAACAAGATGTGCTGTTTCTTTATCAATGCATATTTAGGATCCAGAATCATAATCCGACAGCTGACGACAGTCTGATAAAGAAATGATCTAAAATTGAGAAAACCCACCTCTCTCGCCTCGTTCATCAAGGCAATGAAGTTCTGTTCTTCGAATTCGATATCGTTCGAAAGCCGCAGCCTGGCCACACCTCCCAATATATCCTCAGATTTGAGAAGACCAGCTCCAACAGCTGCTAACCAACAGCAAAGCAGAACATACAAGGGATCCCCTGCCTACCCAACAAGTCCCAGCTTAGGCTCAACACCATCATACCCAACTATCTTGAAAAAGAATGACACAAGCAAAAAGAACACCAAAAATCCAAATACGAGCATGATGTTAAGATGGTGTCAGCATGGGGAAGTAATGTGATCAGTTACTCAATAGTCACACTTTTCACACCCTCCATCACCCGCCTCGAGTTCACAACTTTAATGTTTCAGATTTCCATCACTTTACCAACTTTCACACAAGAGCGTTTACCCATGTATGAGCATTAAGCTACCGATAGAATATTTAAACATTAAATCACACCTCCAACTAATAACTTAAATTTTTAGAATATTGACAATGGTCCAACAAAATATCACATGTATCAACTATCAAAGCAAAGGTTTTAAGCTCAAATATTTCCAAACCCCTATTTGTCTCCCTAGTGAAATATTTCGACACTTAGTATTAGACAAAAAAATGAAACTAACCATGAGGGAGAGTTATAGAATATTTAAATATTAAATCACATCTCCATCTAATAACTTAAGTTTTTAGAATAGTTGACGATAATCCCACAAAAATCTTTCATAGTATCGGAATAAGAAATCCAGAATTCAAATCTTTCCATACCCCCATTTGCCTCCTCAATTATATATTCTCACGCTTAGGACAAAGTCCAGACTACATGTTAGGAAGTGTTAGAATATTATATAATAAATCATACATTCATCTAATAATTAATCATACAAGACCTCAGTCCAACAACTGAACCATCCATATAATCAGCTGCACGGACATGTCATAACCAGATGATATCTCAACAAGGCATCTACAAAACCAGCATGACATTCCATCACCAGTGAACGATTCGGAAACAGCTTTGATTTCGAAACAGTGCACTTAGCGCATAACATCTCAATCCACACTCGCATACACAACCGAATCATCAGTTTAAACGGTGATTTCGAGCCAAAGAACAATCCACCGAATCCCAAGAGGAAAACACAGAGTTCAGCTTTTACCCGGCCGCGACGATCTTGGAACTCGTAGAAAGCACGGGAATCGTTGACGGTGGACTTCTTACCGACCCGCCTCCTGAACTCGGCGAAGTCTATGATGTCCCCGCCGACCCCGCCCTCGTCACTGAAGATCCTCGCCACGAGCCCGACGACGGGCAGGGAGCCGATGACCTTGTTGGCGAAGCCGGCGAGGGAGGTCTGGTCCTCCATGTAGGACTTGATCGGCGGCGAGAAGGAGGCCCCATGAGGGCCGACCGCTCCGGCGCCGGTCGGCCGTCTCGGGCGCGCGCGGACTCGGCGGAGGAAGAGGAGGGAAGAAGGCGAGGCGGGTTTGCAGAGGAACGTGTAGGGAGAGGGAGAGGGAGTGAGGGTGGAGGTCCCGACCACCATTGCCGAGCACAGTGGAAGTTAAAATCTCGTTGGCGTCGGGCGATATCGGCCTCTCGTATACACGCGTGTCGACGTGATTCATATGCAGATAGGGGTGATCAACAAGGCGGGTCGGACCGGCCCCGACTTGGATCCCCCAGGCCCGGACAGTCTATTTGTTTTTACGGTTAAATTTGATGTCAGACCGATCCATGGGCCTGCCCAAACCGAGTGGGCCTATACATTCATTTGGACGGGTTTGGAGAACCGCGTTTCGCTTTAAATTTCTGGCCCATTCCAATTGGGCCTAAGCCGACACCAGTCCCCTTCCAATATCCATACGTACGTGTTTTGTTTACGGGAGGAGCTAGGGACAAGTCAATGAATTGCTGATGAAGTATGGATTCAAATTTTTGTTGGTGTAACATGGCAATTTCATATCATGATTATCATTAAGAGGAACTATTATTTTTAAGAATTGTAAATCGAAGGTATTACCGACTCATATAATGTGATGGCTGGCACTGTACAATATGAGGTTCACAACCAAGATCGTCGCTTTCTAGCTGACCGACAATTACAAGCAGTTCTGGCTTCACGCAAGCAAAGTCGCAATAATTCCAAACCGAAATGATCTATCTTCACTTGTACTCAAAAAGAAATATATACAAGATAACCAAACACGTGAGCCTGTTTTCGCAATACCGTCTTCTTTTCTCCAGCCTCACACATCAATTCGGTCCTCCCAGCTCGATCGGATCAGTTCACATGGATAGCTCGTGGGGTCTATTTCCATATAATGCCATGGCGATAGACGACCACACACGAGAACGCTAGACTTAGAGGGAGATTCAATGCCCCGTGACCTCCCTTTTTCATGCGGACAGTCTCCGAGAGAGGCTAGCCTCTTCTTTTGATGCCTCGCTTCAAGTCAAAAAGTGCAGGCCTTCCTTCACATGCATGGCGCAGGCATTCTACACGGGTTGAGCAGCAAACCCTAGTCTGATCATCTGTGCTGGTGTGGATTGCATATCGATCAAGAAAGCACCCATCTTCTAGGGAAAGTACACCACTTGTCTGAGCATCTGTTCTGGTTGCTTCTGTTCCCAAACAAACCCTTCAGTGCCGCTTGATCACCTAGAGCTTCCTCTTGTAAATTGCGTTATTCAATTCACAATTCTTAAATTATAAGCAAAAGGGTGCTCTCGAAACCATCCAACTTGCTCCATTTTGGGTCCTTGTCTTTGGCTCCTTTTCTCTTTTGCCCTCAAGTTTAGTGCGGATCGTGAGATTAAATCAAGCACTACCGATTAATATAGAGGGAATAAAGCTTTCACATATTCATTACCCGAATTAAAAGGTGATTTATCCTCTATTTTTCTTTGGTTTTTCAGATCCAACCTGCCCCAAATGATGCCGTCTCTCTCTTTTCTTTTTTGCTGGAGTTCTTGCGCCTTCCTTTCGTACTGGTGCAATCGAATCGTGGAACTTCCCCAAATCAGCATTGGCAAGCATTTGAGACTCTTTGCCCTGCCCCATAAAAAATATGTAAAAATCATGTCAATTCTCCAGAAGATGGATGGGTCCTTTTTTTGGTGTTAGGCGATCCCCCACAACACACAAAAAACCTATGCAGAGTATCGGATGGATGGTAGTGCGGCTGATTTGGATGCCATGAAATTGCTTTTCACAACTTTGGCTTTTTAGAATTCATATTAAAGTAAATTTATCAAACCCCGGATTTCCTATCGTCTCGTTTTGATTCTTTATGGAAGCAACACGTGATCACACATAAACAGACACGTCGATTTTTGCAAATTAGACTGGTTCTCTAAGGTTGGCTCGTGTTTCAGTTTGGACTATGAACGTGTTTCAAGATCAATATCACCTGGAAAACATATCATGTAGAGCTTCTATTAGTAGAATACCATGTCCAATTCCAATTTCTCTTTTTTAAATTGGATAATGAGCACCAAGAAGCTTCTGATGATGGCCCGGCCGTGAGTTGTTGCAAGCATGATTCGGTCGGGCTCCCGCATTTGAAAATGGGTTGGAAAATCATCGGCCATCACATAAACAAAAGCTTGTGTCCAGGAGGCTGGCCCTTCCCCACTTTAACTCACTTGCTAAATTTAGGGTTTTCGAGGTTATGACATTATGGTTTCGCAAATGCTTCAAATTTGGTCATCATGTCACGTCACGAGACAAAAGATAAGTTTCCTCACCTGCTAAATTTAGGGTTTCGAAGCTTATAATATTCTAATTCAATTACCATGCCATATTGTGAGACAAAAAAAAAAGAGTTTCCTATCTAACGGCTATTTTTCATACTAAGTTGTAAGAAATCTTATAGCAATATATGTAATATCACGTGAAATTTTGAACTCGCCACCTCCCCCTCTATATGAAATTTTGGTAGGATCATTGTCAACCATTCCAAATATTTAAGTAATTAGATGAAGACATGATTATATATTTTGATATTATATTATTTGTACCTTAGAAAGTCTCGAAAAAGAAACGAGTCCAGTACAAATGGCGGAGTTTTCATACAGAGTTGCGCAAACTGCCGAAGATGGTGCAGTTCACATGCCGTGCTCATCCGCCTCATTTGCTGTCGCAGACATAACTGGACAAGATCCAAACCCAACATAGCTCTTTCGAGATTTCGTGATCACAGAGAGAGAGTTTGAGGCCAGCATAGACCCACCGAAACAGCAGCATTGTCTAGCTTGATATGAATGATCACATGGAGCCTGGGATCGACGTCGGCACGAGACCATCCCTCAGGAATTACGTGCGTGGGATCCATTTCCAGTGAAATTTACTGCACTCGTGCAGACTTCACCCACTTCTGAAAGCTTCACATTCCATACATCAGTAACCATGGTGAAAATTATTTTCTTATGTTGGCAAAGTATGTATTTTTTCAATCTAAAAGTCTTTTTCTCCTTTGTCTTTTTTTTTCCTTGGTCTAGTAAGTTCCTTATCTCGGTAAATTTCAACGTACCAGTAACTTTGTTTTCCAGAAAAGAAGTAACTAGTACGGCAAATCACTAGAAAAGTTGCCTAGCATGTTCCCATTATTTAGTCTTTTGAATAGTCTGCACATTGACATTCAATGAATCCAAATTATGTACGGATGGACTTATGTTTACGCCAGGCAGCAATGCAAAGTTCATTGTAAGGATCCTGCCCCACTGCCGGACATCGCGTGGAGGCCACTAAACTGTCTCCAACAAATTTGAGAGATATGCTATGTCTACTAAATCTGAATTACGAAATTGATATATTAACTAATGCGATAGCATGTTATTAGATATTGCAAGCGATCTATTTGCTTAACTATCCATTGGGCAGTCGGCCACATCATTTAGTATACTAATTTGAAATGCTAATCTTTGACATTATTGAGCGATACAAGACTTGCTTTCAAGAGTGGGATGAAACTTGTTTTGCACACAACCCGTAGTGAATCAACTCATTTAGTATACTAATTCGGTACACCGATCTTCGATATTATTGAAGTAATTATGGATTGATACGAGACTTACTTTCAAAAGTAACTTGTTAGTTACAAGGATAGATATTGCAAGTGACCTGTTTGCTTTACTGTTCATATGGCAAGCATTCATATCATTTAGTATACTAATTTGATATATTGGTCTTCAATATCATCGGCAGTAATTTTGCCGAGCAATACAAGGCTTACTTTCAAGGTGGAACAACCTTGGCTGTAACACGTTAGCTACGACGATTGATTCATCCTCGTGGACGAGCTCGGATCATGCATTTCGCAGAGACGTGAATCTTTCTGTAATAACTTTCGAGGATCGTTTCCATTTTCGCTTTACGGAAAAGGGGTAATAAATCCAACCGCCTTTCGCAACCCCCCATGCTTTCCAACGGTTGCCGGTATCGACGGCAGGAAAGGACACTTCCCCCCCCATGTTTGAAAGGGATTGGACTCCTCCTACAGAACAAAATAGAGAAGTGAACAGTTCGAGAAAAAATATGAAAAAAGGTACATTGACCGTGATCCTCTCGCAGAAAACTAACAAGAAGCACGAGAGAGAGAGACAGAGATGTAGAGGTGGGTCAGAAACACACGTCGTGTTCAGGCAAAATCCATGTGCCCACATGGACGATAGAGATGGAGAAGAGAGAGACAGAGATAATAAGAGAGAGAGAGAGAGAGTTGTTGTGTGCGCGTCTGTGTTGTAGATGTAGCAACAACAGCAGCAGCAGCAGTAAGAGAGAGAGAGAGACAGACAGTACCTGGAAAACCCATTCTCAATCCTAATAATTTTAGTCATAACCATCATCATCAACATTATCATCATTAACCACAACCTGTTGCAGTATCAGCAGTACGAAAAGCACTTGCACTTGCACGCACGCCAACGCGGACGAGGAGAGACGCAGGCGACACGCTCTCCACACACCCACCTGCATTAAAATCCGCTCTCGCCCCTTGGACGTTGCTGGAGAGGGAGGGGGAGAGAAGGGTCGCGGAGGGGCGAGGATGAAGGAGAAGGGAGAGAGCGGAGGAGGGTACGTGAGAGCGGATCAGATAGATCTGAAGAGCCTGGACGAGCAACTCCAGAGGCACCTGAGCAGAGCATGGACGATGGAGAAGAACAAGAACGCCGACACCAACGGCGACGGGAAACAAGAGAACGATGCGTTAGCGTTATCGAGGAGGCCCGCGTACGGTGCCGGCGGCGGGGGGAGCCGCGTCGCGACCAGGCAGGAGTGGGAGATTGACCCGTCCAAGCTCGTGATCAAGAGCGTCATCGCTCGCGGCACTTTCGGGACTGTTCATCGCGGCATTTACGACGGCCAAGACGTCGCTGGTATACGAAACATTTTCTTTCTTTCTTTCTTTGTAGTGGGGGCTCTCTTTGCTGGTTTTGAGCTTTTCTCTCTCGGAAAAATGATTCCTTTATTTGAAAAAAGAACACCCATTTACTGCCCATTATGGAGATTCAGGATTTCAACCTTAGCTCAGATGATATGGGGTTGTTCTTGTTCGTCGACTCTCTGATTTGTGCTGAGAGTGCAAGTTTTAGCTCATTGTTTTCGAAACATCAACAAAGGAACATTCTCTTAGGAGTGATGAGATGGTTTTTGCGACCTTCGAGTGTGTTGTGACAGAGAGATTTGTTCAAAGTTCTTGATATAAGCCTTTCCTTTTTCGTGTTTTTCCCCTCCATCCTTCAGGTTTCCAGACTTTCATGTGCTTAATCTAGCAGCTCCAAGCTTCAATTTCTGCAGCTCATGAGAAAAATCGCTGGGAAAAATATCTTTTCTTTTTTCTCTTGCATTTTGTTGCAAATTACTCATGAGTGATTTGTATTGGTCAACTTTATTATCCGTGACTCACGAGATTTTCTTGAGTTAGGCTGTTGGGTACATTAATTGCATTATTTTTCCCCCTCATTAACGTGTTCTGATCGTCACTGATGATCTCCTCGCTTCACTCCTTTGATTAAAAAAAAAAATGGCCGCTTTGCTCCGTGGATAAATAAAAATGTCTAAAAAGTTGGGTGACTTAACTGAAATTGTTACAGTGTTTTGCTCCCAAATGCAAATTGTGACTGTCCTTATCAAACCTTACAACACCATCGCTCCTTTTACATCAGTGAAGCTGATGCAAGCAACTACACTTGATTCCCAGCTTGGATACTTAATAGGAGTATGGGTGTTCTGTAAATTTAGATTTTTTTTTGCCCAGGTAATGATATCTGCTTATCAAATAATGGCCACTCAGAAACTATGGACTAGCTTATAACTTGAAACAGGATCTGGGATTAAATACCAAAGCCACTATAAGTGAAAACCATAATATCAATTTTGTTGTTTTGCTCTGGCTACTAAGCTTCTTTCTGCACTGCACCTATAATTTAGATGATGCATGTCCGATTAAATTAACTGCTCTTCGATTATGCTGACTTCACAGTACATGAGTGACCTTTTACTCTTTTTCTTCATGCCTAGTCAAACTTCTTGACTGGGGGGAAGAGGGACACAGATCAGAGGCTGAAATAGCTTCCCTTAGAGCGGCATTTACACAAGAAGTTGCTGTTTGGCACAAGCTGGAGCATCCAAATGTGACTAAGGTAGTATTTGGGTCATTGATTCTATCAGTTACCCTGGATAACTGGCTCTACGACAACGGTCACTATTTTTCTAACGAAGCAGTGCATTGGATCTGTTCTTTTCCTTCATTTCTGGGTTGAGAGGAACCGCAAATCTTATGATAATGCAGTACAAAGTGTGAAAGATAAAATATGTTTTGACCCTTCTTGATAATTGAATCCTTCATGGATTACTGGTGGGAGTCTACCGCGGATTTTTTTATTTTTTTTTAAAGTATGAAGTCTAACCCAGATACTGGTTAGCAATGACCTGCCCCTGATATACTACATGTTCATACCCCTTTTTGGAAGAACAGTCCACTTGCTTTCAAGATGGGTTGTTACAAGCTAGTGTTAGTCTGGATTCATATCTCTTGCAGGATAATTGTGTGAACCCATAATAAACTTATACCGTTTGCTGCAATTTGGGTCTTGATGACAGTGGAAGCATACATGATGGGAACATGGGCCTCCAAGCTCCCATTGAGAATTGATCACTTTGGTATAGCTGCTATGGTATGTTGGGAGCTCATGGTTATGTTGTGAGAACATCCTGCATGAGTTGAGTTGAGACTCAGTCAAATGACTATACTTGAGTACAATTTAGGATGCAATTCACATGAACTGCGATCATGTTATGACATCCCTCCTCTTCATTATTTCACCTCTTGAAGAATTTTGCTCTTCCAAAATGAGATTTGTCAAAGCTTGCTTAAGTTTATGTGGTGACAGCGTTTGTTGATAAATAGTTGCTCAGACCTTTATAATGCTTTGAAAAATGTCCAACAAAACATGTACTCAACATTGTTTTTTTCTCATTCATTTCCCTTTGGCAGTTCATAGGGGCGACCATGGGCACGTCAGATTTGCATGTACAAACTGAGAATGGTCATATTGGCATGCCAAGTAACATTTGTTGTGTTGTTGTGGAGTATTGCCCTGGAGGGGCTTTGAAATCTTATCTCATCAAGAACCGAAGGAAGAAACTGGCTTTCAAAGTAGTCATTCAACTGGCTCTTGATCTTGCACGAGGGTTGAGATCTTATGCTCTTTTATCTTTTGAATCAGATCTTTGAAGTTCAACTTTTTAAGTGAATCCAGTCTGTGTGCAGTTTCGTATATTATTAAATTCTTTTGGTTTTTTCAATTGCTTTTATAGGTTGAGCTATCTGCACTCCAAGAAAATTGTGCACAGAGACGTTAAGACTGAAAACATGCTCTTGGACAAGACACGCACTCTTAAAATAGCGGATTTTGGAGTTGCTCGGATTGAGGCTTCCAATCCTCATGACATGACTGGTGAGACGGGAACTCTTGGTTACATGGCTCCAGAGGTCTCTCTCTCTCTCTCTCTCTCTCTCAGCGATATGAAACTTATTCTGCCCAAGTTTTCTTTTGAATGTTAACTTGCGTTTTAATGCTTTAAAAGGAACTTTTGATTGGTAGCACATGCATCAGTTTATACTGACCTGAAGGCTATCCATACCTCAATTTGACCTGTTCTTGGGATGGTGGTTTACTTGTATGAATGGAATCATAGCCAACCACATCAGAATCCTCAGCGTTTTCTTCCTTCTTTTCTTCTGTTTCACTGGTTGCAGATTTTCTGGTTGAGTTTAATCCTGGACCTTTTGGTTAGATTTTCAACCAGGACACAATTGCGGCAAATATTTGTCGTTTACTTCTCTGGCAAGAGGGAAAAAGAAAGAACTAAGCTTGGGATACGAAATACTGCTACAGATGCCTAGCGCTACTATAGTTGACAGATGCGCATTAAGCTTCTAATTATTAGTCAACTAATGTTAGCTATAGCTAGCTCCAGTTTGTATCTTGTTTGTTTTGACCAATTCTTCAGAAGCATTCACGTCTAATCCATAATTTGTGACTTCTTACTCCGCAGGTTCTCAATGGTAGTCCTTATAACCGAAAGTGTGATGTGTACAGCTTCGGTATTTGCTTGTGGGAAATATACTGTTGTGATATGCCATACCCTGATCTGAGCTTCTCGGAAGTGACATCAGCTGTTGTCCGTCAGGTAAGTGCTATGCAATTTTACTTGATAGATTATAAAGGTACGGATTCCTGCCTTTTGTGCTTGCGTAGCTCGCACTTTGTGATACAGAGACATTGGCACTGCTATTACGAATCAGAAGAGGGATTCGAATAGCTATGGTTTTAAGATTGGAAATTTTGGGCAGAATCCTAATTTCTGGATCCACTAAAGTATTTCGCCTGCAGTTTCTTAAAGACACCAACTCTTGTGAGAATTTAAATCTACTTGGTTTTCTTCTGCTCATTTGGGCAAATGTAGCATTGGATCCAAAGATGAGAACTCTAAGCTTTTTCATGAATCAACAGAACTTGAGGCCGGAGATCCCTCGTTGTTGTCCGAGCTCGCTTGCGAATGTCATGAAACGCTGCTGGGATGGAAATGCTGACAAGAGACCCAAAATGGATGAGGTGGTAGCCATGTTGGAGGCTATCGACACCTCGAAAGGAGGAGGTATGATCCCTCTCGATCAGCCACAGGGTTGCTTCTGTTTCCGCAAATACCGAGGTCCTTGAATGTTGGTGCAGCCACGTCAAGTGAAGTGACAGTCGAGCATCTGAGAAAGAACATCTGGAATTTGATCTGTATGTAATACAATTAAAGAGGGTGGAGTGCATGGGCTGAGGGCATTCGATTGGAGGGTTAGATATCAAGTTCTTATGTTTCTCTTTCTTTCTCTGCGTTGGTTAATTTTGTTTTTAAGTAGGTGAAGAGCCCTATGTTTTACTTTGTTATGGATCCTGTAAAGCTTGATCTGCTCTTCCTCACTATCACTTTCCATTGGTGGGGGAAACTGACAGTAAATATTGTGGGCAATAAAGAAAACATTTGTTGACCCAAAACCTTCTGGTTTTCATATATTCTGATATGTACTTGTCCTTGGATATGCCAACTTCTGCTTGTGGCTCATGGTTCCAGATGCGACACAACTTGCTGTGGGACATCACATCATGTCCACGGCCAAAGGTCTGAGACTCTTGAGTCAGGTTTAGTATAGTGAAAGAAGCCTGACCATGGAAAGGTACTAGAAATACTGAAAAGAGAATGGGAACAAAAAGCTAAACGAGCTTCTCACAACTTATTTTATTAGATCAAGTCAATCTCAACGATCTCACAAGATTTCAAAAGAATAAATCTGTCGGCCATATGTCAAAATATGAGTAGTTTCATCGCAACTGTACCGCAAACAGAGTTCTATGAGTCATTTCCTATAAACAGTGAGAAGAAGAAAGCTTGCCAATTTCATCCAGAAATTCATTCTCCGTACTGTATTCCTCTAAGATTGAGACTCATTCCAACTTTCACTAATAGATCTGAATTGGATATCGATGCAATCCCAAAAAAGAATACATTCTCAATGTGGACAACACATTATCTCTCATAAATGACAAGAATCATACGAAGAACATTAGCCTTAAACAACTACACGTTGGAGTCATACAAGCTGGCATGTGCAGTGTCCAAACGAACGATATTGGGAAACGGAGAGAGAAGGAAAACTCTAGCCAGCAATCTTGTAGCTGGGATTCGCCAGATTATCCAGGCCCGAGACGACTTGCACCGACTCTATGACATCACCGACCTTAAGATCTGCTAAGAAATCCTGATTTTCTGTCACATAACCGAAAACTGCATACCGCCCATCTAATATATTCGCGTTACTAGGGGTCAGTTCACTTTCCTTTAGCAGCCAAAATATCTGACTTGATGCGGAATTGTCCTCAAACTCCTGTCAAGTGAGAAAATAAACACGGGATTAATTTTCTGAAATCCATCTAACTTATATGAATGACCAATAACATATAGGTAGAGTGCGGCCATGTAAAGGTAGTAAATCTTACATCTCTGGCCATGGCCATTGTCCCAAATGCATTAAATGGAAGCTTTGTTTGAGCCTTGTAGAGGCCAAGCTCCTGTAAAATGAAAAGCATAGAGTTACAACAATACTTCATCTCATCGATTTCTTCATATTGAGTGATGATTCACTGAGTAAATTGCAGCGGGACAACTACTCACTGTTTACATTACACTGTACTGCAATGAAAGTTTCATCATGCAAAAGGCATGCGAGGTCATTCTCTTGTTCACTTCAACAAGTTTTACATTCCTATATTCTCAAGTGAATCAATATTTTTTTTGCCGGTTAATCAACAAAATTCACATGGTGAAAAAAAACACCCGAGCCCCTACTGTCTTTAGCTATGAATTTTTCACAGAGAGACTCACTTCGAGAGTTGCTCCATATACTGGCGCTTTCTCCCCCTCCACCATGATCTCCAAAGGTATCGTCCGGGGTTTCTCCGTGCTAGGATCAATAAAACTCTCAGCAGGACCTTCGGGATCACCTGTCTGAACAACAAATCCATCCGCTGGAGGAAAAGAAAAGGTCTTCCATCAGCCACTATAAGAACAGAATCCAAGTGAAATTGATATCTCCTAGGCACAGATTTTTAATTATCCTAGCTAACATATTTGCTGTTGCTAGATCTTAAGCTAGACTCAGGTAGCACAGTTCCCTTGAAGATATGGTGTTGTCCAATATTTGAAGGATGAAGCTAACTGGGAGTTAAGCAACAATAAGGATAATAAAATTTTCTTGTGACCATATCCATCCAAGCTGAATAAGAAACTAGAGTGTTCAAGGGTATTTTCAAGAGGCTAGGCCTTTCCCCTTTTTGGTGAAAGATCAAGCAGAAGATTGGAAGGCCAGTTTACCTCTCTGGATTTCCATGCCGTCGTAGAAGTGCCTCTCTACCAAATCCACGAAATTCCCAGCAGTCACAGGTGCATTGTAACCATCTAAGACTATTCGAAACACACACTCCTCCAGGTTGGGATTGTCCTTGACCTTGACCTTCATATCCACAGCAGCCCTACCTTTCAAGAGAGGCATATTCTTGTATTCCTCAGGAACTTCATAAGGGAAGCCATCCACCATATCCTCTTCAACACTGCAGAAACCCAATGCCCCAGGAAGATCTCAGCTGCAGTCAATAACAAGGGTATCTATGAGAAGGATTTACCTCTTGAGGGGATTAATTTTACATGATCCTTCCACCTTTCAAGCTAACATAGCAATATTGACATTCTTCTGCTTTAATAGGTAAATACTAGATATACTAATGCCCAAGAGTGCCTATTCAAAAATAGAATAGGAAAAAAAAAGGAGACTCGACAACTATGCACGAGCTGAGATCTTCCTGGGGCAGGTTCATCATACTTTCAGATTAGCAAGATTGAAATTTTTATCTGGTGAACTTACTGTGCACACAAGCTGCACAAACTCTAAGAATTTCTTCTTCTAAAACAGACTACTGAAGTAGATCAATCTTCTGCAGCACCTCATCAACTAATACAGTAATACTCAATTTTGCCCCAAAAAAAAGACGTCATGGTATGAAGGATGCTGTATCATTTAACTCACCCTCCAACATAGTTTAGCAGTTCCCTCTGTTTGCCCGCTACAGCATCTCTATTTCTATCCTCCACAATTTGTTGGAGCTCATCCATTCCAGCTTCCAGCTTGTCAAGCAACTCCACTCCGTGATCCTTCTTTGACTCAGCTAAGCCAGATACAATCAGATTTTTACCTTGCTTGAGCGCTCGAGATGCTTGCCTCACATTCTATATTTTTCATAGCAAAACACAAAATCAATTATCTTCGTTTCAAGGTCCCCTAAAACTAATAAACTAAAACATACAAAAGAATCTTTTCGAGCTGCCAAGTAAAATCAAAATGAAGTCTTGCTTTGGTTTCTTACTCTCTCCACGGAGTCGAGAGCCCTGAGTCCTGCAACCTTGAGACTATCCGTGACGTCCTCGAGTGGCTTCTGAACTTCCCTTATGGCCTTATTATTAATCGGAAGAGCATATCTTAGCAAAGCCTCGGGGTCTTTAATCGGTGGGCCAGATATTAGGACAGAGAGATCAGGCAGAGCAGGACTAGCAGCATAAGCATTGCCCGTAGACATGTCCAACGAAGGCACTCCCGTCACCAATCCAACCGCCAAAGCAACAGATATCGCACATTCTCTCAAGGAAAATGATCTCCCTTTCTGCTCAAAATTTCAAAACTTTTCATCAGTGACACCGACACAAGACATTGGATTCTCAAAGGAAGTTGCAGAAATTAACGAATACGAGACCTCCCATTGATGTAACTAGAATACAGCCAGCAGATTATTCATTTCCGACCGGTGCTTTTCCCAATTTACATGAACACGATCCAATCTAAGTACCAACATTGCACCACAACCCAACCGGTGCCAGCAAACAGATTGGAGGTCAAAATGCCACACTTACTCGGCGGTAACTCTCGAATGTGCGTCCTAACAAAGACTACAATTTGAAATTCAAAACTCCCGAAAAGAACAATCTTTCACCGAACCCACCTCTCTGTTCTGGTGAGGCTGCCACTGGCCGCGACCGCTCGGGCTTGAAGTACACCGGGTCACGAACTGCCTGACCGACGCCGCATTGTTGCTCTGCGTACTCGAACGGCCGAAACAACTTGTGGGTATTCTGGCGCCAACCCACTTCGAGGCGATGAGGGAGGAGCAGCAGGAGTGGTAGTGGTGGCTGGATATGATTGCTGCCATGGGAGAGCGCGCAGAAGATAAGAGCTTTCGAGGTGTTACAAAGACATGGGAAACGGGTGTGTCGGAAGAAAACAAGAGAGACACGAAATTGCTACAGGAGATGAGAGAAGCCGATGAAGATAAGGCTTCTGGGACGGTCTGAGAGGAAGAAGAAGATATTCCAAAGCCGAGATGCTGCGAGAGACAGACAGAGAGACAGAGACAGAGACAGAGAGGGAGGGAGAAATCCTCTCGCTACGGATAAGATGATATCTCATTCGGGATTTTTGAGGATAGCTCGAATAATTTTGGACAATTTAATTTTAAATTAAAAGGAAAATACCAGTTAGTTGGTTTGAAAAGCTTGACTTTTGGCTTAAAGCTTGTTGTTATGATATTCGCACAATTTGTACCATCCATTTAATCAAATTGACCCGATAGATTTCGACTTACTCTTACTCGCTCAAAATCTAAAATTCGAATTATCGCATTTCTACATTCTCTCGGTGCCGTTTCTGCAATCATAAACAGTCTCGATCCTTGTAATAAATATTCATTAGGCATTGTAGACCTCTCACAATTTTTATTATCATGACATTAATTTAAATCAACCTAATAGATTCGACGACATTACTCTTACCCTCCGTTTGTTTCGTGAAAAATAATTTTCCGACGTTCGCTTCAAAAAACGTTTTTATTTTCCACGAATTTTTGTCAACCGTTCGTTTCACGTTCGGGAAAATCACGTTTTAAAATTTTTTGCAAAGTCATTTTCCGTTAAAAATGAATTCGACCAAAACCTAAAATTGGAAAAAATATTTTCCGCCTAACGATGGCCGACCGCTCGGTGGCCGACCAAGACCCGGTGGCCGGATCCGGCGAGCTCGAGGCTCTGGCCGATCTCGCCCGAGCTCGCGGCTCGCCGAGCTCCGGCGGCCGCGACGAGCTCGGCGATGCCCGAGCCACCAGCTCGCCGAATTTGGCGAGCCGCGAGCTCCGCCTGCCGGCGAGCTCCGCCGCTTGATCTCGGCGAGGTCTCGCCTCGCCCTGATCGCTAGGCGGAGCCTCACCGGCCTAGGGCAAGGCCGGCGAGGTCGCCGACCGCCGGGCTTGCAAGCGGTCGCCGACGCCACCGTGGGCGGTCGCCTGCCACCGCCAAAGAAGTAGATGAAAAGGAAAGAAAGAAAAGAAAAATAAATAAAAGAAATTAAAAACTCGATTTAAAAAAAAAAGAAAAAAGAAAAAGAAAGCATAAAAATAAAATGAAAATGTATTGATAAAAAGAAGTAAGAAGGAAGAAGTCATGGAAAACGTTTTTCCTCACTTTTTTAAGGTTGTTTTTTCCATCGATAAATCAAAAACATTTTCTCGAAAAATATTTTCCACGAAACGAAAAAAAAGTCTTAAGTCGAGAAAAATGTTTTTCCACTTTTGAAAAGTGAAAAACATTTTCCTTATCGATCTCTATTATCTCACACCTCTACAAATCCTCACTTCCTCCCCCCCTTTCTTCTTCTTTTCTTTTTTTTTAATTTGAATTATTTTTAATTTCCTTTTTCTTTTTTTTTTTTTTTTTTTTTTTTCTTTTTCTTTTATTTGTTTCCCATCCTTTTCTTTCGTGGCTAGTCATCAGCCTTTGCCAGGCAAACCTCGAGCTCGCGCTCTGCACTCTTACTTATCATTTTCTTTATTTACTCTACCCTGCAACTGTACATTATTAAAGCAAAGGGTTCTACATGCTTTACTTCTTCTTCTTTTTTTGTTTATTGGAACACAAAAGATGAAGGGGAAGAACATGCCACTCAACTAAAAGATTCTCATTAGGGCTGTACATGCTTTGCTTCTTTTTAAAATTCATATGAACATTTTTTAGAGTAAATGAGCATTTTGTGACAATGAGGGAACAAAGATACGAAGTAAGTTTGTCCGAATTTAAAGGCAACTTCATATTTGATGGATTTATAGGTCGTTAAGTAATACATGATTAAATGGTGAAGTCTTAAAAAATATTTTCCTTACCGAACACCGGAAAATATTTTTTGAAACGTTTTAAGGTTTTAGCCAAACATTAGAAAATATTGTTATTTTCTTGAAAAATGACTTCTGGAAAAATATTTTTCAAAAATTATCAATTTTTCGCGAAACGAACATGACCCTTACTCACTCAAAATCTAGAATTCCAATATCACATTTCTACATTCTCACAATGCTGCCTCCAAAAACGTGAACACCCCGACCCTTGTGAAGTGTTCATTAGGCATTGTAAAACCCCCACCCTCTTCCCTCTCTCACCCCAAGATACTCCTCTGTTCACAAGGAAATTAATGGTTGCGGTCTGATCATAAAAAAACCCTAATGGCCCTCATGGGGAACCCACAAAATTCGATGGATCACGTTCACTATTTGCATATCCTTGCAGTCCTATCCAGCGTCGAACCCGAACAATGCTTCTGAGGCATAATCATACCCAAATGTCACCAAAGGGAAAATAATGGTCACCAAAACAGGACCTCAATCTTTTTCCAGGCATTGTATCTGGGTAGTTGTATCCACTACTTACACTGCTCGAGTTGCTTTGTGTTGGGATGTTGCATCATGCTTAAAATGCAATTAGGGGTTGACACACTCTCTCTCTCTCTCTCTCTCTCTCTCTCTATCTCTCTATATATATATATATATATTCTTTTAACTATTTTAACTATTATGACACTTTCCAAACAAGCCATGCCCATGCCCCTTTGCATTATTGATTGGTCGGCATATTAAGGCCCCCACCATGTGAGGAATGATGCATCATGGACCTCTCCTTTCTAGGGCATTTGGATTTTAATAATAGCACCCATCATCAAAAAGAAAAAAGAAACAAAAAAAGAAATAGACCCTTTCAAAGTGGAGTTTCATGTTGCTAACATAAGCATCTTTTGCCATTTCTTTCTTCTCCTCTCTCTCTCTGTAATGACGTATTTTTCCACCCAATTCTGCATTCACACCCTGAAGTACAAATACCAAAAACAGGACGTGCTAACCGCTTCGTTCGATATTCATAGATCGAGTCTACATCTTGACATTACAGGAACTCGATTTGATCGAACAGATTCGAGGGGAGGTAGCGAGGGCCGTAAAGTCGAAGCCATGGAAGCATGGCAAAGAGATCAAGTAGGGACAGACTCCACCCGCGCACAATCAAACTTGATATTTGTCTTCTTAAACATGAATAGCATTAGCCAGATAATATGAGTTTGTGTTGCAACGTATCGATAGCCAAGTGACCACATTTTTTTTTTTTGAAGGATGAAATTCATTAAGTAAGTGAGAAAAGAAAACCAAAAAGTCGTGACCATACAATTGCATGATGACCAAACGTACTTAAAATTAAAAGATTTTTGTATTTTAATTATTTATCATACGTAGAAAATGCACATCCTAAAAGTTTTAAAAGATCGACATTATTACGTATGTGATGACTCTTGAATCAACAATATTACGCATGTGATGATGATTCTTGAATCATTGAAAGATAATTAGATTATAAAGTATAGCTTCAAGTGTATGACTCCGAATGGAATAAAACATTAAAGTAAGCACCGGATGGAACAAACCCATCATAAAACAAACACCAAAACAACATCATCTCAATGCATCCGGAGATTTTATTAGATGTCACCTCACAAAAATAACAATTAAATGACGCTTTTGTTTCACAAAAATTTAAAATTTAAAATATATGTTTTGCAAAAATGACTCATTATATCTTTTAGAAAACTTAGTCAGCTTAAAATGTTTTACAGTATTGATGATAATTCATATCTTACTTCCACATTCATTTACTTTTATAAGCAATGTAAGTGATTACTTTCCAAAATATAGTTTTTTTTTCAACTTTTCAATTTATTGTAAAACAAATGCATCATAAAAAAAGAAAAAGAAAAAGGGCATTTCGGGCTTTCCACCATTGACGAAACACCAAAAAAAAAAAAAAAAAAACTTTTTTTTTTTTTTTTTTTTTTGGCTCCAGTATAAAGCCCACTCGCATCACCTCTTCCAAGTTTCAACTTTTAGCTACATACGCGCACCTCCTTCCAAGTCCCAACGCCTCCCCAAACGCAACGCAAAGATTCCATTTTTCCCTCTCGCCGTCGCCTGAAACTCCGGCCGCCGGCGGCCTCAGATCACCCCGCTTCAGCAGCAGCAAGGCCCTGAGCAGAGGGGAGAAGGCGGCTGCTTTCATGGAGGCCCACTGAGTCTTCAGTCCGGAGCTTCCGACCCAAGAAAGGGGGAGCAGACGAAGCAAAGAGGGAGAGGCAGAAAGAGAGATTTGAGGAGCTGGGAAGTGTTTTGGGAAGCAGTGGCATGATGGGATTTTGCATATGTCCGCTGGAGACGCCAGCGAGGCTGCTGTGGACGACCAGCTTCTTCCGTCACAAGCTTATGCTCTTCTAACTCGCGGCCTCCCTGTGTAGACATAGTGTAAACTCGTTTCTACGTATATCTACGTGTAAGTGCTTTTTTCCAGTGCCTCGCCGGAGTTTCGGTCAGGCGGGGATACAGGTCGCCGGAGATCCACCTCGGGCTGAGAAGGTAATGGAGGCAGGGCGTTTTCTGTTTGATTCCCCCGCGCTTCAGGGGAACATCCTGTTCCTTGATAAAGGTGATCCCTCTCTCTCGTGATTTTGTTTTTGTTCTTGGGTCTTGACTATGATGAATTTGTTTGTTTTGGTGCTTTTCCTATTGTTTGATCTTGTCGTTTGGCATGAATAAGGAGGCTTTTTTTTTTTTTTGCGTTTTATGATACGAGATGATGAATTTTCATGCCGGTTGGTTTTTGAATTTGATTGTTTAGCTCAATCGAAGAATTTTGGAACTCTTTTAGCCTCTCCTGGCTTGAAACGGTTCAATCTTGAAAGCTCTAAGCTTGGGAAAATTTGTGTTCTTTGGTTGACCTTCAAGCTTCTATTCCAAATTACAAGATATGGGAACTCAACAAGTAAGAATTGATAGAGGGAAAGCTTCGTATGCAAACGGTTGCTCGAAGATCTGTGATTGGGTGCTGACGAGTAGAAATTTCGTTTCTCTTCACTGTTTGGTGGTGTTTCAGGATCAAGATCCATGATGGGCATGGAGGAATCCCCGAAGAGGCGCCGGTTTTTCTGCTCGCCGGACGAACTTTTCGATGAGGAATATTACGATGAGCAGACGCCGGAAAAGAAACGTCGCCTGACTCCTGAGCAGGTACGTGACAGATCAGGAACTCAAGATCTAACACAATATGCTTTGATCCGATGCGTATCTAGTTGTTCCATTCCCTTTGTATTCCCCCTCCTCCCATCCGGTGGCATATTCAGATACTGCACTCTTTTAGTCCTGATCAAAACAGAATATATTCCTTTCTTGAGTTATCTGAAGTGTGATCCGATAAGATAACAAGACTTGACCTCTCATCATGGTTCGATGACCAAACATAGAAATCAGTCTTTTATAAATTAGGTAGTAAATATGAAGTGACCATATTATGGAGAAAGAATATGCTTCATTTGGAAAGTTCCCATCTTCACCTAGATTTCCATGTTTTAGCTGTTTAGGAAGTTGGCTTATATTCAATTATTCTTAAGTAAAACACAGCATTCGGATTCCATCTCTTCTCAGCTATCAAATCGAAGACCAAAATTTCTTCTTTTATGTAGCGCCTAATGTTAAATAGTCTGAGAAGTTAACGAAATGTTTTGGGCATAATTAACAGGTGCTTCTGCTGGAGAAGAGCTTTGAGGAAGAGAACAAACTGGAACCGGAGCGGAAGACCCAGCTGGCTAAGAAGCTGGGGTTGCAGCCGAGGCAGGTTGCTGTGTGGTTCCAGAATCGCCGGGCTCGGTGGAAGACAAAGCAACTGGAAAGGGATTATGATTACCTCAAATCTTCATACGATTCCCTTCTTTCGGACTATGATTCCATCTTGAAGGAAAACGAGAAGCTCAAACTGGAGGTATTCCTTATCACGCCTTGTCTATTCTATGGTCATAACCTTCTCATGTACAAGAATGCATGAAATGAAATGGACTTACCAGTGAATATAGAATTTATTCATTGAACTTGGGTGGAAACTTTCCAAAGTGTTCTTTTTATTTTGGCCCGATGAAACTATTCACAGTTGACTTGGGTTCTAATCCAGTTTTTCCAAGTATTCTATCGTGAGATATGCTTAAATACACGGACGGCATGCATCCGACATAACCCTTGATTTAACTAAAGATTTTGATCCGTTGGTCAACGAAAGTTGAGATGAAGGTAGTGGCGGACATTTAGTCTTACATTTTAAGAGTAGATAGCCATCTCTCTGACCTCCATTTTCTATTATACAGCTATTGTCTACCACATACACATATGTGCTCTCACATCAGCATCTGTTACCCTTCCTACTTTTTAAAGTAAAATGACGATTTTTCCTTCTTAATTTAGATTCTCATGATTGTGGACCATTCTCCTCCAATAACGTCGTTGACGATTCCAACTGCCGACTAGGATTGATCTATCGTCTCCGTGCATATTATTCACCTTTCAATATTGGCAGGTCTATTCCTTGACAGAAAAGCTTCAGAGCAAGGAAGTCGATGGAGCACCAATGACAGGCCCCTCGGAGCCAGCTCCGCCGGAGGAGGCTGATGTCCAGGCCGCCCAATTCAGTGTGAAGGTGGAGGATAGGCTGAGCACGAGGAGCGGGGGAAGCGCGGTGATTGATGAGGAAGGTCCGCAGCTCGTGGACAGTGGCAACTCGTACCTCCTGTGCGAAAATTACCCCGGATGTGTAGCCCAATCGGAGGATGACGGAAGTGATGACGGCCGGAGTTACTTCCCGGGCGTTTTGCTGCCGCGACTGAGCAGCCACACCACGAAGAAGAGGAGGAGCCAATGGACTGGTGGGTGTGGTCTTGAGCTTGGGGCCTCCTTGAAAACCTCTCTTTTTAGCTATGGATAGTCTAATCTCTCCCTTTGTTTATGTGTGTCTTGTCTTAAGAAAGTTCGGTTATGTTCCTCCTTTTGCATACGATGTCAAATAAATTGTAGGGATACTGAACATGGCCGTCTAATGAATAAGATTACGGGTCTTGTGCGTTGTCCACTATGTTCCGGTGTTCTTGTGCTTTTCTCCTCGGTGCGAGAAATGAGAAAATTCTTCAGTTTTTCCTCTTATATCTTTCGTAATTTTATCTTGACATTTGACATTGTGACTTGCTAGCATCCGAAAGAAAAAGAAAAAAATGTTTGGTGATCAAAAAATGTTACTTTTAACTTGATTTTTATGATAACAATTTTTTTTTAACTTCAATAATCAATTTTTCTTTTTTTCGACAACAATTTTAGAATCAATCCATTTTTCTTTTTTGTTTCTCTTTTCTTCTTCATGCTCCTCTAGCCGATCGTCAGCCAAAGACGAGGTCCAACAACCTTGTTAGAGCTTCCATGGCAAATCGAAGGCCTCGCACTAGCTGCGCAAAGCTCAACCTCGCCTAGCTACCATGAGATCAGCCTCACTCGGCTATCTACAAGGCCTGAGGTCGCCACCTAGAGGAATAAGAGAAGGAAAAATCTTATATCTCAAAAAATTAAAAAATACTCTTCGTCCCGAAAAATATTCAAACGTCGTATCAAGTGCATTTCTGATATTTCTGATATTTTTCTATTTTAGACACAAAATTTTTATGTAGTTCCCAAATGCATTCAAATGTTCATAATCTCGTCCAAGGAACAAAATAAATAAATAAATAAAAATCATTTTCTAAGTAAAAATTATTTCCAGATGCATAATGGTTAATGGTTACCAAATAGGCTCTTAAAGACGAGATTTGAGATTAGATAGGATGCAAATACACGTTCTGATATATTTTCTACACCTACCTACGCATGGTAGAAATACTTCACATGAAGCTATTGAATCTTCTCACCGCCCTGGAATAACACCCGCAGCATATAACAAAAAATACATACATACATACATACATACATACAACATAGAGAGAGAGAGAGAGAGAGAGAGAGAGAGAGAGAGACCCGCATAAAGAATGAAAATTGTCTATCGCTAAGCTGCATCATTATCAACATTTTTTTTTTTTTTGACTTGTTCAACTTTTTACAGTATTCTTCCCGCTAACCAAATCTGGAAGTTGTGCCCCGCAAGACAAATTCCTCGATTGATTCCAACATCCCGAGCAAGCCCAAAAGCTGCAGCAAAATCCGGTCCAAAAAACAAATGTGTACACCCCTTGGTTAACCCACTGATCTGTCGATAGCATTAGTACGCCAAGCTTAACAAACCGCCGGACTCCTCTCTTAACCTCGATCCCGACAGCCAAAGATGTCAGCCTTATAACCTATATACAGAAATGCCAATCAGAGCTGGCGCTATGTACACATATACCAATCAGAAGCAGCAGCAACCTCTTCCTAGCCTACATAATTGCGGTCAGCATGAATTGCCCATCAAGAAGCCCAAATGTGTGCAATAAACCGCCTTACTCGGGGCTTCTCTTCCCTTCTCAAAGTAACCTCTTGAATTACTTTTGTATAAGCTCAATGCTGGGGTCAGGTTTGTCTTGGAAAAAAAATCTAAACATAGATCCGTGCTCCGTCAGCCCTCGGGCTCCTTCCTTTTTCTGCTTGACTTTCTGCTGGGCTTGGGTTTCTCTGTCGGATCCGAAGTGGAAGCTATGGCCTTGTCTACCACAATATCAGTTGAGTCCAGGTCGGGCAATATATTTTCATATAAAATTGCAGAGTCCAGGGAATAAATACGCAGGGCAAGGGAAGACAAGGTGGAGGTTTTAACTGCAGCAGAGAGGGATGACCAATACCACCACTCCTTTCTTAAATACTTTGTCTGAATCATGTCCTCGAAGACAATTGTCGCCTGAACCATCTGGAAAGACAGAGTGCATTTCTCAAAGAGTATTAAATGTAGTTAGCAAGAACGAAATAACCTAATTTATGATTATGACCTTTCAAAGTTTTAAACGGAGAGGAAAGTAAGAGTGACACTAACCTCATAAATAGTCTGTGCAGATTTAACAAACGAACGCCAGGCCCACCTCCCTTCCAGATGTGCTTTTGATGGTTTCAAATATTCTCCTTCTAGAGCAGCATCCATGTCAAGTAAATTAATCTTCAACTGTCTCAAAATTGGAGAGACCCTGCCAGGTAAAGGTCTCAAGGATGACTGTGGCACCACACAGCGCTGACTAAGCCCCGTTGCCATAGCGCGCTTATGTAGGGTATATTTTCTCTCCTTCCCTTCTGAACAGGCCAAGCTTGATTTAGCATCCCTTTGTGTGCCAATATTCTCACTTCCAGGTCTGATATTATAACATTCGGATGTGTTGGTGTTGCATATACTTCTATCTTCCCGAACAGCAGTCACTCCTACTTCCTTGTCATCCTCATTTGGGACACTAGCATCACCACTAGATAAAAGAATTGGATCAGAGTCATCAACGTAAGGAGGCCTTGATGGCACAAGCAATGGAGTCCCATTAGATCCGATAAGACCAATTTGCTGTACCAAATCCTTGTTCGAATCTTTTGTGACAAACTTAGAACTTATCTCATCAATGTCATATGGGCACACGAAACCTTCATTCTGAAATGTGATCAAATTTGAGCATAAATGGAGGTGTTGACTTTTATCATACACATCCTTTTCACCTGTTCTTTCTATACGAGCAGGATCAGACTTGAGATTTCCTTTCTTTTTGGATAAGTCTGCATTTTCTTTACCCTTCTCATGCCCTGAAAATTCTGAACTGCACCTGCCGTCATTGTGCTCCTCCAGTTCATCCTCAGTGAGAAGAGTCTTGTGGCAGAAGAGACAATGATATCGAGATGACCAAATAAGCTCTAAACATTCACACCGGTACATTTTTTCTTCACTGGGTACTCTTGCCTTTTTTGCTCGCTTTTTCAAAGTACCTATATTTTCCAATTCCATACAAGGACCATACTTTCTTTCCAAAAAAGAGGAAGCCTTTGTAGCAACACAAACAGAAGTTACCAAGTTTTCACCATTCAAGCACCCTTCAGAAGTTGTTTCACTTCCATCAGAAATATGGCCAACATCCTGCAATTTAAACTTCCACCAGTGCAAAATGGCATTTTTTAGAGCCTTTTCTCCCGAGTCACTACCCTTCAACCATCCAGCAAGCTGTTCAACTTCATCATCAGTTTGATAAAAAACCCATGATTGATTTGCAGCAGCTGCTCCATCTGATTTGTGCATGAAGGGACAGCAAGCTTTTGACCCCTCTAGAGCTGATTCTGCAGTGGGAGCAGAACCCCAAGTACTGCTCGGGACCATAGAATTTAAAATTTTCCTTCTTTTCCCAGATACTAAAGTACCATCAACAACAATCCGCGGCCGACTGCCAGGTGTTGCTGCAGCCCAGTATAATCGCCCAGCAGAGTCACTACCCAAAAACTCCCTGCGTAATGAATGCTTGAGAAGCTGTGACTCTAAGTTGCCAATTGAATCCTGCAGAGCTGAAAGCTCATTTTTCACAGAAGTCAGTTCGACCTGGTGGGTTGACTCATTCAGATCATCAAGGTTCTGAGTACGAGGGAAGCTTCTTGAATCAGAATGAAGGCAGCATTCTTGCTCAAAAATTTTTCTTTCAGGGTCATTGACTTCTTCTGGAAAAGGATCTGATGTAGGCGAGTCACGTGATTTCACAGTACTATCATCAGTTTGAGAAGCCCTTGAGGATAGAGTGTTGCCAAGCAGTTTTCTGTCACCATTGGCAACACCATTGTCTTCCAGTTCACACTCGTCGTTAGCAGGATTACTTGCCTTATCCTTGTAGAGACCATTCTTCTCTGCCATATTGATAGATGAGTGGTCAAAACCATTAAGCCCACATTTTTCACGACCAGCCTCCAAGAATCGCAGTTCAGGGAGAATATTAAGATTCTTGGATCTGTCACTTAGCTGATGGACGATACGTCTAGTGTTGTTTGATTGTGCAGGGTCTAAACCACGCTTCCCCAAAACTTCTCCACATGTGTTAGTGGCACCATCAGCTTTTGCAGCTCTTGCCATCAGGTAGTCTTCCTTTAGCTTCAGGTTCTTCCACTCCGCAATAAGCATTCGCAGCTTCTGCTGCAGCTCAGCCGATATTTCTGCACACTGCTCGAGGTGTTGTCGAACAAGAGCTGAGCTAAGCAACTCATCACCTAAGAATTTGAGCAGGAAGGTCCTCTGCACCATGGCAAAAAGATTTCATAAGTGGAAACTACCACCAATTAAATAACACGACCTGACAAATGAAAGCTGTTATAATTCTGGTGGTCGACTGAACCACCCTCATATCCCAGTAACAAGGAAAGAGGAAAACAATTTCACTTAAAATTAAGAGCGCTTTAGCAATTTGAATGGGCTTCAAGCTTCACTTCTTTCTTTTATCAGTTTCAAGCTGTACATATGTTGATATGAGTGGCCAGTAAACATTGAGGATATTTTTTGATGGATGAATTCAACAAACGAATTTCACTCCAAGTGTCTCGGCACAAGCTTTTTCACTCAGTTAATAACTTTCCTCAGCCAAACTTAACTGCTGAAGTGACTCTTTAGGCAGACAGCACACTTCATAACTGCCCTTTACTTAAATATCCTGAATTTTTATCCTCACGGGTTCCTTAGAGGATTATCACTGCATCCTCCAACTGAAGGGATGAGGTCATATCATGAAGGGCCAGGTTGAACCTTTCAATTTGTTAAATTAGACAGCAAGCAGTGGCAAATTATTTCAGGTGCTAAAAGAAATCGTGGAGACATAGGATATGATAAGTGTGAAGCATCCTTGGGGTGTTTTGTTTCAAAGAAAATGAATGATTTGAAAAACATTATCAAAAAATGATCGTTTATATCTCTTACAAAAATATATGTACAAAAGGTATTTTCATCGTCTATGAAAATGTTTAGACAAAAATTATCGATAATTAAAAAATATTTCACTGACTAATTATTTCAAGCGATACAAGTGTTCGTTTTCAGGAAAATATTTTTCAAATTATTCATTTTCCTCAAAACAAACAAAGCTTTAATGTAACAAGAACATGAAATGATGCAACTAGCACTCGTAATTAAGACGATAATTTTCTCATGCTGGAATGAACATTACTTTTCTGGATCTTATCAACAAAATTAATCGATGATATGACGAAACCCAATCATTCATTGAGCAAATCAGCATTAAGCATCATGTTATAAACACTAACAGCCATAAGCAAATTATTGCGGACTTGGAGGTTCAAGAGCAGCAATTCTTGTGGTATGGCCAAAATGATATGTTCCACCAGTCTGCCATTCACACTGTTCTCATGTCATAAGTATGAAAACAGGCCCCCTCCAAAGATAAAATAGAGTGCTGCAAATATTAAATCAACAAAGCCTTCCAATGTTGTTTGACCAGGATTAAGTTTCTAAGGGGATGGCTTCTCAAGAGTCATATACATAATGGCAAATCTTTTGTGTAATTGACGAACTAGTGTTAAAAAAGACAGACACAAGTCCATTAGAATTACAAGTAGATGTACCACAAGAAAAGACTAAGTGGTCCATCCGAAGTATCTGAAAATTTGTTTGAACTCCTTAGAAATAATTCCCATTGTTATTGGGCAGAGTCAATGTAAAAGTTAGGAGTCAAGAATTATCGCAATAACAGTCTTACAGCCCATGCTTTGTGTGACTTACTTTCTATTTAGCTATTTGCATATTGATAGGAACATTTTTCAGTACAAATGGTTGCTTTATTTTTTTATATTTTTTTTCCCTTTTGCTAGTTCATTTAGGGAGACACCTCTCAAGAATGATAAATCATAGAAAATTATAAATAGGTATAACCAAAAGAATGACCTCCATTAATAGTAAAATATAATACAGTAATATATAGATGAACCTTATATATAGTAGGAGAGTAGTTGTACATTATATGTGGATGTAGACATAGAGATATAAAAATTTGGATTTTGTCAATTGCAATCTAAAGTCAAAAGTCTTAAGTACAACCTACAGACACTGTTATTGCAGAGGTTTGTCAAACTTTCAGAACTAAAGGCAACACTTCCTCGTTTCTTTCTTTTTGGCACATTACTTGGATGTTCAAGAAGAAAAAACCCCGTGAACAGTCTATTTCCAAGTTCTACATTCCAAATACAGAAAAATGTTTTCTAAGATACTTCAAAGAGGATTTCAAGGTTCACTTAAGTGAGGAAAAATCGACACTTTTGTGGCCCCATCTCATCAATTTTCAAAGCAATGGCTAAACTAAAAGATAGCAAATGTGCCAACCACAATCTCCTTTCTTGTCTTAAGTAAAAGTCTAAGAACTACCTACCAAAAAAAAAAAAAAAAAAACAGAGAGAGAAATGCAAGAATAGTCGAACAGATTTACGTAAGAAAATGACTTCAAACCAATTTTTTGAATTAACCGAAAGAGGTAGACATAATTATCCAGTAACATCTTGTTAGAATATTTAAATAATAAACATAAATAGCTATCCAGTAACATCTAAAAAAAGACCAGACTAAGCGTGAGGGGGAGTGTTAGAATATTTAAATAATAAACCACGCCTTCCATGGACAACTGATAATAAAATATATGCAATTTCCAAAGAGCAATTAACAGCTGATATTAGAGAGTATAAAAGTCTATCGAATGTACCTCATCAACAGTATAATCCCAGTACTCCTTTTCTTCCATTCTAGATGCTAAATGAGAGAGTGCCTCCAAGTAGTCACGGGTAACTTCTTGAAATCTTTTAGCTCGGCGCTTACGGATGACATAATTCTGCTCAGACACATCTTGAACTAAGCGTCTACCAACAGCACAAGAAGGGCAATACCAGTTTCCTTCGGGAATTCTTGCAAGTGGAGGATTCAAGCAATAGGTGTGGTACTCAGCATCACATGTGTCACATAGCAAAACACTATCATCATCTTTATCAATACCACAAACTTTGCATACTCCTTCCTCCCATGGGGCCTTAGGAAGCTCACTTAGAGAGGCAAGAACATCATCCACTTCCTTCTTTATATCTGCACTCAAGGATTCCGATTTTGCATACACCCGAAGTTTATCAACAAGAGTGACAACCTGCATGGAAGGAAAGGAACTAATGTAGCCTCCCAACAGGAACACAAAAGACCAAGAGTCATGAGTAACATAACCATACAAGATGGCTGATTCAAATCACGCAAACACTTGAATAAGTAGAAAGTGTTACTTACTGCATGAGCATTACTTAAAAAAGTTTTTGTGCACCAGATATGCAAACATTAAGACTCAGGTTTACTGGAAAGAAATCTATCATGTTACTCGGTTAGTTTTCAAGAAAATTTTGTTAACCAAGGAAGAGAACATTATGGACAAATTATAAATATAAGTCCAAAATAAGTTAAAACAGATGCACATCCTACACCTACACACATGTTCATTCGCTAATCTCTTGGATGATATGAAGCTTTTATTTGGATAGTGGTGCAATCAGCAACTTATTCACAAATAAAGAAAAACAAATTTACATACCTCCTCTTCATATAACGACTCAAAATTTTGAAATAATTTGTCAGCTAGCTCAACCACATCAGTCTGATCCCCAAAGGCAATCCTCACATTATTCCACAACTGCAGAGAATTTGACATACAGAAAAGGAAGTCTATTAACAAACACAGCATAGCTATTTCTGCTATCAATCATTACTGCATTACAGCAAAGAGGATACTCCATTTCCATGTAGAACTGTCAGATGGAAAAACTCAGAAAATATAGAAAGAGTTCCCAACTGAAAAAGGAAAAGATGAAGGAAGCTGCGTGTGTGAAGGATAATAATAGTGGAGTAGAAAACTTACACAGCTAAAAAGGATATAAACTATAAAAATGGAGTTAAATTAAGATTCAATGGTAAAAAATCGTTAGATTTTACAAACTATCAAGAAAAAGATAATGAGATTGCACAAATCATACATATTAGGGGACTTAAAGACACAAAAAAAAGGTTCAAGGACCCAATTGCTCAGTTGACAAGAGTCAGGGGACCAAAAGTGTCCTTTACTCATTGAGATAGGATAAATCTATGATTGACGATTGTATGAATTCTGTATATTTGAGATTCCAATAGATTGTAACCACCTAAAAGTAATATTTATGATGACAAAAGTGAATTTTACATGTTTTCCATGGGATAGAGAATATTCTATAATATTAATTCCTTTTGCTTAATTTGTATACCACATTTTGTGCATACGCTTGCACTTATTTGTAGGCTTAAATTGTTTAAATCACATTAATGAAAGAATATTTGGTTTTAAATTAAAATGAGATAACGAAAACTCATGAATGAAAAGAAAAAAAATTGACAGTGGAGTAGAGTAAAAAAAGAAAAGGGCAATTGATGTAATTAAAATAGTGGGTGCGTAGATAAACTTTATTATTCATATATACTTGTCACAAATTTTATGTATTATACTTGATAGTATTTTAGGAAGAAACTGATTAATTACAGAATGAGAACCCAGCTTGATATTATTCACTAAAATATTAGGACTTTCACACTAGACAGAATTCATTTACAATCAGATGGTTTCAATAATCACCATTTACACAAGATAAGTAAGAGTTATAAGCAATAAATAAGAGCAATTCCTAAATGGTTTCATCCTTCTAAGACATCACTGCAATTAGAACCTTGATATTGAAAAAGAAGATGAGTTTCTAATATAGATCTATCCTGGCCATTGACAGAAATCACTATACAAATATTGTATGTAAAAAATAATGCATCAAAAGTATCTAGGTTGACCCAAGTTAAACTAAAAACTCTACATTATCAAAATTAGCACCATCACTCATTGCTCGCATCTTCACAACACAGTAATAGTTGCTACATGGGTAATAAATTCCACCCATCCATTGCCTTGGGAAAGAGTGGGCAGTGGCTACCATTACCAAGAAAGCAGATTAGAAGAAGCCTTTTTAACAAAAAATAAATAAAAAAATATTTAATGATTTAAAGGGATAGAGACCAAAAGTGATCTGTCCCGTAATAATAGATGATAGATAAATGTAATCAATATAGTCACAAAAATGGTAGCTACAATTTTTATTTCTTTAAAGTAAATTATGAAAGAGATTTGTAAACTTCCTCCATCAGCACGGGTGCTTCACTAATTTGTGCAGACATTTCCCATTGTACCCTTAAATTGTCTTCCACATACTTTATCATGACAACTTTGACATTTTGTGATGAGACCATTGATTACACATATCACAAGAAAAGTCAATGCAGTGAAAATTACAAAATTTTCTTATTTTGTTGCTTAGTGGGGCACTCAGTAACAAAATGCTCATAATTTTTAGATTTTCCATTTCTAAGCATTGCTTAAAAACCAAAGAAACTGGAATACTCATCACGTTCCATTTCCCCAAGTTCCACCACATTCCTATTATTCCAGTCAATCGAAGCAAACACAACCTGTGCCTACTATACGATGCCAAAAATGGGAAAAATCCATGGAATGACCAGAGGGCCAAAAAAAAGGTTCATGTTAGAAAGTCCAATCCAAAAGCTTAATCTAATAGGTGGAGGGAGACTGCATGAATATAAAAAGCATTTAGAACCTAAGTCAAGCGATGCGGGATAATACTTCAACACCCCCTCTCACGTGCAAGATGGATTACGAGAGACACGTAAAATTTTGATGACGGACATTCACATGGAATTTTGACCCCACACATTTACGAAAGAGATAAAGTTGATTCCGATACCATGTTAGAAAGTCCAACCCAAAAGCTTAAACTAATAGGTGGAGCAAAACTACATGAATATAAAGAGTATTTAAGATACTAAGTCAAGCGATGTGGGACAATACTTCAACAGTTCACCATAGAAACTCTACATTACCAACAGCAAAAAAATAAAAAATAAAAATAATCAAGATTGCATGAGTATAATAAAACAAGTTTCATTTCACATGAAACACATACCTCTCGAACATCCTCGACAAATGCTTCCTGTGAACCACCATAAGCATTAAATGCCAATCTCAAATCAATGGTCCTAAAATCCAGTGGTCGAGACACCATGGCTGGAGATCCAAGAAGTCCCTCCTCATCTTTGTCGCTATTATTCATTATTTTTCTTCCCAACAAATTGCAAAAAACTCTCCCATCATCGGCGGCGGCAGCTTGACGTAAGACAACACGACATTTCTTCATAACTACATCAGAAACAGAAACGACAGTCCTCCTTTTACTTTTCTTTTCAGGTTTTGGTTGTGATGCTTCACCAGATACGTCTGCTAGCACAGAAATAACAGCTTTCTGTGTTCAATCATCAAAAGGATAGAGTTCAGCATGATTACAATGAGATGAATGATGACCATAAGCATAGACAACAAATTCAAATTTGGCAACAGGAAACAAACAAATAAATTGCACCACATGGAGTCAAGAAGTTAAAATATCACACTGGAGTCAAAGTACATAAGGTAGCAAACTCTAATAACTCCCCAAAATTTAACAGAGGACCAAGAGGTAAAAATATAGGTTTGCGCATGTAAGTGAACCACTTGAACCTAATAAAACTTGCAGGATTGCTTTTTCGAGAGAAATATCCAGATTCATTTCTCCCTAGAGAAAACTTCAGCATGTAAATGAACGACAGAACAATGCACAAGGACCAGATAAGTTCACTGAGTTAAGAAAGCAATGTGATGCATCAATGCATAACAGGAGAAACATAAGAAAGATGAGAAGTCAAGGACAGTACCTTTGTTGGTCCTGATGCATTGCCCTTATAGACTTCCTTGCTAATTGAATGTTCCAATATTTTCTTTGCCCAGTCTGGCGGATCTTTAGCCAAAGCATCATGCACACACTTCCTAATTCTGGTCCCAACATTTGTTGGTAACTTTTTCACAGGCACCAGGGCCTGGGCCCAGTCTGGAAGATTATCATCACCAACAAAATTCTTTTCAACAGCATCAGGGACAGCTGATTCTTCCACTTCCAGGGTGAGAAACTCATTTTCTTTGCTCATAGAACCAAGAATTTGCTTAGAAGCCTCTGCAAGCAACTAGATATCAAACCATTCAAGATGTTATGAAAACACATTTTCATAATAGCAGTCATAAAACTAGTGATATAATAGAAAAAACTTAAACAGCACCCAAAGGTACACATGGCAGATTTATTTATGATAAGGGACAAAAGTTACACAAAAATAACTAATCAACCTAACAAACCAAAAACTCGTGTAACATTGAGTGTAACCATCTGGTCTTCCCAGAATGAAAGGGTATGCCCACACCCTAAAAATGCTAGGATTTTCTTTCCCTAACATAATCCAGATGAGCACGTAAAGAACCCTAGGCAGCATCATCTTATCCTTGGAGAAGCAAATTCATCCCAGGATGTGATTTCCTTGTCTGCAAAATTTGATATTACTGCTAAATCACTGGTTCTTAGCTGGCCTTTCTGTTGCAAAGCGAACATCCGTAAACAACTCTCATTCTTTTACAAGATTTCTAAAGTTAATCCCTTCTGTCACTGCTCCCAAGCAAAAAAGGCAACACTGAGCAGGATAATACTTTCCAAAGAAATTCCACAGTAGGTAGTTTTGTTCTTTTTATGTGACCTGAGGAAAACAAGTTCTGTGCTATCCAGCAAAAGTTTCACTAGTCTACATAAGTCAAATCTTTCCATTTAATATTCCCCCTCATTAAATATCAAGAACAATGAAACAAGAGGCACTAAAGTTTACTCTAAACTTGCTTCATAATTGACATAGGACTATAAACACAGCTGCGGGTCCAGTTAATTGGCAACATCTACTTTAACAATTCCTAACAATATCATCCACGCCGGAAAAAAATGCCCATTTATATATTGGGATGAATGTACTGGAAGTCTTAAAACTTGTCACGAAAGTGCAATTGAGTCCTAAATTTTTCAAAAGTGCAATCCAGTCCTTCCATTAACTTTGTCCAACTTGACAAATGGAAAATTCTGACAAGTTTTAGAACTTGATTGCACCAACTTAACAAATTATAGAACTTCCAGTGCACTTGTCCCTAATATATTCCTTCTAAGGATGAGTGTTAACTCATAAAGCAGGCTATTTAAGCTGCAGATATGTAACTCTCCCACTAATGATGAAAAATTTACATGAAAAGAAAAGGCAAAGAATCCTCAAAGACAAATAAAAAATCAAGTATCAATTAAAACACGTATAAATCATCCGAGCATCCAGTGCAACCTCTCTGATGAATATTTGAATCAGTAGGCTCGGAAGAAAACTATTGCAACCTATCCCCTTACTACAGCCAATGTACACAGTTGGCAGGTTTTAGCAGTTAGACTCTTCAAGAGGGGAAATGGTAGTCTTATAGGAATTTGCTTCGCAATAAAGTTGAAGAGCTCACATAATTTAACTCTGGATAATAAGGAAAAATAAGGGGCGTGAAAACTTATGCTTGATCTTACAAGAGCATCCGCTTCCATCCCAGCAACACCAGTCAATGAGCCACAAAGCACACCACCATCACCTTGTAAGCAGCGAAAAACTTTCCCGCTTTCACGACTAGTAACATCAGCAGAGTCAGAATTACCATCCATGGTTATGATAGCCAAAATATACCTCCGTGCTAGTTCAGGCCAAGTCAGTTCATTGATAGGCAGCATACTGAGTTTAGCTCTTTTTGCAGGAAGAGAGCTTTCCATATCTTTTTTCCTTCCCCTTCTGGATTTTAATTCACCAGTCTCAAAATTTGGATCCACAAGTGCAGCAACCTTCAACTGCAGCTCACCTATTAGAACTCCAAGCAGCAAGCTATGCACCTTTGTCAAAGCTATACCACAACAGGTATTGAATGAAATATATGGGCTTTTAGTGTAAGATGATTCCTCCTTTGCCCCCGTTTCCATTGTCCTAAATTTACACAGATGTTCCCCACAAAGCTGGGAACCAGGTGCAATTCCTGAGGGTGTTTCATCACCCCTATGATCACTTGGATGCGAATCCAAGACTTGGCATCCTTGCAATCCCTGAGCAAAATTCACTGCAAGCTTGCTAGCATCCACCCATGGGTTGATAAGTTCATCCTCAAGCTTCTTCAGAGTGGGAGGCTCTTTTAAATCCAGAATATCGTGGAAACGCCACAATACTTCCCATACCTGCATTAATTAGGAATAATGACATCATGTTTTGACTGGACTTTGAAATTCTACTTTTTATTTTCGTATTTAATGTCATAACCATAAAATAATGTACTCTTTTATACCTGGTAACAATCTCCAGCGATCGTAGGTGATAGCCTGGAGCAGGGCTCTGTCCCAGAAGGTGGGCTACACCGATCATCTACATCCACTGTACCTTTTCTCAATTCACCAAATAGACCATTAAATGCTCCTTCTTTGATCTCTACTCCTTTTCTTTTAACAATAAGGTTTCCATTTCCAATAGTCAGCGACCTTGAATGGTTATTTCTACTACTCAAAAGTACATACCTAGAACAGCCTTCGATGCCTGGAAGCTTTTCTATAGTTTCTTGCACAAATTCTGCATCCAATCCAAATCTATCCTGGCCCAACCATTTTAGCAAGGCATCAGTTGAAATATCAGAATCACTGTTGTACAATGAGAAGCCTGCAGAGAGTGGTGAACTGGAAAATTTCTGCAATGGAGAAGGAACACACTTTTCATCCACCATATCCCAGTAAGATGAGATTGTCTCATTTTTTACATGTTTGCAAGACAGCTTGTAAGAGCTTTTCCTGCTACGGATGTCAGATAAGGCATCAACAAATTTTTGAGACAATCTTTTCCAAGCTAAGGAAGATGAACGCTCTTCAACCACAATTTCACCAATTTCATCTCGAAGGCAGTCCTCGTGATTGACAGTTGCATAACGGACAAGAGCAGTACTTGGATCAGCTTGCCTAGAGTTTTCTCTCACATCAGAAACTTCATTTCTGCCACTACAAAGGCAAGCTGAAAGCTCATTTTCTACAGGAGGCACTGGGTTGGTGAGGATCGCCTGAATGATACCATCATCATCACAGTCCATACTAGAGTATATAACATCATCAGTCGCTTTGGCATCTGGCCCAGCATATTGTGGAAGGACTCGCCTAAAGAGAATAGTTGATCCATTTGGAATAGGCACTACGGAGCAAGAACACCTTCTGATCTTGAATAGAGGTCCAGAGTCGCCACCATCCAACACCTCACAAATCATGATTGAACCAGTAATCTTATCATGCCAGCAGGACCTGTAACCTACAGGCAAGATTCTCTCCTGCTCATGATATGAAGGTCTCAAGTCAACTGACCCCAAATGGAGAACAAAGAAATCCTCAAATTGCACTGGTAGACCATCCTGAAAAGGCAAGGAATAGCAAATATCAGTTGGAAGCAAACTTAACCAGCAACCACAAGCACACAAGAGCCCTTCTGATGAAATTTATCATTCGCCTAAAGATTTTCCTTTTTTTCTTTTCGGCAAAAGCTAGAGGAAGTAGCTTAGCATACAAACAATTAGCAAGTTCAAGGATAAAAGGGAGAGGGATCAGGCACTTACTTTGTATTGCTGATATTCAGATCCAAAATTTTCCTCAGATCTTGCTTCTGCAGCTTTAAGAGTATTCCCATTACTAGATACCAGTTCCATAGTTTGACTGTCAGATATGAATTCCTTAGGATGAGCATGTGTAAGGTATCCCCTACTTTCGGCAAAACCATTAATTACAGACTTAGATGACTTCCTTTTCCTAGGTAGATGAAGTCTCTCCAGCACTGTAGATCCCTCACTATTTAATTTGGGCTCTACAAGCTTGTGGTTTGACGTCAAACCAAGATAAGAAGCAACTTCAGACATTGTATCAAATTTTAGCCCACCTGGAGCACAGTACCAGACATATGTTCCACAGCCATTAAAGGATTCTTTGAACTCCACGTACCAACCATCATCAAGTACACCATGCCATTGAGAAATATATTCCCTAAGAGTCTGCAAAAGGAACTCCTTAGGATTCCCAGATGATAGTCTTATCACTGTATTATTACTGCTCTTTAAATGTATGACTGGAAAACCCAAATCAACTTCAAAGTTTCCACACTGCATTAGTGGATGATGCTCAATATCTCTAACACCAGCACCCAAAGTCTCAGTCATAACACCGGCAGCATTTTCAAAGTGACATCCATTTCCAGCATGTGCATAACTTGAACATCTAACCGAAGCACCAAATGGATTCCCACCAGAAGAATTATCACCCAAGGTGCGCTTTCTAAATGAAATCAATTGAACATCAGCTACTCATAAAAGTAGGTTCTCAAGATCATTACATCAATGACAAGAACAAAACGAGGGGCCAGAACACTGCAACCATTACAAAGATAGCTAACAAGCACGCCCAGAACATACTTGTCACAAATTATGCATAGAGCTGAAGGCTGAAATAAAAAAGAAAGAAGGAAAAAATTGGCAACACCAACATGAACGTATAGTCAGTGCTTCAAAATATCAATTGCAACTCTTCAAGCTGAGAAGTCATGCATAAAGTTGGAGGAACAGCTACCCAGTCTAGTTACCACCTTAAAATGGAGGAACATAGTGAATGACTACATTAATCTTCTATGCATAATAAAGTTGGGTCGGAGGTGGACACAGGTTACCACTTCGTCCCAACTTCTTCTCCTCACTTTAGTCTTTTCAAAAAATTTAAAATCCTTTTATCATCTGTTTAACATGCTGTCTTTCTATATAATGCAGTCTGTCATGTCTGCTTTTATCCTCTATTTTACTCTCTTCATTTACTAATTATGTCTCCCTTCTCATTAACTATCAAAAAGTTCACCGTGACCAACTATAAAGATCACTTCAGGTAATACAATGTGTTCTTCAGAGATGAAATTGTTGGGCTTTAATTATCATTGCAGTACCATCAAAGGAAAAGGTCAAATATATTGCTTAATTCCTCTCCACTTTCCAGCTCTCTTTCTTAAGATTAACATGCAGAGAGAGACATACCAAATTATGTAAGTGCTTGAAGATAAGAACACCTCCTGCAGCGAAGTGCAAATCCCTCACTAGCTGCATTAACCTCACTTACAAATCAGTTCGAACAGCTAGAATAATGGATATAACCACCGAACGCAATTTGCTATTTTCCATATAGCCCGCTTTCACCCCCTCACCAAAACACTTCTACTCAATTTCCAAACCTAATGCTTAATGCATGCTGATGCAGCAATTCTGCAGCAGCAAATTGGTACAGATTGGAACAGTTAAACCAAGTTTCCAAGTATCACGGCCATAGAGTAGACACTGCTTTACAGACCTATCAGTCATTCCCTACCAGCAGGATGAAGTGATAAGACTGGTAGGATTTTGGCATTGCTGAAGTATCGTCACTTTCTTTTAAAGACAACAATTTTTACAGCATTTCTCACACCTATAATCTCTTGTACAACAACCAGTGAGATCCAGGAGTTACATAATAAGTAGAAGTTATAACACTTACTACAGTTTGTTTACTAGCTTCAGATATTATGGAATTGTGTAATGAGTCTGCTTTGATGAGCAGAAAGCCGTTATTAACTCCGTTATATGACATCGAAAATTCAGATTGATGAGATGAACAAAGATTTCCTTGCAGTTATAATAAAAGAAGAACAGGATCTGATGAGGCGCGATATTCCAGAATTTTTTAGCTTGGATAATATGTAAGTCAAGCCAGAATAGGAACGCTTAAGTCCATGTCCCTCGTCACCAATACAACTACAAAATGAAACCATGGCCTCAAGATGTTGGGACTGAGAAGGGCATATGGCTCAAGTGAAAAATGGCCAGACAGGCATGTAGCGCAATAATACAAGATTGTCCAAGGAGAAAAGCCTGGGCTGCTATATCAGTGCACCTAATATGTGCAGGTTGAATAGGTGGTTAAGAATGGCATTCTTCCAATTCTTATGCTTTATAAATAGTCTTGGCTGTCAAGACCAGTGACAATTAAACTATTGTGATGTCTCAACCTCCTAGTATAGACCCATAAGCACTCCTTAACTCAAGAAACTATCAGAGATAATTGCTTAGATAAAAATCGTACGTTGGTTAAGGGGCACAGAGAAAAATCTAACTAGCCTCTCTGTGTTAAAACAGAATGAGACTGTTACATGATACTACAAGGAAATTGGAGTGTAAACCATTAATGCCATGGAGTATGGGTGGCAATCATATTAAAAGTAATGCCCTGTAGCATGAGAAGAAGCTACTGACAACTTAATCAAATTTGCATTTGATTCCAGCGATGTCCTCCATTTGTGAATATCAAGCGCAAACAACAAAACCACAAGCATCCATCACACAAGCAGCAAAAATCAGATGTTGGAGCATCACAGGTTTAACCAGTTAAAACACACTGGTAGTAGTGAGTATCAAGCATTCACCATTAAATGGTCTATGAAAATGCATCATACCAACGTTACATGCTAGATGGACAATAATATCCCAAGCCAGAACTTGGCCAAAGGCTCAAAAATAGAAACTTGAAGAAAAAGATCTAGTTGTTGTTAGGTTCCCTATAACCATATATACAAGCATATCCTGGAAAGCAACCACCAGATCAACCTCCATCAAACAACTAATATCGAAGTGGAAGTTTCTACAAGGTGGTGGGCCTTAGATTAAACCAGAGCAGAGTAAATCTCCCTCACTGATCGTTAAATTTGGAAAGCTTTCATTTTTTATATGGGAAATATGGCAAGATGCACGATGTTGTGACAGGTTACAACCGGGAAACAGTTCTTCGGTGAACCACAGAAGGCTCCTATCGAGTGAGCATATCCAAAAGCCAAAAACCTGATACCCTTCTTCAAACTTCTAATAGCTAGTAATACAATCAAGAAGTAGTTTCTCGTCTGCCTTTAGCATGCAATATATCTGACTCAAAATCATCACAAGACTCCCCATAACGCCTCTGCTCCACATTACGAGCTTAAAATTACTCCGACAGAGATCGGCCACGAAGAAAAACCAAAGTATCCGCGAGCATAACAGACACCTAAACTCAGCGAGTCAATAGGAATCTATCAAACAGCCTTTGTCAACTTAAATGAGCTTAGACGACACCATAAAATGCTTTAAAAAACAAACTTTTGAACGAGCCATGTCAGCCAAATGCCCATGAAAATCGCCCGGTTACCTCAGCTCGATCACATCCTCACTTCCTTCTCCATCACAATCCCCGTCGCTGGGGGGCGAGGCGTTCATATCCAGGAACCGCCTCCGGTTCCGCTTAAACCCTAACGGCCACCGCCGGCTCTTCACCCCCCTGCCCACGCACTCCCTGCACACCCACTCCTCCACGTCCTTCCCCGGCGCCGCCGCCGCCCCGCCCCGACCCCGCAGCCGCGCACGCCACGTGAAACCCTCGCTCGCAGCCGTCGCACACCACGACGCCGCCCCCGCCGCAGCCCTCCTCGGGCTGCCCGCAGGCGGGGCAGGCGGCGGCGGGCCCGCGGGGGCAGCGACGGCGCCGCCGCGGGCTCCGCGGGGGCTCCGGGGCGTCCTGGAAGCTGCGCACCACGTCGAAGGGGTCGGAATCGGGGGACGGGGACGGGATCTCGTTGAGATCGATCTCGAGGTGGGATGGCCGGGCGGCCGCCTCGCCAACGCCGCCGCCGGGGGGCCCGCCGGTTGGCCCGCCGTCGCCGGCCTGGGGCCGCGGGGAGATGTCGCTGGGCTCCATTGGCTGCACTTATCCGAGGGCGAAGATGTCGTCGCCGTCCCTGCGGTGTTGCGCGGAGAATGACATTGCGTGAGATTTGAAGGAGGCGAGGGAGGTGGGGTTTGCTGCTGCCTTTTTTCTTTCTCTCTTCTTCGCCTTTTCCGAGCGGAGCGCTTTTCCGGATTTTGGATTTTGGATTTTGGATTTTTTGTGGGTTCACGTTTATGGGGTGAGGCGCAGAAGAGAGAGAAACAGAGAGACTGAGGAGAGAGAAAGGTGGGGGGGGGGGAGGAGAGAGACGTATCCGAAGGAGGACCTGCCCGACTTTCTTCTTTCTATGGAACAGAGAGCGATGAGGAGCAGGAGGAGGAGGCGGGGGACGGGAGGAGGCGGTGGGGAATTTGGGGGGCGGGCGCGGCCTTCTTTGCTCCTTCGCGACTCGCGAGCGTGGGCTGCCCGCGCTCCGTACTCGCTCTCCCGCGGTCACGACGTGGGGAAAGGGGAGGCGAGCTCTCGGGACAAGACGTGTGAGCCCGGCCAAGCGAAGGTGGAGTCTTGGACGCGATGTCTCTTTTATAAGAGAAAATCCCACGAATTTCAATACATGTTCAAATTAGTATGAAATTGTTTGATATTATCTCTGAATTTAAATTAATGGAAAGATGATATTAGGTATTTTCGTATATAATTTGTATAAGTTTAATTTGAATATATACTAAAATTCATGAATCACATTGAATAAATTAAAAGTTCATATACTTTAAGTAAATTATAAGTTTAGAATCATATGCATTATGATCCCTTTTTGGCAATGTCGCCACTTGACCCATTTTTGTCACAGAGCATATGGCGTTGTTTGTAGTCTTTACATACGGTGCTCGGCCATGTGTTTGGTTTTGTGTCGATTCGGCCTTATCCGAAGATTCGGCCTTTTTTCGCAAATTGATTATCTGAACTAACGAAGTGTCAAATTCAATAAGATATGTTTGTTTGTACGGTTACGAAATTCATTTAATTAAAGTGAAAAGTAATAATCATTTTTTTGTAGCGCACTGCTGGGCATTTTTGATTAACTTCTTCTTCTTTTATTGGCTCCTTGGAAACAGTGGGATTAACATATGGTAACTAAAAAACCGAATTAATGATATCATGAGTTGTGGATCATAGAAAGACTATTTTATTATTAAAAATATGAAGATTATGAATACTGCTAAAAGTAAAATGAAAGATGGCTAATCATTAGTTTTTTTACTCTGAGCCAAGGTAAATAAAATAAACTACTCGAGCTTGACTCATGAACATCTCAAACTTAGCTTGATTCTTTGAAATTCAAATTGAATTTGAGTAGCTCAAGTACCTTATTAGGTCGAGCTCAAGCTTGAATATTCTAACTCCAATAATTTGTGATTTTAGTTGAATAATCATATTTCTTATATCACATGTCTTCCACTCAAATTCAAGCCTTGAATAAAGGATATCAAACACTTGATGCAATTAAGTCAAACTTGAGATAATAAAAAATTAACTCGAATCAAAATTTTAGTTAAAAAAAGTAAGCGTGATGGTCTTGAATATTTTAGTCAAGTCAAGTTCGAATACCAAACCGCATCAACTCTAACTTTATCATCACGAGAATGCGCGGCCGCGATGTTTGCAGATTAATTGTAAGAAAATTAAGGAGGTGAAGTAGTACAGAATCACGTAGGATCTCATTTCCGTTGCGAACGAAAAGATCCGGTACGACGGGGCGCACCGTTCGGAGGACGCGCTCGGTCAAACCCCTCGACGACGCGAGGACACGCGTGGGGCGGGCGCCGCGAGTGGGGGTCCCCGCGGCTGCCCGAGGCGCGTGGCGTGTCCCCTCCACGCGCGGTTTATTTTATCCCCTCTTCCTGTTCTCTTTTCTCTATTCTCGTTATCTGTTCTTTTTCGGTACGCTTCCGTCCGTGGCATAATCGTGGATGGAGGGCAGGCCGGGCCGGATATGACGGAATTGCCGCCTGCCGGATCGGAGCCACTTGCTGGTGCGGCACGGTCAAAGCGGGGGCAGCACCTGGCGGCCCATGCACGGATTTCCGATCGACCGACCGACCAGAAATTGGGAGCGGAGTTAATTAATTGGCCTCGATCATCGAGGTGCGAACGTTCATAACTAGAGTGGCTCGCGAACCTAAATAAGATCGAAGGTTTCATCCGCGCTATCGGTACAGCACGATCGTCGTGAAAGGGAAAAGAAGGCAGACTCGTTTTGTCAATTTGTATTTCACTCGCTCGTACCCATCGATAATCAACTTGCAACGAAGCTTACCTCAAAACTCGACTTTTCGACCGGGTAACCTTGAAAAAAATGTACGATGTCATATCCAAATTTTTAATTTGTTTAATGTGTGGTGGTTCATGAGTTTCGATATATATTTAATTTAGTTTCTAAATTATGTAAAAATATTCAACATTGTCATTTGATTAATTTTATTTCTGTCGAAAGAAAATTATATCCATTACTCAAATGATATAGAGGTACATAGTTTTTAAAGTAAGAATACTAAAAAACAAAAGTAAATCTAGAAAACAATGAGGATCAAGGAAGTACCAGCAAAGTTAAGCACATACAAGTTCTATAAGAATGGATCTGTCAAACAAAATCGGCGGCCAATCACTAAATTTCATGTTTTTGTTAGTGATGAGCATACACTAAAAATTCCTTCTTTAATTATTATGATGTTGCTAGTTGGCAGTGCATGCCTGAGTTTGGCTTCCTCTAAACTATACGGAGGTGACCATAATAAGTTAAACAAACATGGATCTAATATGCGAAGGAGAAATTTTTTTGTAATTCAACGAGACATCAAAACATCTAAAATAATCATTGAGACTGGATGTAGGGAACTTGTACATGAACAAAGTGGAGGGGCATCGAATCCCCAAATCCCCACAAACACATTTAATAAACTCCAAGATCTAAATCGAGAGAAGATAACATCCAAATCTAGAAGTAAATCAAAAGAACTAGACTCTCAAATTGAGAATTAGATTGGGAAAAAAACTCCAAAACCTATACCGGGAGAGAATAAAAAGCAAAAAAAAAATAAAATGCAAACAAATTCAACAAAAGAGGGAGGGGAGGGTGAGACTAACTCAAACCCTCTCCCACGGTTGAAGGTTGAAGAAGATGAAGGAAAAACAAAGAGAAGAGAGAGAAATGACTTTCTGGCTATTAGTCTACTTCGATTAATTCAAGTTAGCAGAATTTATTAATTTGACTTTCAATGTGGTACGTTGAATAATAAGGAAAACAAAAGTTCAACGTAAATTATTCTTATGAGGTATTCAACTCAATCACAACTTCTTCTTTACTAAATATCCTTCATGAATTTCACTATTGAGTTTTTCTTTGAAGTGAACATTCGATGCAATGACATGAGACCATGGACTCCATCTCCATCAAGGAGGCCCAACTCTACTCGAATCTTAAATTTTAATTTGAGGAGAACGGCGTGTCATGCAAAAATTACAAATATTTTCGATCTATATCTATGTTTCATTTGCATGCTAGAGGGGTGTCGATGGTTCCTCATTTTTACTGGGATTAGTAGTAGACGAGCTAATTGTTTATTTCTAGTCAACCCCGTCTTGTGATTTAATATCGTGTAATTAAGGAGGTTATTAATATATTGAGGAGGTGCACAATGAGTGGGTTAGGTAATTCATTAAGAAGCGATGCTTAATGATATACGTAGCTTGCGAATTGTTATGGTTGGTCCGTAAGGCGTCTTTTCTTTTTCCACACCTCGACCCACTCAAATTGTTATGGTTGGTCCTAATAAATCAAGTCAATCATTATGCACGAGAGACTTCTAATGAGATTTCACTAAAGAACACAGGGCTTTTCACATGTTTCCTTAAACTTGATTGTACTAATGTCCTTCTAGAAAGTTCATTCCCGTTAAAGGTGTGCAAAACAGACTACCTAAAATAAGACTTGCCTCAATCGGCATCTGATTTGGTCTAGTGTTCGGAAGTGTCAATCCGATTCCTAATTCCTAAAAGTTAAACCACTATATAAATAGTCCAGTGCATCTCCTAGTTTTTAAAAAGAATTGGATGGGACCAACTATATATACTTTATTATTTTTATTTTTATTTCTTCAAAAAAATTATGGGTTTAGTTTTTTGTTTCCGAGAAAATAAGAGCATGCAATTGGACAATAAAAGTATCCAAATAGAAGTATAAGATTTATCTCAAACTTTGAATTTGTCCCTCGTCATAGTTTGGACAATAAGATATCTTAATGAAAATATGAAAAAAATAATGACAAATTCCTAGTCCAGTCCTCGCTATCCAATAGTGGGAATTGGGAACTAGGACATGATTACCCTTGATCTCCACCTCAAGTGCTATGACTTGGCATGACCTTGTCCAAAATTTGCACTAAATTCAGTAACATGAAATGTCAAAACACATTTTCTTTCTCGATCGGACATTTTTCCCCCGTAAAGTGATTATATACTTGATCGGACATTTTTAAGGCACTCCAATTTCTGTAGTCGTCAAAATCAATTCCCTTTCCCCGCCTTTCACGGTACAACTCAATCCTAGTCTTGCATGACATTTGACATAAGCTATTGATCGTGTGATCTTGCCACTGACACTACATTTAATTTTCCGGATTCTTATTTTCCCTTTGCCACTATCATATATCTGAAAAAGATTTTATTTCGGGGGGGTACGAACGCACCCGATTTTCTCGGCAAGTTGGACCAAATGGACCCCTACGCGAGATGCGCGTGATCTCTAAGGCGGAAAGCCCGAAATACGTTGGGAGCGCCAAAAGCTACAGTTCCAATATTTTTTTGGCACTCCTCGTGTCATTTCCTCCTTAGTCTCTCTCTCTCTTTCTTTTGCCTTCAAAGAGAGAGAGAGGAAAAAATAATAATAATCAAAGAGCACAAAAATTTAGTCGGTGAGCCAAGTACAACGTAACAAAATGAATCTGGACTCTTAAATCTAGTGGGACCATTTTCGGTGGTCCAATTTCAATTTTACTGCATATTACGTAATTATGTAAAGATTTCCCAAAATAATAAGGATTAATACCTGAAAAATCCCAAACCAGTACATATATGACAAATTTACCTAAAACTATTTTTTTGACCACGAAAAATCTCAAACTGTTAATTTACCTCGACTGACCATAAAAAATCATAAACTAGTACATTTATGACAAATTTACCCTAAACTAATTTATTCGATCGCAAAAAACCCCGAACCGATAAATTTGTGACAAATATACCATCCGCTAAATTGTATTAATATCACAAAAAAATCACAAAAATTGTAAATTGTGACAAACGGAGCGTAAAATCCCAAATTGGTTTACTAGTCAACTGTCACGTGTCATTTAACTTAATAATTTAACAATAAAATTTAATGAAAACTAATATAGGGTAAATTTGTCACAACTATACCAGTTTTGGGTAAATTTGTCAAATGTATACCAGTTTAGGGTTTTTGGTGGTCAAAAAAATAATTTGGGGTAAATTTGTCACATGTGTACCGGTTTGGAATTTTTCAAGGTATTAATCCAAATAATAAATAGATATGCCCTTTTCTTAAATTGTCTAAATTATTATAAATATATTATACTTTTGCCAATTTAGTTCTATTCATTCAAATTTTGTCAATTGAATTATAAAATTTTGACATTTGTCAATTAAGTCTATTGACCCAATTTTGGATGAAAATAACTAATGTGGATGTTAGTCATTTTACGTGTCGTGATTGGCGTAACATGAATAATTTTTTAAAATTTATTTATTTATTTTTCCTTTTTTTTCTTCCATTCTCTCTCCTCTAGTTGATCACTAGGCCTTGGCAATAGCTGAGGATCGGGGAGGTCAACCTCAAGCAAGTCTCGCTTGCCCTTGGCAAGGCTCGACCTCATTGTCGCAGGGAGATGTCGAGTTCATTGGCCACTGGTGAGCTCGACCTCACTAGAGGCGAGTGAGGCTTGCCTTTGCTAGTGGCCGATTGGTACGAGCTTTGCTAAAGGTTAGCGAGGTCGACCTCACCAGACCTCATCTCAAATTGGTCACCAATGCCTAGCGACCAACTAAAGGAAAAAGAAAATAAAAATAAATAATTTTATTAAAAATTGTTTGTGTTAGTGCCAACTGTCAAAATGGGTTGAACCCATTTACAGTGAGATGGGTTATATATAGGTTAATGAAGTTATAATAAATGGGTCTTTAATAGGTTTAGATTATATGTAAGTCCAATGATATATGGGTTGTAAATGAGCTTGTCTTTAAACTCATTTACAACTCATTTAACTTATAAAGATTATTAGTTGAGTCAATCCATTAATGACAAGGGTTGTGAAGCCCTCGCCTAATCACCAATCACATTGGCAACGTTGAGCTTGCTTGTAGCTGGCCTTGATTACTGTGGCTAGCTACGGGGAGAAGAAGGAGGAAAAATAAAAAGAAAAAATAATTAAAAATTCTTTTTAAAAAATAAAAAAAAAACTTAAAATGAGTGCATGGAAAATCAAATTAGATTTTGTTTACCGAATATTGTTATTTTCAAAAATACTACATTTTTAGTGAAATAAATGGAGCCTCATTTTTTTTTGTTAAAGTTATAAAATTTATCCATTAAATTTGTAATTGTATGGAAGTGTTTTAACAATATACTTTTTTTAAAATGTCATAAGAAACAAGCTTTTCTAGAATTGATTAAATATGGAAGTGTTTACAATATGTGTCGAGTCGGATATGGGTTGGGTCGGGTATGCGTTAATAAATTGATATTATTAATAAATGGATCATAAACGGATTGATGGATCAATTTGTGTTGGATCATTTATAACCCGACCCAAAGCTGCCACACTACATAAGAAGACTAGCATTCAAGGGACATTTAAAAAGATCTAAGACTAAATTGATAAAATTAAAATATTTATAATTGAATTGACAAAGTACAAATAGGCTTGGGAATTTTTAGATAATTTTGCCCGTCTTTTTCCTTGCGTAGACATTATGTCTTTCGTTACCAACTCCACCACACCATAAAACATTATTAATTTTGTCCCATCCTCAACATGTCAAGCGGTTGGTTAAACAGCTCCTTGTCGTTCAAATTTCTCTAATATAACAAAGAACCACTCTGAGAACGCATGTTCCAAGTCGCTCATTCTCTCTTTTCAACACATCTCATTGCTCAGTTGTTGCGGATTCCATGAATGAGATCGCTCCGAAATGACGGTCATCATGCTACTAGTCCTCCTGTTCGTGGGTATCGTGATCCTGGTCTTGTTCTACGTGTGCATAGTTGAGCGGGGCTTCAGAGCAAGCGGACTCTACCCTGCTGGTCGAGCTGCTGACGGCGCTCTAGCTGATCGAGCCAGCGCCGGGAACACGAGCATGTCCATCGACGATGTGGAGAAGCTTCCCTGCTTCAAATTCGAGGCCAAGCATGATGATCAAGACTGCAAGGGGACACTTACCATGACCATCGCTACTAGTCCCGTGAGCTGTGTGGTTTGTTTGGAGGAGTTCAAGATCGGCGACAAGTGCCGGCTATTGCCAATCTGCAGGCACAGCTTCCATGTGGAGTGCATAGATGCTTGGCTCTTGAAGATGGCCAATTGTCCGATCTGCCGGAGCCGTGCCGATTCTGGCCGGTCCCTAGGTGAGGGGAGCTGCAGCGGGAGTGGGCTGGGCAGCAGTACCCATTTCGAGGACGATGTTAGCACGGGAATCGCAGAGGGTCAGATGAACTTGAGTGATATTAGCAGGAGTGAATCAAGAGAGAGAGGAGATCAAATTGGCGATGTGAGAGCAGAGATTGAAGATCTCCAAACAGTATCCCAACCTGATGTGTGAAAGTTTCATTTCAGGTAAATCATAGAGCTGTACATAATGATAGAACCGACTTGAGCTGTTCTCACTGCTCATAAGAAATCGATTCTTTGTGATTCTGGCCTCTTACCCTAGTAGACGTTATTGTTTAAATCATGCAGGAAAAATTCAATTTCCACTGATCATAGCATCTTGATCATACATAAACACGTCTATAAGAATAGAAGGTCATGCCCTATTCTATGACTGGATGTCACGTTTTATGCACACCCATTATTTCATAGAGATGCGTCCTTGCGGAGTTTTTCTTTTTGACTTTCAACAATGTGCAATAATGCTTTACAAATGAAGAGGACTGATTTAGTAATTGAGTCCATTCTCAAAACATCTTTCCATCTTTATTCTTTCATATTGAATCAAGACATTATAGTCTATTTAGTCATAGTAATGTAAATAATGTCGAAGAATGTTGGGCCTGTTCGACTCAACAAGTATCTGTACCAAAATCTATGATTTTTCTTCAATAATATCGTGCAACAGCGATATTCTGTTCTAAGATGCTTACAGCATCTATCGCATTATGTTTCGATGCTCACTGACTATTTCTTGCTGACCATGTTTAATTGAACGTCGAGTGAATTAAAGTACAAGAAATTAGGCCAACACGATGGAAGAACGTAATTGATGAGGTTATGTTCTCCGGCGATGGATACAAAATAACCCCAAGGAGGCATATGTGCCAAGTATATTCACGAACGCATCGCCCCCACCAACGCGGTGCGGTTGGCGGAGTGGGGTTGTCCCTTCCCTAACTCCCGATCATAGAAGTTCACAGCCACCCGCGTCAGGTTCTAGTTTTCCAAAACCACCCAAAAGAATTGACCCGAGTATCTTCGCCAACCGATCACGCCGCCCGTGGAGTGCTATTTCGATCCCAACCATGCGTCCGAATACAGTACATCTGATAGCTGCACTGATTTGGCTGTTCTATCAGCATCATGCTGAGCTAGACTGCTCATTATACGTCCTCTTCCTCATCGACTTTCGGGAGTCCAGTGAAATGCGATGCCCTGTCTAACATCGCGACCCATGTGTCCACGCTGGATGTACTGCATACCTTTCTTTTTCTGGTTTTTTTTTTTAACCGATCGTCTGTCCTAGAATTTATGGTTCAAACGACAACAAGAGGAGACTAGAAAAGGGCTAGAGAGCGCATGCGATGTGTGAGGTCTTGAGTTTCCAGCGCAGAGAGACAAAACCCGCTTCACAGAAAAGGATGAAAGATGGCGCGCTCCGCTTTCAGGCTAGGAGGTAGTGTCCGGTGTATAGAGCGTTGGCTGTGAGTATCAAATGATGCGACCGCCGGCTGGTACTACGCTTCCAAATAGTTTTAAGCCACGTATCGAGCACCAGGGAGTTGCAGATCAAGAGAGAGATGGTATGCGGCGAGAGAGAGAGAGAGGCACGAAAAAGAGCTGACCCCGTATGGCAAAACTTCCTCCAGGCTTGTCGATCTTTGTAGTTGCATGTGGTATGGACATCCTTCCTCAATCGACAACCTTAAGCTTGGAACGAGAGGTGGTCTATGGAGAGTTGTCTGCATCTACGGGAAAGTGTAGGTATAAAAATGGGAAGCAAATGAGTGAGATCAGCAAGCTAGGAAAAGTGAATTTGTACAACGAATGAACGAACTAGCACTTTCCACTTCTTGTGAGAAGAAACTTTGATATGGAAATAGCATCGTCGGAGGAGTCTATATTGAGTGGTACCACTGCATTTATCAAATAATTCATACCCGTAATTTATATCACATCAAATGTCATTCTCAATGCTACATGATTAAGTTGTGAATTAGTTACCATTCCAATTTTTTTTTTGTTTCCCATTCCCATTACCGGATTCTTGTTGATTATACTAGTGACGTTATAGGTAAGAGCAAGGGACAAGACTATTGCAATTTATGCATCACCCAAATGGATGGATTCTTATACCGAACTTGTGTCGAATCTATTAAACATTTAACTAGACGAGTTTAAATCGGGAGTGCATATAGGTCAGTCTAGATTTACCGATTTTGGCAAAAAGATGCATGACCAAATTATAGCAAGCAAAAAAGGAAGTAAGCTCTATATAGAGAACTTGCTTATGCACCTCCTCGATGTTCCACATATAGAAGAAGCACCAAAAATGGTTTCACTAACTTCCGAAGATCCCATACACGTTGTCCTCTTCCCCTTCATGTCCAAAGGCCACACCATCCCCATCCTCCACCTCGCCCGGCTTCTCCTCCTCCGCCACCTTGTTGCCGCCATCACCGTCTTCACCACCCCCTCCAACCTCCCCTTCATCTCCCGCCACCTCGCCGACACCCCAGCCTCCGCCGTCTCCCTCCCCTTCCTAGGCGATATCCCGGGCCTCCCTCCGCCGTTGAGAGCACGGCCCAAGGACGATCTGCATGCATAGCTTCCATGCATAGTGCATAGATGCTTGTGACACGGCCCAAGGACGAGCATGATCCAAGACCGTCCAAAATGATGGAGCCATATCCCATACAAGGGCTAGTCCACAAACTGCACATGAACAACCCACGAACGACCGATGATCAATGCGAGAGTCGGCCCATGCGCAATGCGGGAACAAGCCTGTGACCATTCGGCTCCCTTGTGTTAGGCAACTCTTTGGTTTCCCCATGGATTGACCCTACAAACCCATGTCAGGCGTCCCTTGGGCCTTCCCACTCCCTAGGGTCTCTTGTGCTGCATGTAGCCTTTTAATGATTGTATATATTCGAATACCATCATTGGATCGGAGAGGGATCAACTGAGATAAGATTTGTCCATGTATAAATAAGGGACCTTCCCCCTTCAGTTGTACACTCTAGTTCACAAGCTAATACATTCGAGCTTCACTCCCATACTTCGTTTTTGTGAGCTGAGGGCATGTAAGGCTAACTTGCGATTGAATCTTAAGGTCGCACGGTGTGTGATTGTTTGTAGTCGAATGACCTGTGACAAGTGCTATCAGAGCCTCTGTTCTGAACGCAATGGTTGATCCTCGTCTTGATGTTGCGATCGCTCAAGGCGAAGATCATGAGGATCGTGGAAGGCCGATCGAGAAGGCCACCAGGAAAAAAGAAACCATGCTATCTCAAGCTTGAGGGATCCAAAGGGCGAGGAGACCGTCATGGACATCCAAGTGATGGTGGATGATCCGAACCAGATCGTTGAAGGAGTGGAAGCTAGAAGGGAGGAGTTTTTGGCCAAAGTGCAAGAACTCAAGGTCGGCATGGGAGAGCTTTGCATTGAAGTGTTGGGGTCCCTCACCCACGAGTTGCAGTAGCAGGATGAGACCTAGAGATTGCTGAGCTAAAAGGCAAGCTCGCTAAGGTTTAAACAACATGCGTGAATGGGGTGGTTACTATGCATGCAAACTCATGTAACGAAGGACCCAAGCCAAGAGAGTTCAAGGGCTCACTAGTGGCCAAGAACATGGATAATTTCCTATGGTATACGGCACAATACTTCCAGGCCATAGGAATCAATGATGACGCATCTTGGGTAAACACTGCATGTATGTATTTAGTTGATAATGCATTGCTGTGGTGGCATTGTCGGTCGGATGATAGGTGTGACGACCCTATCATGACATGGGCTCGATTCGTTGAAGAATTTCAATGGAACTATTATCCTGCATACACGAAAGAAGAAGCTTGCAATGTACTCAAGTGTCTTGAGCAAAAGGGAGGAGTTTGCGACTATGTGAAGCGATTCTCAAAGCTACCACCCCAAAATCTCATCAATGAGAGAGACGTAGGCATACCACCAGTTCATGAGCAGACTCAAGCCATGGGTCAAGCAAGAACTCAAGCGATGTCCTGCAGCGGATCTTGTGACGGCTATGTGCCTGGATGAGTCTCTCGTGGAGTACAAGTCGCTATCCATAGCAAAATTCGATCCTCATCTGAAGGACAAGGCCAATGGTAGGGGAGATCGGAAAAGATTCAATCACCCCGAATGGAGGCAAACCACCGGCGGCAACGCCTACCCAACCAAAGTCGAGTGGATGGGAACAAAGAAAGGTGCACATATATAAATGTTTCTTCTATGACGGTCCTCCCATGGCTCATGATTGTACCAAGAGAGGCAAACTAGCAGCCGTATGCAAGGAGGATGAACCATGAGAGGAGGCACGGTTGGCTTCGCTACATAACCTCAGATCGATCAAAACTAAGGCGGCGAATGAACCTAAAGGCATGATGTTCGTGGATGTGAAGATCAAGGTACCACGATGAGTGCACTCATGGATACCCGGTGTCTAACCTTTTCATATCTCAAGAGGCCACGAAGAAGTTAAATCTTCCGGTTAAGAAAGGAAGAGCTAGTTGGCTCAAAATCGTGAAATCCAAGGAGGTCCAAACTGTTAGGACTAGAATTAGCATCTAGAGGAGGGTGAATAGGTGACTAAAGCGATTTTAAGAATCTAATCCGAATAAGAGATTAATGAATTATAAACAACGATCACTGCAAATGAAAGTAATGAAAGTAATGAAAGATAAAAAGATTAGGGATAGAGAATCAGACTCCAGATTTATAGTGGTTCGGCTTAGACCAAGCCTACGTCCACTCTCCCGCACCTGACAGCCCTTCCTACTGGATTTCACTAAGAATCAAAAAGAGTGTTTACTGATCTTACGCTCTTGAGTCCACAAAGTGTAGAAACTCTACTACACTTCCTCAAGGTCTCACCACACTATGGTCTCTCTTTTGATTACATGTATTGCTCGAAGAATAAAATCACAAACATAACATGGAGATTCGACTTTGGAATTCTTCTATCCGGCACCCTTCAACAACTTGAGCGTCTCTCTTTATACACTTCTTCATGCCTTCATTACCGTTGGCACCTTCCAAAGAAGTTCTTCCAATCAACCCGTTGGAAATCAATTTGGAGAAATCTCGAGCTCTTTAAGGTAAGTGTAGATAGCCCATCAATCCTCGCCGCCCATACAATCGGGATCTTGGTTTCCATAAGTAGAACTTTCCAAATAAGTTGTGAATCTTTAGAGAATCTATATCAATTCGGATATGAATATAAAATCTTGTCGTGCTGAATCCAGTCGAAAGATATTCCTTAGTCGTTGAGATAAAAACTTTATAGAATCAGAATAGAAGATTTTATCTTGTCGGTTCCGGAATCTGTCCATGAGAGTAGACTTTGAAACTTGAGTCTTGTTGACGTCGAGACTTTAATCTTCGAGACTTTGCCGGTAGAGTCTGCAAGTCTTCGACCGCATCGAGAGAAATGTTTTGTCAACTTCAAAATCTCGAGGAGAATTTATCCAACAATCTCCCCTTTTTGATGGTGACAAAACTTTCCTGCAGATTTGAATACTATTGCCCTGCAAAACAACTTTTAAGCTTGCAAAGATATCTCATTAAAGATTAGAATAAGAATAGTATAAGATGTCCTGTACATACGATGTCCCGTACACGTACTTACCCCTGCATACGATCCGCATCCACGAAACCTCATTAGTCATGTGCGACATTACTATCTTTATCTAATTTTAACAAATTAAAGTAATGCGGTAGTGAGCAATCATTCAAAAAAACTCAAGATAAAGTCAAAATGAAAATGTCAATCACAAACAAAATATTAAATCCAAAAAATTTAGAAATGAAAGGTTTGGGTTTGGTTTGGCATGAAAAATCTGCCTGCAAAGTCTTCTCCCCGCTTTTTGTCAGCATTAAAAAATAAGAGAATCAAGGAGCACGAGGAATGCGAACAAGTTGAAAGTCCTCCATAGACTTGACAGGTTCCTTCCAAATTCCTTAAGTCTTCCCGTAGTTGAGCGAGAGCAAGGCCTTTTTGCTGTGTCCCGAACCCGACGTTGAACATCTTTAAGCCGATCATGCAAGGAGATGAACATAGCATGATTCTCATTACTCAAGAGTCTGAAATTCACACCCCATAGCATATATTTGGCCTTTGAGCTCCAATATGATGTCAAGCAACCTTCCTCAAATCTCCCGAATTGTCGGGCCCGTGTGCTTGCGTCAACTCGGTCGATGGTGGAGTTAAGCCGGTGTGAATATCAGCGGGGAGATCAATGTTTGGAGATGATGCCTCTCCCTCGGGATAATGAGCGATAAACATCTTCTCAAAGCAGGTGGCGATCTACTCACACTTGCACTTGGTAAATGTCAAGAGAAGAGGAGTACTTTCTCTTTGGATATCTCCCCCTGTTTCAATGCCTTACGGAGGGGAGAAGTACTCTTCTTTCGAGGAGTTTCCTCGGTGACAAGATGTTGTTGATCCTCCTTTCGCTGGAGAATCTGTTTGGGCTTGTGAGTTTGTTTGGTTGATGCCGAGAGTCGACTTTGCCGACTCTTCCTCTTCATCTTTTCTTCTTTTTCTTCTTCCTCTTCCTCTTTCTTTTCTTCTTCTTCTTCTTTCTCTTTCTCTTCTTCCTCTTCTTCTTTCTCTTTCTCTTCTTCCTCTTCTTCTTTCTGCAAGGATTCCTTTTCCTGGTTTCCTTTCTCAGTTTCCTCTGCAAATTGTTGTTCTGGTACAGCTGATACAGGAGCAGAATACTGAGAAACAAAAAAAAGAGATAGGCATATCATCCTCATCATCTTCATCCTCCAAGATGATTGCCCGCCTCTTCTTGATAGGACCAAATCACGGGTTCCTTTCCTTTCCTCTTGGCAGCAGAAGAGTCTGATCTGGTCTTCACAGGGGTTTTTTCTTTGAACTGCTCCAACTTCTTGCTGAGTTCTTTCAGACGCATTTTTGTTATCATCCTCAGTCCAATGACCATTCGATCAATAGTCTTCACAGAGAGAATGTGGGGAGGCTGGATGTTCAGATGTCTGAAAAGACGAGTGATGAGAGCGGATAAGGGAGTTGTCCCTTGTCCTTTGCCATAGACCCGTACATGTGAAACATGATAGTGTGTGGCAGAGAGAAATTAAGACCGATCTTGATTGCATACATCAATTTTGCTTCTGAGATGGACACATCTGTCTTTGAAGTTGATTTAGGTCTCAGACAGTTGATCACAATCTTGTGAAGCAAAATGTTTGTAGCATTCATCCTGGAGTAGGAGAGACGTCCTTCTGCGATTCTGTCTCTTGCAAGTTCCATGGTTGCATGACTCACGTACACGAAATTGAATGGAAAGCTCCTCTTTCCACACCAATTACATCCGCCAGAGTGTCCGTATCAACCACATATTCTCTATCTCTCACACTGAAAGAAAAGCTATTGGCATCTAGAAAACTGAGATTGGAATAAAAGTATGCGGTTAATTCAGAATAGGCCACCTCACACTCGGTCATGAGAACTTATGAAGTTGAAGTTTCTCAAACTTCTCTCTCGGATCGATGCTTAATAGATCCAGAAAATCAAAATCCACCGTTCGTGGATTTATCACCCCGCTTCGCCAGTTTCTCATACCCTTTCCGTGTTCCTCGAACGAAACAAATCATCATTCTTTCCTCGAAGATTTGCAGCCACACCCATCCAAGGTTTAAAATGGACAAACATTTTCTCATCATCATCCTTTCCCTCGGGTTGATTTACAAAGCACCAAATCGAGGGTCACCGGGAAAATTTGCAAAGACTTTTGCAGCCGTTCCAACAGAACAACGCCCGAACGCTCCATCACAGTGAGAAAGTGTGTCTCATTTTTATAACCCTTTTCTTTCAAAAATTCATCAATGAAGGTCATTGCAGAACCTCCTTCTTTCAACGCAGAAAGAGCCTATAAACGAATGCATGCTTAAGGGATCTTACAGGTTCAACATCTTCAATGATTTCTTCTGTACGTTGAGGATGACAAACTTGTGATCTAGTCAAGGAGGTGCGCTGTTGAGATTGTTGGTGCGTCTGTTCTCTTGGAAAGTCACTTTCTTCTGTGAGATCAAAATGCGTAAGCCCCTCACCAGAGTCCTGTGATCCCCTGCTCGCTATTCTTGAAGATTTCCTTTGGAAAGACATTGTCGCTTTCTTGGATGAAACTTTCACACTTGTGTCGCAAGAAAGTCAAAAACTTGAGAAGTATAATTTTGAGGAGAGAAATTCCAGAGAGTGAAAAGCTTTTGAACTAGGATTTCTGGGTAAAGTTTAAAACGAAGAAGGAGAAGAAGTATAAAAGGTAATTGAATCGTGGTAACTGAATCGACGCAAAAGAAATTCCTTTTTGAAAAATAACTGCCTTAATAAATCGATAACCACCCTTTTTAAGATAAACTGCCTTAATAAACATGATTATACATAAATAAACAGACAAATTTACCTTTTTGAGATAATATTTTAAGTAAATGAACTTACAATCGTGTCGATTGGTATTCCAAGTCTACAACTTTTGAGTTTGATACGCCGTCGACTTTTAGATTCCGAGTCCGAGCTTCAACAGTCTTCAAGAGATAAAATATTGAGTCTTGAGCGAATAGACTCAAATAAGCTTTTCTCAAGTGGCTTTGTGAAGATGTCTCGCAGTTGATTCTTTGAGTCAATAAATTGTATCAAGACTTCTTTGTTCGAACATGGTCTCTTATAAAATGATGTCGAATCTCAATATGTTTGGCTCTTGAATGTAGGATAGGATTCTTTGTAAGATTGATTGCTTATTTGGTATTGTCACATTTGATCTCTGTGCAAGAGTCTTCAATACCAAAGTCTCGCAGTTGTTGTTTTATCCATAGTATTTGAGAACAGCAACTTCCAAGTGCTACGTATTCTGCTTCAGCTGTTGAAAGAGCCACAGTACTTTGTTTTCTTGAAAACCAAGATACTGCCCTTGGGATACCATAGACCAATCTTAGCAGTAGTTGCAACATATTTAATGATACGTTTAGCAGCACTTAAATGAGATTCTTTAGGATCCGATTGAAACCTAGCACATATGCAAACACTAAATAATATGTCGTCTAGATGCGGTAAGATAAAGAAGTGAACCAATGATACTCCCGTATAATTTTTGGTCGACTTTCTTCCTCGCTCCGTCTTTGTCTATCTTCAAAGAACTTGACATAGGGATGTCGGTCTTTTTCAATTCTCCGGACCGAACTTTTTAACAAGTTCTTTTGCATATTTTTCTTGATGAATAAAGATTCCTTCTTTAAGTTGTTTCACTTGTAGACCAAGGAAGAAGGATAGTTCACCCATCATGCTCATCTCAAATTCATCCCGCATAGACTTAGAAAATTTCTTGCACAAAGTCTCATTAGATGATCCGAATATAATGTCATCAACATAAATCTGAACAAGTAGAAAGCTTTTGCCTTCCTTTTTAATAAACAAAGTAGTGTCTACCTTTCCTTTAGAGAAACCACTTTGAATTAAGAAATTATTTAGCCTTTCATACCAAGCTCGAGGAGCTTGTTTTAATCCATATAAAGCTTTCTTCGATCCGAACACCGAGTCCGGTTTCTTTGAGTCTTCAAATCCGGAGGTTGTTCCACATAGACTTCTTCTTGAATAAATCCATTCAGGGAATGCGCTTTTGACATACATTTGAAATAACCTAAAATTCTTATAACATGCAAAAGCAAGTAGTAATCGATTGCTTCTAACCTTGCTACTTGGAGCATAAGTCTCATCATAGTCTATCCATTCTTCTTGCGTATATCCTTTAGCCACGAGTCTTGCTTTGTTTCTTGTTACTTTGCCTTTTTCATCAACTTTGTTCCTGAAAACCCATTTTGCTCCAATAACAGATTTACCTTTTGGTTTAGGAGTTAATTCCCAAACATCGTTAATACTGAATTGTCTGAGCTCTTCTTGCATTGCTTCAATCCAGCTTTCATCGGCTAAGGCTTCTTCAATGTTTTTGGGTTCTATTTCAGAAATAAGTGCAACGGCACTAGACTCTTCTCGCCTTTTGGATCTTGTACGAATTCCCTCATTAGCGTTTCCAATAATGAGTTCTTCGGGATGACTGGACTTGTGCTTCCGATTCTTGGATGGTTTGATAGGTTGTTGATCATTTTCTTGAGTTGATTCTTCATCAACAACTTGTTGTACTTGCCTCTGAATTTTGAACTTGCTTTATGGGAGATAGATCTAGCGAGTGGAACAGTTCGATTCTTCGATCTGTATTGGCTGAACTTGTGGAGAGTCTTGAAATTTGACGTTCATTGATTCTTCAATAGTCCGAGTCTTCTTGTTGAATACTCTATAGGCTTTGCTTGCGGTTGAGTAACCAAGAAAGAATCATTCATCCGATTTTTCTTCAAACTTACCAACTCGATCATTTGCATTCTTCAGAATAAAGCATTTACAACCAAATACTTGAAAATAAGAAACAATTGGTTTCTTTTCTTTAAAAATTTCATAAGGGGTTTTCTCAAGAATTGGTCTTAAAAATACTCCGTTAATAATATAGCAAAACGGTCAAACTTCAAAAACCTTGAAGAAATATTACTTTCAATTAAAAGAGTTCTTGACATTTCTTGTAAAGACCTATTCTTCCTTTCCACAACCCCATTACGTTACGGTGTGTATGGAGAGGAGAATTTGTGCTTGAAAACCAGAATCATCACGAGAATTTAGTAAAGTCTTGATTTTCAAACTCACCTCCATGGTCTCATGTACGAATGCTTGAGATAGTGTGACATTTCTCATTCTGCACCTTCTTAGCAAACTTTGAAAAGAGAGAGAAAGTCTCGAGACTTACTTGAGAGAAAGTAGACCCAAGTAAATCGTGAATAATCATCCACTATTACTAGGCGTAACCTTTTTCCACCAATGCTTTGCGTTCTAGTAGGTCCAAATAAATCCATATGCAGAAGCTGCAGTACACGATTATTGGAAACTTTACTTATTGGTTTGTAAGAGTTTCTAACATGTTTACCCAGTACGCATGGTGTGCATAGATCAGACTTTAAGTAATTGAGAATAGGCAATCCACGAACAAGTTTCTTGGAGGAGATCTTGCTGATTTGCTTCATATTGGTATGGCCAAGTTTTACGTGCCATAGATTAGCTTCATCTTGTACGATATCAAGCACGTGATCTTTCATGATTCACATCCGGAAGATAGATATTTCCATGTCTTCGTCCGGTAAAAGATTGAGTAAAGTCTTTACCGATTCCCCGAGCACGTTCCTTCCCGGAAATTGATCTTGAATCTAGTATCACACAACCGGCTTATGCTAAGCAAGTTGTAATTTAATCCTTTAACTAAGGAAACATTCTTGATTGACAGACTTCCAATCTTTACTGTTCCACGACCAATGATTCTTCCTTTGTTGTTACCTCCAAAGGAAACTTTTCCTCCATCCATCTGGTCAAGTTTTATGAAGCAACTTGAGTCTCCCGTCATATGTCTTGAGCAGCCACTATCTAGATACCATTTAATCTTCCTTTTGATAGTGACCTGCAATTAAAAAGAATTCAAGCTTTCTTTGGTACCCATATCATCTTGGGTCCCGAAAGAGTTAGAGCAATAAACAGTCTTTGCCCAATTCCTTTTAACAGTCTCCAAACCAAAGGACATTCTTTCTCAAAATGTTCTCGAGCTTTGACACTTGGAACATTTCAAAGCATTTCTGCCAACGGGTTTTACAAAGACTTTCTGAAAATGATTTTTATAAACACTTCTAGTTGGTCTTTGTTTGATTCTTTCCTTCACCTTTGGGAAATCAATTAAAGGAATAGTTTCGAAGTCATACCAAGACCTATCTTATCAAAGTAGGGTCTTTGTATCGAAAAGAATCTTATCCAACTTTTCAAACCATTTGAAAATCTTTTTGATATATTAGTAATATCATTTTTCAAAAGATTATTTTCTTTGGAAACACAGTCTGAGTTTTCTTTCAAGACAGTAAAGTTGTTTTCTAACTTTTCAAACTTTTCTTTCCAAAGTTTTTCCTGTTGCTTCAATGTAGAATTTTCCTTTTTCAATTCGGAGATCCTCTTAAGAGAAGTTTTTAGACTAAGACAAAGTTCATCAATATATTTCGAAACTTTGACAGAATTCTTAGATTACTAACCTCGAGTTCACCGTCCGAGTCCGTATCCGAATCAAGGTGCAGTCCGAATCGATTTTGCCATTAAACAGATATTGGCATAATCATCATCACTTTCTTCACATTCGTATCACCCAGTCTCTCGCTTTGAGTGCCTTCCGTATTTCTCGGTCTTTCCTTTTCTCTTCTTTAACGAGAGGACGGTTGGATTACGATGTGTCCCTTTTCTTGCATTCAAAGCAAGTCACTTCTTTGTTAGAGTCATCTTCCTCTGTTGATTTGTTTTGAAACCTTTGTGAGCTTTGTTTCTTCCAGTTGAATTTTCTTCCTTTTCTCGTTCAACTTTCGAATCTCTTTATCATGAGTGCCGGTTCTTCATCATCTAGATCTTCTTCAGAGTCCGTAGCATCGAATAGTCATTAAACTTTAAGGCAATAGATTTCTTACCTTTTGAATCTTCCTCTTCGTTGGTTTGCTCTACTTCATAAGATTGAAGAGTCCCAACCGGTTCGTCTACAGAAAGTGGAGCAATCCTCTGTGTCTCTCTTATTGAGGTTTTTATGTGATTCCGTCTTTAGAGAGTCCTCGTAGGAGTTTGTTGACTTTCATATGTCCCGAGATTGGATGTCCCGATATTCAAGACCATTCACAATTTCGGTAAAAGCGACTAAACATGTCGGTTATTGATTCTCCCGATCTCATCTTAAAGACTTCATATTGTCCCAAAAGAATATTGATCCTTGTCTCTTTCACTCGATTAGTCCCTTCATAGGTAATGTGAAGCCTATCCTGACTTCTTTTGCTGTATCACAAGAAGATATTCTCGTTATACTCGGTAGGGGATAAAGCACAATATAAGGAGTAAATGGCTTTAGCGTCAAGAGTCTCTCTCTTGGTGTTTCTTCTTGAGTCATTTGAATGGGATCGCAACTTCTTTTCCTCTCTCGATCCCGATGCGGCGGCGGGAGTGATTCCTTTATCTACAACTTCCCATTCCAAAGGATCTTTCGATCTTAGGAATGCTTTCATCTTGTTTTTCCATATGCTTTAGTCTTTTCCATCAAAGTATGGAGGTCTGGTATTGCTTTGACCTTCAACCAACCCCGTAGGTAACATACTAGCCATAGATCTTTTACTCAGAAGTAAAGACACTTCTTATAAACGAGTACACAAGCTCTGATACCAATTGTTAGGACTAGAATTAGCACCTAGAGGGGGGTGAATAGGTGACTAAAGCGATTTTAAGAATCTAATCCGAATAAGAGATTAATGAATTATAAACAACGATCGCTGCAAATGAAAGTAATGAAAGTAATGAAAGATAAAAAGATTAGGGATAGAGAATCGACTCCGTTTATAGTGGTTCGGCTTAGACCAAGCCTACGTCCACTCTCCGCACTGACAGCCCTTTCCGGCTGGATTTCACTAAGAATCAAAAAGAGTGTTTACGGTCTTACGCTCTTGAGTCAACAGTGTAGAAACTCTACTACACTTCCTCAAGGTCTCACCACACTATGGTCTCTCTTTTGATTACATGTATTGCTCGAAGAATAAGATCACAAACATAACATGGAGATTCGAGACTTTGGAATTCTTCTATCCGGCACCCTTCAACAACTTGAGCGTCTCTCTTTATACACTTCTTCATGCCTTCATTACCGTTGGCACCTTCCAAAGAAGTTCTTCCAATCAACCCGTTGGACAGAATCAATTTGGAGAGATCTCGAGCTCTTTAAGGTAAGTGTAGATAGCCCATCAATCCTGCTCGCCCATACAATCAGGATCTTGGTTTCCATAAGTAGAACTTTCCAAATAAGTTGTGAATCTTTAGAGAATCTATATCAATTCGGATATGAATATAAAATCTTGTTGTGCTGAATCCAGTCGAAAGATATTCCTTAGTCGTTGAGATAAAAACTTTATAGAATCAGAATAGAAGATTTTATCTTGTCGGTCTGGAATCTGTCCATGAGAGTAGACTTTGAAACTTGAGTCTTGTTGACGTCAGACTTTAATCTTCGACTTTGCCGGTAGAGTCTGCAAGTCTTCGAACCGCAGGCGAGAGAAATGTTTTGTCAACTTCAAAATCTCGAGGAGAATTTATCCAACACAAACTAGCAGCGTGGCTAGGAATGTGGAGCTCCATCTTGATTCACGGACCATCGGAGAGAATATCGAGATAATCCCCCTTGAAGATTATGACTTTGTGCTGAGTCTTGAATTGCTTGACAGGATCAATACAAATGTTATGCCGTTCACGAATTGCATAAGCATTCTAGATAAGCAGTGCCAATGCATGGTTTCGATCCATCACGAGTCGAGACGCGATAGGAAGATGCTATTAGCCATGCAACTGTTGAAGGGAGCAAAGAAGGGTGAGGTGACTTTCTTTACAACATTGAAGGCTGAGGACATGAAGGGAGGTGACACGTCGAAGGAGGTGACCCAAGTCCTCAATTCGTTTTAAGATATGATGCCACCCAAACTGCCCAAGAAGCTTCCCCCTCGAAGAGAGGTGGACATCGAATCGAGCTCATACTTGATGCTCAAACGCCAGCCATGGCACCTTATCGCATGGCCTCGCTTGAGTTGGAAGAATTGCAAAAACAACTCAAGGAGTTGCTTGACAAGGGATACATTCGGCCCTATAAGGCTTCATTCGGTGCCCCGATCCTATTCCAAAAGAAGCATGATAGATCCCTTCGGATGTGCATCAGCTATAAAGCATTAAACAAGCTCACCGTAAAAAACAAGTATCCGATTCCTCTCATTACAGATTTGTTCGATCAGCTTGGGGAAGCTTGGTGGTTCACCAAGCTCGATCTTTGATCGAGGTACTACCAAGTTCGGATCGCCGAAGGGGACGAGCCGAATACCGCGTGCGTGACCTGATATGGATCACATGAGTTCTTTGTCATGCCTTTCGGCTTGACTAACGTGCAGGCCACATTCTGAACTTTGATGAATAAGGTACCACACCCATTCCTTGATTGGTTCATTGTAGTCTACCTTGATGAGATTGTTGTGTATAACCAAATGCTCGAGGAACATGTCGAGCACTTGAGGCAAGTCTTTTGGGTCTTGCAAGAGAATGATTTGTATGTGAAACGTGAGAATTGCGCATTCGCACAAATTAAAGTCCCATTTCTAGGGCACATCATCAGGGGTGGACAAGTGTGGATGGAGGTGGCCAAGATCTGTACCATCGTTGAATGAGAACCACCGACCAAGGTGATAGAGTTGAGATTATTCCTTGATCTCACAAACTATTATTGACGCTTCATCCGGTCTATTCAAATCTCATCGTGCCACTCACGGACATGCTGAAGAAAGAAAGGCCGTGGGAGTTGACGAATCGGTGTCCAGAGGCGTTTGATTGGTTGAAGTGGGTCATGACCAAGGAGTCGGTATTTGTGTTGCTCGACCATGCTAAGCCATATGAGGTAGAAACCGATGCTTTTGATCTTGCTATGGATGGTGTCCTTATGCAAGATGGGCACCCGATTGCCTTCGAATCTTGGAAATTGAACTATATTGAGTGGCGATACATGGTCCTAGAGAAAGAGATGACTGTGGTAGTGCATTGCCTTCGTACGTGGAGGCATTACCTCTTGAGATCCCAGTTTATTATGAGGACGGACAACGTGGCCACAAGCTATTTCCAAACCCAAAGGAAGCTCAGCCCAAAGTAAGCTAGTGGCAAGACTTCTTGGCCAAGTTCGATTATGTGCTGGAGTATAAGTCGAGGAAGGCTAACTCCATGATGGATGCCTTGAGTTGAAAGATGGAGTTGGCCAACAAAGTGAGCCAACCTAATTGCCCGTGGGTTGACTATATCAAGGAGGGGCTCAAGTACAACCAAATAGCCCAAGCACTCTTTCGGTATGCACGAGAGTGGAAGACAAGGCAATTCTGGTGTGAGGACGACTTCCTCTACATTAAGGGATGACCAACTCTATATGCCGTTTCACGAGAGATTGAGGAAAGAAGGCTACACAAGTGCTACGACTCCAAATGAGCGGGTCATCTGGGAATCCACTACACCATGGCACTTGTCGAGGACCAATATTATTGGCCTCATATTTGGGAAAATATTGAGGCATACGTGCAAACATGTCTAATATGCTAGCAAGATAAAATAGAACATTGTTCGTCTCTAGGGCTCCTTGAGCTTGTTGCCCATCTCGCAGCGTCCATGGGAGAGTGTCTCCATGGACTTCATTATGAACCTGCAAAATTTCAAAGGATGTCAGACCCTCATGGTCACTTGTGGATCGCTTCTCCAAGTATGCGATGTTCGTGCCAGCAATCAAGGATTGTCCGGTCGAGAAGGCGACCAAGCTATTCCTCAAGCACGTCGTCAAGTATCGGGATGTACCTTGCACGATTGTGAGCGATCACGATTCTCGATTCATTGAGCGGTTTTGGATCGAGCTCTTCAAGTTGCTAGGGTCGAACCTCAACTTTTTCATGAGTTTGCATCCCAAAACCGACGCTTAGACGAAGAGGGTGAATGCGCTCATAAAAATACACCTTCGGCACTATATGAGCAACATACAAGTGAACTGGGTATGGCTGATTGACGTGGCCCAATTCTCATACAACTTACAGTGAAGTGAATCCACGAATCAAAACCTGTTCGAGATCGTGATGGGGCTACAGCAGCTCCTACTGAGCGTGGTTGCCTCAGGCTACCAAGGGAGTAGTCCATCAGCGTATAAGTTCGTGAAGTAGTGGGATGAACAAGTGGACTTGGCGCGAGCGTACTTGCACAAGGTTGTGGAACGCATGAAGAAGTGGGTGGATGAGAAGTGATGGCACGTGGAATTCCTGGTTGGGGACCTAGTGTTGGCCAAGCTACACTTGGTCCTTCGGTACCAAGACGTGCATAAAGGGTTGATCCATCGCTATAAAGGTCCCTTTTGAATGTTGCAACGGATTGAGAAGGTTGCATACAAGTTAAATTTGTTGGCCAAACTCAAAGTACATCTCGTGTTCCACGTGAGTATGCTGAAACCTTTCCATGCAAATGAGGAGGACCTAGACCGAGGTAAATCATAACGGGCGTCCCTTGGGGCAAAAACCTCATATGATCAGGATGTCAAGTGCACCATGGTGGACCGAGTCATATGGAAGAGGTATTGCATGTCAAAGAAAGAATACTTGGTTCAATGGAAGGGCCTTCTCGAGAGTGGAGCGAGTTGGGACCCGTCTGAGGCTATGTGGCAATTTAAGAAATGCATAGATGCCTTTCATGTCGAGGATGTGACAAGGGCATCGCTCAAATAGGTGGGGGAAATTGACACGGCTCAAGGACGAGCATGATCCAAGACCGTCCAAAATGATGGGGACGTGTCCCATACAAGGGCCAGCCCACAAGCTGCCCATGACCGACCCATGAATGATCTATGATCAATGCGAGAGTTGGCCCATGCGCAATGTGGGAACAAGCCCACGACCATTCGGCGCCCTTGTGTCAGGCAACCTTTTGGTTTTCCCACGGACTAATCCTATAGACCCATGTCAGGCATCCCTTGGACTTTCCCATGCCTTAGGGCCTCTTAAGTTGCATGTAGCCTTATAATGATTGTACATATTTGAATACTACTGTTGGATCGGAGTGGGTTAACGGTTGAGATGAGATTCGTCCATGTATAAATAAGGGACCCTCTCCCTTCAGTTGTACACTCTAGTTCACAAACTAATACATTTGAGCTTCACTCCCAGACTTCATTCTTGTGAGCAGAGGGTGTGTAAGGTTGACTTGGGATCGAATCCTAAAGCCGCATGGGTGTGTGATTATTCGTAATCGACCAACCCGTGACACCTGGCTCTTGAAGATGGCTAGTTGCTTGATCTGCCGAAGTCGTGCCAACTCTAGCCAGTCGCTAGGTGAAGGAAGCAGCAGTAGTGGGAGTGGGCCTAGTGGCAGTAGTCGTTTCGAGGATGATGTCGGCACGGGAATTGCGAAGTGAATCAAGAGAGAGAGGAGATCAAGTTGGTGATGTGAGAGTAGAGATTGAAGATCTCCATACAGTATCCCGACCTAATGTGTGAAAGTTTCATTTTAGGCAAATCATAGAGTTGCACATGAAGATAGAACAATTTGAGCTGTTCTCACTGCTCATAAGAAACTGTGATTTTGGCCTTTTACCCTAGTAGACGTAGTTGTTTAAATCGTGAGCGGAAGATCATGTTGGATAAATTCTCTTCAGATATTTTGAAGTCGACAAAACATTTCCATCAGTCTAGTCTGAAAACTTGCAGACTCTACTGGCAAAGTCTGAAGACCAAAGTCTGACGATATCAAGACTCAAGTTTCAAAGTCTACTCTCATGGATAGTTTCTAGATCGTCAAGTTAGAACTTCTATTCTGATTCTATCTAATATGGTTTTGACTCCAACGGCTAAGGAATATCTCTCGACTGGAATCAGCACTACAAGATCTTATATTCGTATTCGAATAAATCTAGATTCTCTAAGATTCACAACTTATATTTAGAAGGTTCTACTTATGGAAACTAAGATCCTGATTGTATGGGCGAGCATGATTGATGGGCTATCAACACTTACCTTAAAGAGCTCGATATCTTTCTAAATTGATTCTGTCCAACGGGTTGATTGGAAGAACTTCTTTGGAAGGTGCCAACGGTAATGAAGGCATGAAGAAGTATATAAGAGAGACGCTCAAGTTGTTGAAGGGTGCCGGATAGAAGAATTCCAAAGTCTGAATCTCCTTCTTATTTTGTGATCTTATTCTTTGAGCAATACATGTAATCAAAAGAGAGACTGAAGTGTGGTGAAACCTTGAGGAAGTGTAGTAGAGTCTCTACACTGTGGAATCAAGGGCGTGAGATTGTAAACACTCTTTTTGATTCTTAGTGAAATCCAAATGTGAAGGGCCGTCCGTGCGGGAGAGTGGACGTAGGGCTTGGTCTAAGCCGAACCACTATAAATCTGGAGTCTTGATTCTCTATCCCTAATCCTTTTATCTTTCATTACTTTCATTTGCAGCGATTATTGTTTTTAATTCCTTAATCTCTCTTCATAGAAATTGCTTATACATTCGGTTAAATTTATAAAATCACCTTAATCACCTATTCACCTCCTCTAGGTGCTAATTCTAGTCCTAACATATCATACATAGACACATCTATAAATATAAGAATAGAAGGTCATGCCCTATTCTATGACCGGATGTCACATTTTATGTACATCTCTTACTTCATAGAGACATGCCCTTACGCAGTTTTTCATATATATTTTTTAACTCTCAATGACGATGGCATATGTTGCAATAATGCTTTACAAATGAAGGGTGCTGGTTAAATTTCAATAATTGAGTTCATTCCCAAAACATCTTTCCATCTTTATTCTTTCATTTTGAATCAAGAGATTATAGTCTATTTACTCATATTAATGTAATCAATGTCAGAAGAAGGTTAGGGCCTGTTCGGCTCAACAATATCGTGTGACAATGACATTCCATTCCGAGGTGGTTGCAGCATCTGCCGCATTATGTTTCGATGCACTCGACCATTTCTTGCTGATCATGTTTGGAAATTGAACATTGAGTGAATTAAAGAACGCTAGAAAAATCAGGCCAGCACGATGGAAGGACGTAATTGATGAGAGGAGATCCTCCGTCGGCATGCTTGGCATGTGGCGGGGGCATCGCTTTGCATCATGTTTTCCGGGATGGATACAAAATAACCCTAAGGAAGCATATGTACCAAGCATATTCACGAACGCATTGCCCCCACCAATGCAGTGCGGTTGGCGGGTGCGGTTGTGCCCTTCCCTAATTTCCGATCACACAAGTTCACAGCCACCCGCGTCATGTTCTTGTTTTCCAAAACTAAGCAAAAAGAATTGCCCCGAGCATCTTCGCCAACCAATCGTGCTGCCGGTGGAGTGCTATTTCGATCCCAGCCACGTGGCCGAATCCACTACATCCGATATCTGCACTGATTCGGCTGTTCTATCAGCATCATGTTGAGCCAAACTTCTCGTCATACCTCCTCTTCCTCATCGACTTTTGGAGTGACCCTTGTGTCGGTACTGGATGTGCTGTATACCTTTCTTTTTCCGGTTTTTTGTATCGTCTGTTCTAGAATTTATGGTTCAAATGACAACAAGAGCCGACTAGAAAAGGGCTAAAGTGCGCATGCGATGTGTGAGGTCGAGTTTCCAGCTCAAAGAGACAAAACTCGCTTCGCAGAAAAGGATGAAAGATGGCGCCGTCTGCTTTCGGGCGAGAAGGTAATGTGTGGTGTAGACAGTTTTGGCTGTGAGTATCAAATGATGCGACCGCCGACGGGTACTACGTTTCCAAATAGTTTTAAGCCAAGTATCAAGCACCAGAGAGTTGCAGATCGAGAAAGATGGTATGTGGAGAGAGAGAGAGAGAGAGAGAGGGGCACGAAAAAAGCTGACCCCATATGGTAAAACTTCCTCTAGGCTCGTCTTGATCTTTGTAGTTGCATGTTGTATGGACATCCTTCCTCAATCGACAACCTTAAACTTGGAATGAGAGGTGGTCTATGGACAGTTGTCTGCATCTATGTGAAAGTACAGGTATAAAAATGGGAAGTGAATGAGCGAGATCAGCAAGCTAGGAAAAGTGAATTTTACAAGTCCTGCTAATATGATGGCACCGTTAATTACCTCAATAACGGTGTCACAATGACCACAAATTTCCATATGTATGGACGTGGCAACCGGAGCTATGGAAATCAGAGATATTGAAGACCATAACTAAGAGATATTGAAAAGCAAATCCCTAGAAGATTATTATTTTATTATGGAATAAAAAACATCGTGGAATATTATAATGAAACGTCATAATTCTCATAAAATAAGAATATTCACATTCAACAACTTTTTACTCTTGATAAATGTCGCAATATCTATATCATAAAATAAAACAAGAAACTTATGACATGCACTTGTTTACAATAAAACTAAGTAATTATCTAAATAAGAAAAAAATTCCCATTCTATGAGGTTTTCCCCTTATAAAGTAATGTTGGAAATTCTTTATATACTATTATAATCATAATATTTAAAAGATCATATTTTACATACTGTTTAATATGTTTCACTCAGTTTAAAAAAAAAATGTCGTCAACAATGGTGCAACGTTGTAAAATTAAATAATAAGGCATTTTATAACATAATACATGCATGATTACGATCAAATGTAATAAATCTTTATACAATATCGTAAGATAAAATAATTATATTTTACGATGTTTCGAACTTCGTCACATTATCGCATAGTAAATTTGCAAAATTCGATTTTGTTTAGATCTTACGCGTTACGTTGATTGAATCCAAGTGGAAATTTTCCTAATGATTTATTTGGGTTGGTGTATATATGACAAAGTAAAATCATCACATCTCACAAGGAATAAGTGAAGAAAAAAATTTAATCAAAAAAATTCAATATACTATAAATTTCTAAATAAATTTCAATTTTGGATAGTTACAAATTGATCATGATTTTGGTTTTTGGGTTAATTTGGATTGCTTTGGCTCAAATTGAATTTATCGATGCTTTAAGTTGTATAAATAAGGGTTCAAGTGTTAATTTTGGTAATTGTATTCATTTTGTTAAATGATTAACATATTTTTTCATGACTATAAATGTGAAAAATGTTCTACATAGTGATGTTTTCAATAGAAATTCTAAATTTATTTGTCTTATAATAAAAGTGTTTGAATTAGTCCTTCTACACGAAATTTAAAATATTTCATGTTGATAATGCTTTCAATAAAGCTCTTTTCAATTCCCTAAGATTTTTCTATTTTATTTTTTAATCTAAAGAATCCCACTATGGGATTCATAGATTTCTCAAGGAAACCGGACAAATAAGTTGTCCGGTTTCCTTAAAAAATCTTGCGGTTGGGGAGCACCGTTGCTCCACCCCATCATTATTCTTCGTACAAGTAAGGTATGAACTAGCACTTTCCTCTTTTTGTGAGAAGAAACTTTGATATGGAAACAGTATTGTAGAACGAGTCTACATTGAGTGGTACTATTACCTCTATCAAATAATTCATACCCATAATTTATATTACATCAAATTTCATTCACGATGCCCAACACAATTAGGTTGTGAATTAGTTACCATCCCAAATATATATATATATATTTTGGTTTCACATTCCCATTAATGGATTCTTGTTGATTATACTAGTGACGTTATAGGTAAGAGAAAGGGACAAGATGATTGCAACCTAGATAAATCGATTCTCATATCAAATTGCATTGAACCACCCAATTCGGTGTCTATTAAAGATTTAACTGGAAGCGTGTAAATCGAGAGTGCATATAGTTTAGTCTAGATTTACTGCCTTCGGCAAAAAGATGCATAACCAAATTACAGCAAGCCAAAAAGGAAGTAAGCTCTATATAAAGAACCTGCCCCCTCGATGTTCCACACACGAAAGAAGCACCAAAAATGGGTTCACTAACTTCCGACGATCCCATACACGTCGTCCTCTTCCCCTTCATGTCCAAAGGCCACACCATCCCCATCCTCCACCTCGCCCGGCTCCTCCTCCTCCGCCACCCCGCCGCTGCAGTCACTGTCTTCACCACCCCCTCCAACCTCCCTTCGTCTCCCGCCACCTCGCTGGCACCCCCGCCTCTGCGGTCTCCCTCCCCTTCCCAGGCGATATCCCGGGCCTCCCCACCGGCGTTGAGAGCACCGACGCGCTCCCTTCCATGTCCCTCTTCCCCGCCTTTGCCACCGGCACGGTGCTCATGCAGCCGAGCCTCGAGGCAGAGCTCCAGAGGCTGCACCCGCGGCCCACCTTCATGGTGTCGGACGGGTTCCTGTGGTGGACCCTCGATTCGGCCTCCAAGTTCGGCATCCCTCGCCTGGTCTTCTATGGCATGAGCAACTACGCCTTGGCACTCTCCTGGGCCACCGGCGTCGAGAACCACCTCCGCGGGCCCACGGCGGAGGACGAGCCCTTCACCCTGAACGCTTTCCCGTGGATCAAGCTCACCAAGAACGACTTCGAGCGCCACTTCTCCCAGTCGTTGACGGAGGATAACCCCCAGTTGGAGTTCATCATGAAGACCATGGTCGCGATGCAGAAGAGCAATGGCCTGGTCGTCAACAGCTTCCAAGAGCTCGAGCCTACCTTCCTTGACTACTGGAATCGTGAGTGCGGGCCGAGGGCTTGGTGCATCGGGCCGCTGCTCCCGCTTGAGCATCCGGTGGTGCGTGACCCTCCCCTGCGGACCCCATGGGCGGAATGGTTGGACCGGAAGCGAGCTGGGGGCGAGCGCGTCCTGTACGCGGCGTTCGGGTCGCAGGCGGAGATCCCGGCGGCGCAGCTGCAAGAGATTGCGCTTGGGTTGGAGAGCTCCGGGGCGAGCTTCTTGTGGGTGGTCAAGAGGAAAGACTCGGACGTCATGGCCGACATCGACAGCGGGTTCGAAGAGAGGGTCAGCGGGAGAGGGATGGTGGTGCGAGAGTGGGTCGATCAGCGAGGCATCCTCATGCACGGGAGCGTCCAGGGTTTCCTGAGCCACTGCGGGTGGAACTCGGTGCTGGAGAGCCTGTGCGCCGGGGTGCCGATCCTGGCGTGGCCGATGATGGCGGAGCAGCCGCTGAACGCCAGGATGGTCGCGGAGGAGATAGGGGCGGGGCTGAGGGTGGAGGCGGCGGATGGGACTGTGAGGGGGTTCGTGAGGGGGAAGGGCTGGCGGAGGCCGTGAGGGAGCTGATGGAGGGGGAGAGGGGGAGGCGGCGAGGAAGAAGGCGAAGGAGGTGGCGGAGACGGCGAGGAAGGCGGTGGAGGAGGGCGGCTCGTCGTGGACGGCGTTGGGCACCCTGGTGGAGGAGATTTCCAGGCAGAGGAAGGACCGCGCGGCCTGAGCTCGTGAAGGTTGGGACAGAGAACAATAAAAAATAGTCTTGATATATTTTAGAAAGAAAAGTCCAAAGTGGGTCACTTTATTGTTCTGACATAGGCTAGATCAGTTTTCTTATCTATCAAATCAGCCATTGTATCATCAATCACTTTCGTGCATCTTGGTACCTACCACTTGCGTGTACGATGATACTATTTTCTAGTTTTTATATAAATTAACTATTCATATTGAGATAGCTACGGACCTTTTTTCAATACGTGGCCGGCGATTTAAAAAAATAACTGCACAAATAGAGTTCAAACGCTAACACGTATACAACCTTTAATTTTAGTACAATGATTTTATTTAATGAGAGTTGTCATTTCAAAGAACACTTGTCAAAAAGAATAAAATTAGACCATCAAATGATATTGTAAAGGTAGCAATTTATGATCATTTAAGGATTTTACTAACAATGAGATAGTCAATATTACCCTTGATTGAGGAACGATGTATAAGGATAATTAATCTTTGATCACTGAGGTAAGTTGATAAGATTAGAAAAGCTATGATAAAATTCAAGTTGTGTACAATTTCTAATGGAAAGTTGGATGTTAAGATATTCAAATTTTCGAGACTTGGATATAAGAGAAAACATAGAATATATTGTCGGTTTAAAGAAAATTTCACACGGCGATTTCATCCTCACTTGGTTTGAGAATTATGACTCTTCAATCTCTTGAATCAGTAGTTTATAAAGCAACCTGTGTACGCTAGCGTTGCATGCTATAAGTACCGCTTATATGAGTTACCACACGTAAAGGGTGGTTACTAATTTGTCGTTTACAAATATCTGAAAATTACATTGATTGAGTATAATTATTGAATATAAATGCCATCACTCACGACCATTTGAGACATGCTACTATTTTATTTGTTAGTCGCCGAGTGTTAACAATTCAAGATTACAAATTCTACAATCAAATCACTGCTCATAAAGGTAAAATACTGATACACAATAACCTATAAAGTCAAATTATTATATATAATATGATCGAGCTTATGGTGATTTCAGGTCAATAATGATAAATTCAAGAAAATTATGGGTAAAAATGAGCGCAATAAATAACATGGTAAATATATGAGCTTAGGTACTTTTCAAGAACTAGATATCTTTCTGAAATACAGTAATTAGGAATTTCTCCGGTGTTTGGTAAGTAACAATAACACGATAACACCACCCACGCGCTATCGCGTTGCCCCCATCCCCCTCATGAGGGGACGGGTTAAATCCTGGCGTGGTCGCTAGTGGTATTAAGCGTGGCGATGGTGGTGGATCTGCGCTAGCGTCACCGGGGTTTATGGCGCGGCTAGTCGGAATTTCCTCCGTCTCCAAAAAAAAAAAAAAAAACAAAAAAAAAAAAAAAAAACAATAACACGGTAACTTTACATGCATAACAGTTAGAATAGGTGTTTTGTTGGTCGCTCGGCCATGCGACAAATAAGTTTAAAAAAAAGGGGAACTATAGTTTATATCTTCAGTCACACACGATTAGGAATTTTTCCATGACGAAAAGTAACTAACTTCAAATAAAGCTTATAATTAGTAATTTCTACTGAACCGTCACACTATTGCCTAGACTTCATGCCGAGGTAACTATCGATGTGGAAATGTCCCACGTCGAAGTTCTGTCCCTTTGGTGTGTGCCCTCCCAATTTCCTAGAAAGGTGGGGCAGATACTGAAACTGAATGCCACGAGGAAAAGACAGTTCCAAGGGGAAGCTACATATAGAAGCCTTAAAATTACTCCCTGCAATGAACATTGTGCTCATTCCTCGCTGTATCTTCCGGTAATTGTCCGCGACAAACCGATATTCTACTCTCGCGGGACATGTTCGGCACAAGATGTTTGTTTTCATGGGTTTTCAATGCCACCTTGAGGTCACATATATGTTGATGAATTACCGTACCGCAAATCAAGGATCTTGGGGAGAAAAGTTCTGTGCCGGGGTAAAGGCATCGTCTTCTTGCAAGCTTTCTCGAGTTAGAAGGTCGGCGAAAGTTCATTTTCTGTTGAGAGTCGTGCTTGATTCGGTGTTCCAATCCTACATGGGGAATCTATAGTGAGATGAGTGTGATGATTCTCTGTGTGCCTTACAAGTTCTCTCGCTTGCAATGCTTAAAACAACTTATTCTAATTGCAGTTACTTTTACTTGAAGCCTAACTTTCGAGGTCGGACTCCTGGCTCGTAGCCGATGCTAGATGATGAAAGCTGGTCCTGCAATTGAAAGTCAGCAATGCTTAGAACAAACTGAAAGGTTGCTGCACATAGCCTTAGCTGGATCATCGGCATTTACTGTTTTTAGCTTGGATATGCTGTGGAATATTTAGGTTTGTTGTTGCCAAAAAGTTTAGAAGTCATTTACTGAGCAAAATACTATTGAGGGGTAGACTCAAAGTAACAATGCAGCTGAAAGACAGTTCAGTAAGGTAGAAACTAGGAATAGCAGTTGTCCAGGATAGAGCAGTTACATGGACAAGGTTTGTTTTTCGTTGAAGGTCATATGAGATCACATGCTTAATGTTACAAATGGAAGGCCCAAATTGGCTGACAGTCAATATGCTTAATCAACCCTTTTCTGTTTACCCGTGTGGTATGGCCTGAACCGTGAACTTGGCATATGCTTTTGGAGAATCTCTAGCCATATCAAAGAAACCATGGGACAGATTTGCTAACGAGAGACATCGAAATCTGTTATTTTCAATAGGGGTGAACGGTTTCCAATTCAGTTCGATTCCACTTAGGAATTCGGAATTGGATCGGGAGGACCGGTTCCCATTTTTTGGGATTGGGGACCGTACTGGATGGTCCTAAGAATGGGAACTAGACCGGACTGACTAGTTTGATCCAATGGAACCAGCCACTTAGTGAAAAAAAAAATAAAAAATACTAAAGTTATTACAATTTTGGGATTTATTGTTATTTTTAATAAATTAAAAAAATATATTTTTTTAAAAAAGAGTTGGTTTGGTTCCTCCCAGAACCGGGAACTAGACTGATGCCTTAGGAACCAAACCAAATCGGCTGGTGTAGTCCAGTCTGGTCTGAGTGATTCCCAATCTGAGCGGTCTAATATGCTCACCCCTAATTTTCAGGGAGAAAATAGCAGAGATTGACAGACATTATTACCTTTTTTACGAGCATGGGCCGGCAAGCGCTTGGTTTATTCCATCCAAGATGAATGCCCGCATTTTGGCCTTATTCATGCATAAAGACGGACGATCCCTCCAAACTCGCTCGCTTGGTGTGGGCCGAGAACTATATCTATAACCGAGCAATAAATGCCAAAGAGAACACCGGCTCCTGTTTCTGCAGAAAACAAGTACTAGAAAAATCCTCCAACTCTTTATTTTCAGCAGGAGTTTCCAGTGCGACAATATTTAGTCCCTCTCTGTCTTTATCTGTACCCTGATATGATATACCATTTGTTTGAATTGCTTTATCTTTATCTCATGGCAAGACTTTGGTGCAGAAAATTTTCCAAAATCAACACCCTCCGTGCTGAATCCAATTGTGCCAGTTTTCAATCTTCTCTGAGTGACTTATTGCTTTGCTATTCAAAGGATTTGTAGTCCATTTTATATTGATCAATCACTCGCCACTTGAATGTTGGAGATTTTTCTCCTGATCAAGTCCACTTTCCCTCTCAAGTGTTGTTACTTAACTATGGTTTGATGTTTATGTTGATCAATCTTTTTGTTTGGTTTCTTTTGTGTCGAAACTATGGATGATCTGGCCGCATGCTTCTTATCCAGGCATGGGAATGAGTCTCGCAAACCACTTTATATGATTGCTTTCTTCATCTTGATAAGTACCGTAGAATTTGTAGCCCCTCAGTCTTCGGGGCCGCAATGTGTTCTCGATCTCACTTTTAGTCCGAAGTCAAATTATTCAAGCTGCGAACTGGGGAACTGGGGAACTGGGGAGGCCTTTTGCAAAAGAACTGCTGTGGAGCAGCATTTATATTCTGGCAAGCAAAATGATTGTTTGGCGATGGAGGGATTTGAGGGAGATGCTTTTGGGTGCGGGATTGAGAAGCTGATGAGCGGGGCGGCAGCTGTTCGGACTTTAAAGTTACTGATGTCGTCGGTAAGATGGGAGAGAACTTGAAGAGGTTGAGTGAAAACTGTAATTTTGTTAGTTCTGATGGAGAACAGGATCGAAAACGTGCTTCCTGCACAAAGACCTGGGAAGAGATGAGATCGATGCACCCTGTGGCCACCAAGAGTGAATCTGTGGCAAACAATACAGACATTTGTAGGTTTGCCATTCTTGTATCGCTAACGAGCACGAGAATTGAAGACTCCAGTTATGTCCAAGGAATTTACAGGTGCCTGGGGGAGCAAAATAGCAGCAGCGGTATGTAATATTGCTTATGCAATTGGTGATGAGAATAGTTTTGTTTGATTAGATAGTTATATTTGCTTTGTAGCAGAAAAATCATATTTTGAATAGTCTTTGTCCTGAGCAGAAAATGAAAAAAAAGAGCAGCCAAAGGGAAAGCCTAAACTCAGAATAGGTAACTTCCGGTGTCTCACATGGCAATTCAATTTTCATAGTAGCTTGTCGGAATAGTTCTATCGGAATATATCGATCCTCTAGAGTTGTGCATTAAGCAGGCATATGGGTTTTAATTGGTGTCCTCATCGGGGCTGTTGTCGCTCTTATCATTTCCATCATCATTGAGTCAAAACGATGCCATAAACCAAATTCAGAGCCAAAAAGAGTTGGTATATGAGGAGGTTTCCAAAATCACATTAGACTCATAGTTAAAGGTTTCTTAAGTTTTTCTATCACGGACTCCTTTTCGTCAACAGCATTCAAGGATGTGCTTCTCAAGGGACCTGGCTGTCCGAAGGTTCCAATTAAAGAATTATATACAGCCACAAACAACCTACACGAGTCCAATTTCATAGGTCAAGGAATTGCTGGTGAGCATTTTTATATAACAGCAGTACCTGGCACTCAACATTACTATGCTAGAGAAGAGGCAACTGCAGGGACTAATATTTTTTGCTATAGCAATATAGCATGCTTCCTCTATTTCATTTTCAGATGATCTCATGATTCCTTTGTCTCATACAAAATCTCATGGTTCTGGTTGTGATATGAAAACTGGCAGGAAGGGTGTACAAGGGCATGATGCCAAACAACCAGCATGTTGCTATAAAACATATCATTAGCAATGTGAATGTGGAAACTGTTGTGAGAGAGGTCACAAGCTTATCGCATGTTTGGCATCCGAATCTGGTTTCGCTGCTGGGCTGCTGTGTCAATGAAGATGAGTGTTTTCTTGTCTATGAGCTCTGTACAAATGGAAACCTTTCCGAGTGGCTTTTTGGTAAATGGGCCACCACTTTGATGCTAAATTCTGATCCATTTTCCATTGTACCCTCAAGCTGTAAAAAGCTGATCACCAAGTGAATGCTCAACAGGGAAGGACAGGGTTCTCTCCTGGATCCAGAGGCTTGAAATTGCCATTGATAGCGCAAGAGGTCTTCTTTTTCTTCACACATGTCCAGGGGGATGCATTGTCCACAGCGATATCAAGGTCAGCCACAAAATTTACTTCTCTTACCTATAAAATCTATGAGGACATGTAGACTCCTGTAATATTTTCCAGCATCTTAAACTGAAACATTAGCAGAGTTCCAAATCATCTAGCCCAATCAGAGTTATTCCTCACTCCTTTTCTTCTTATGGACATACCATTTCTCTTCTTATGAGCATCCAAGTCTCACCCTGCAAGGCTTCTAGGCCTATAGGGCCAAATGGAAAGCTTAGAAAATGATATTCTAGAGCTAGGACTCAGCTGCACGAGTTTGTTTAAATTCATATGTGGATCCAACATTAAAATTCAGGAAATCTTGCTTCAATTACCAGAGCTCAATCATCTCTCTTGCGGCCGACGAACATTCTCCTAGGACCGAATTTTGAAGCCAAGCTTTCAGATTTTGGACTATCTAAGGTCATCGATCTAGGTGAAGCTTATGTCAGCTCAGAGGTGAGGGGGACCTTTGGGTACCTCAATCCAGAGTACCAAAACAACCACCAAGTGAATTCATCAGGTGATGTTTACAGCTTTGGGATAGTGTTGCTGCAAATTTTCTCTAAGAAGAAAGTTATCAACTTGAACCAGGAAAAGCCCATGCCGTTGGATAAAATGGTGAGTTGCTGCCTTTGTGCCTTCGTTACATGATGAGTTTAGTTCCGCAAGTTTCCTGATAGGTAATTGTTTGATGCTTTTGCACTCCAGGCAAAAGCCCTTATTAGAGGTGGCAGCATCACATACTTTGCGGACCCCAAGTTTAAGGGCAAATACTCTGCAGAAGCATTTAATATTACACATCAGCTGGCACTCTCATGCACTGGACTGAAGCAACAAAGGCCGTCCATGGAGCAAGTTTCCGTAAAGTTGGTGGAAGCCCTAGAAATATCAACCAAAGCAAAAGCTTCTTTTCCTGAACTGACCCCTGAATGGCTTTCAAGTTCAACAGAATGAAGGAGAGATCCTTACATGTTTTGACTGTTTTCCAAAGGATCAGTAACTAGATCCGATAAGGGATACACTTCATCCATTTGACTGACATATATACATCCTTGTATAGATTTTTATGATCAGAGTACAGGTTACCAAACTTTTATATATCGAGAGTCTTTAGTTACTGAAACTAGTGTCTGCGAGAATCCTACCATCCTTCCTCTTTCCTTCAATTATGAAAAATTGTATTTGATAAACTTGCCATCTTTTATACAATGCTTATTTTTTGCTCATTAAATTTCTGCTTCTTCAATGCTTTCACTATATTGCAATCGTATCTAGTCAAAAAGGTTAATTTCTCATGAATGCTTGAGGGAATTGTCACATGTTTCAGGATTTACTGTACTCATCAGCTAGGTATCTACCAGTCATGGAACATGTTATCCCCATATAGGGGGCAGATCCCCAAGCTGATAATTCAGTCAGGGAACTGATGGCAAGAAACCTGGCTTAGACCAGCCACAAGCAAGAGACACACATGTCTGGGTGAATCAATTGAATGAGACAAAAATGGAAAAATTACGATCTGGTGTACCAACATGAGAAGTCACCTTACTTTGACAATACTCTGTTTCCTCCATAAAACATGCCCAAAAAAGTTGCATCAAATTTTTTGTCTACTGCACCGCTCGATCAACAGTCAAAGATAGTGCACAAGAAATTCTCTCTCTCTCTCTCTCTCTCTCTCAAGCTTACCCTGAAATTTGTTAAGACAGTAATTTATAACAATGCTGGGTTCTTCAATGGATTTACGACAGCCTTAACTTGCAAGTAGTTACTGAGACTGTATACTCCCTTTTCTCTCCCAATTCCACTCATCTTGTAACCTCCGAAGGAATTGCAGCATCAACAACATGGTAGCAGTTAATCCACACTGAACTAACCCGCAACGCCCGGGCTAAAGTATTGGCGGTGTCAATATTCTGAGTGAAAACTCCAGCAGCAAGTCCACAACGAGATTTAGTCGTCCTTCTGATCACCTCATCAAGATCCCTGTTTAGGAAGGCAAAGTTAGCCTCCAAGCCTAAAAAATTATAAGTTTGTGATGAAGTAAGTGTGTTTGAGAAAAAAAACCATCTTGATATGTTTGAGAAAGAAAGAGGTACGGACATCTGGAGTGCCCAAACTTGGCACGGAGGGAAAAGTGCCAAAACTTTGAAAAGGTACACTTAAGTGTCAAAATCGGAGTAAAATGGATCACTTAAGTGCTACTCCGGTCAAAATCCGGCCAAATTGCTGACGTGGTAATTTTCAGGCGAGGTGAGTGTAAAATGGCATCGTTTTACACGCTGACATGGTAAGAAAATGCAAAAACGACGTTGTTTTGTCCATGATGTGTAAATAATTAATATAAAAATTAATTAAATTAAATTTAAAACTAAATTTATTTAAAATATTCTAAAAAATAAAAAACTTAAAAACTTAAAATTAAAAAAAGGGGGGGGGAGGCAGTCGGGGTGAGCCCTCGCGGCCCGGGTGGCTCGGCCGACCCTCCTCCCTCCGTCGCCCCCTTCCCGATGGCGCGGGGAGGAGGCGGCGGCGAGGGCTCGCCCTCAACCACCCCCCCCCCTTCTTTTTTTTTTTTTAGAATATTTTAAATAAATTTAAGTTTAAATTAAATTATATTAATTATTTACATATCAGACACAAAACGACGTCGTTTTTGCATTTTCTCACCACGTCAGCATGCAAAACGACACCGTTTTGCACTCACCTCGCCGAAAAATTGCCACGTCAGCAATTTGGCCGGATTTTGGCCGGAGTGGCACTTAAGTGATCCATTTTACTTTGATTTTGACACTTAAGTGTACATTTCCAAAGTTTTGGCACTTAAGTATCCCCCGTGCCAAGTTTTGGCACTTGGGATATACTTCTGCGAGAAAGAAAAGTCCAAAGTTCAATTATCATCGGTCTTTTTATTGTTTTGACAGAGACTAGACCATTTTTCTCGTCTATCAAAGCAATTATTGAATGCGATTAAGAAAAGCTGAAAAGTCTTTTTCTCCCTTTCACTTTTCATTGTCTTCTTCGACCTTCAACCATAAAAGGATTTCAACCCTCAACTGTAAAAGGATTTGAGAAAAAAATATTAGGTGTAGTTCTGATTCCAACATGTATTAGTCAAAGTCTACTCACCGAGCGACACATGTTGCCCGATGCCACGTTAGAATCAAAGCTGATTTCGGAAAATTGATATATTCGTTTCTCTCTCCTAGCCCACTAATCACTCGGTCAAATTCGAAAAAGAGAAGCGCTCTCTCTCCTCCTAACTTGCACCCTTTCTCTCCTCTGCAATGCATTTATTATGGGAAACTTTTTCTCTTTCCTTCTCAAGAAAGAGAAGCAGACGTTCATTCCTCTCCATTTCTTTTTCCCATGTGAAGGTTTCAAAATTTTGAATCCCCAATTCTCTCTCCACGCTCGTTGCTACTTTGCCATACGTCAAGCGACCGTACCCCCGCCGTCGCTGACGACCTACATTCGGCCGCCCCTGCTCCAGCGCTGGCTTGCTTGCTTCTCTCTTCACACTCGTTGCTGCTCCGGTGCTTGTTTCGTCATTCGTCAAGCGGTCATTCCCCACCGTCGCCAACAAAGCACATTAAGGCCGTAATAAATATGCTTCATTGACTGATTGGAGGAGGAGGGAGGGCCATTTCTTCTTGAGACAAGGATGGGAGTAGAGATTTGGCCGTGGCATGGTGAGAGCGGAGCCTAAGGCACATGTCCTACTACTACACACTACTGAGCCGGTCGGCGATTGGGCTCGATGATTACACACTACTCTCGAGACTTAAGTCCTGATGGGAGGTCGTCGACTAGCTAAACTTCGTTGTTTGAGGTGCATTTGGGGCTTTCCATTCTTCCATTGTCTTCGTCGCTATGTCCAATAGGATGAATGTTTTCCATGGGCACGGTTGGTGTCCTCTAGTGTTGGGCTCTTCTTTTTAGTTTTAGAGCAATCGAACATGACATTTATTTTGAGGAATTCTCTCTATTATCTCAACTTGCAATCTTCATCAACAAAGTTTGATTGAACTGAGGTAAATCCAGAGGAACATATGACAAATATAGAGTTAAAGCAAAGGGAAGTTGACAAAATTTGATCGCTTGGAGCCTTCCATTCTAGCAGTGAGTCTTATTTATTTTTATTTTTTTTTTTTCGGTTTAGTAGTTACACAAACTACACAGTTTACACATAAAACTATTCCTGTATATACTACCACATCATCGACAAAGTAGGATTTGACTTTCCCAAGATTATCGAGAGTGAATGATGCTTGAACATGTAAGGAAGGAGGTTGATATACTGCCTTCGAAAATTGGAAAATAGGATGAGAATGATCATTTACTCATTAAAAATTGGAAAGTAGACATTTGCTATATATATTTGCCCATGCTCATCAAGCATACCAATCGGTACCACTGACAAAGTGGGGGCTGCTTAGGAACTGATTGTATGCTTAGACTTCTTGCTTCCAATGTTGTCTAGTGGTCTTGGTCCTTGTTTTATAGGTGCCATGGGGTCTCGGGTCGGGTCATGTTGGGGAAGATTAGGTCGATGTAGTTGATGTGGTGGAGGGATGACAATGGGGTGATCGGGTGAGCCGTGAGGAGGCCAAATGTCTCTCGATTCCCATTCCATCTAGCTACTGTCATAAGACCATTAGGTTGGTAATGCATGAACCATATACTCTTTTGAGACAGAAGTAGTGTGCTTGCTTAATTGGATTAATCCTACTAGCATAGCCTCCCATCCTACTAGCACAGTGTCGCGAACCTAACCTCAGATGAATCACTTAGGGTTTGGCTAATGGATTACTAAGTTTAAACTTAGCTTGAGCTCTCCCAAGCCCATACTAATTCGCAACTTAGGTTCGAGTATTTAGCATGCAAAATATTATTAGTTAGGAGTCGTCACTAATCTATTCTTTGGTGGGTTGATTAGAAACCCAAGTAAAGTAATAGGAGATTTACTTTACTCATGTGAACTAGAGATTGTGAGTTTTGAGACTTGGTTACACTAGATTTCTTTAATGTCCTTTCGATACCATTCTTTTTATTTAAAAAAAAATATTTTTGCAAGTAGTTTGAATTGATTTTAATTTACTTTTCTAACATATGAGGTGACTATGCGAGTGCGCAAACCACCAATTTAACACCCAAGAAAGCAATAAATAAATTATAGGATTTACCTCATAGCAACGAAAGCATCTGCAATGTTAGGTCATAATTCACATCAATAACCATACATATGATTTCTAATTAACATGCAATTACTCAATTTTTTTAGGATTTTCTCTTATTTAATGAAATCTAAGCTATATGTCATGCAATTTAATTAAATGGCCTAATTCTAATGACGGGCAATTTCTAATTAAATGGACTTGACAATAATTACCAAATGAGAACCTAATTCTATATGACATGCGCATGATATTTTTGTATTTTTTTTATAAAAATTCATAATTAAAAATTACTAATAATAAAAATCTAACTAAAGTGAGATATTATCTATTTTAAGTTAGGAAATAGACTAATCTGAATTATATCTTAACTAGAAATTTATCTCGACATGCAATTTAATTCCAAGATATTATCTAACCTAGATATCATCTAAACATGCATTCTAATATAATTAGAAATGTATCCAACTATTCTATCATGCAATTCTATCTAGGAAATTAATTCTAATCTACATGATATGCAAATGAAATATTTTTTGTATTTTTGGGATAAATAAAGCGATTAAAGTAAGAGGAAGCACCACATCACTCAAGATCATATATCATCCAATCAATGCAAATAAGGAAATAATATTCAACCAACTTGAACTTTTGCGAATAAAATCGATGAGTTGATCTTAAGTTTTAAAGATCAAAATATCAATTTTAAAGATTCCCGCGGAATCAATAATTCCATTTAAAGCCTTATAGATGGAATCAAAGATTATATGTGGTTGCGAATTAGGAAATAAATCATAATTTATAGATATGTCTATCATTTATGGATATGAACACTATATATTAATAGACATAGATTAGGTAATAAAATATCTAAATCAAATTTGGATAAAATAATTACCTAACTTCGCGAGTACTATTGCCAAATTTGAGCTCAATGAAATCGGCTCTACAAATGACTGGGAATGGTTCGTGGGTGAGGCTCGGCACAGCAGATGGCTCTTCCGGTTGGCACACGACAAGAGACTCATGTGGTGATGGCCTCAAGGATGGCCCGAGGAAGTGTCCACAACCGCAACGAAGCAATTGGCAGTAAGAACAAAGTCGCACTTTAAGCGTTCTCAAACACCAGAGAATTTGCACCCGGAGAAATTTCTGCACTAGGAAAAATTTCTGCACTAGACAGGTGTAAAAGGACAATTGAAAGAGTTACGTGTGTGTTGCTTGAGGTGGTATCATTATCAATGGGAAGCTGCAAGACGTTCGGATGTGCAAGAGACACCAAGGACAACACTAGGGACGTAGCACGCCAAGAGGAATGAGGGGGTTGAACTGGGAATCAATGTCGTTGGTGCGAGGCTTGGGAAGAAGAAATGGATTGCCGTCAGTGTAGGAAATTTAGATAATGTCGTCGTTGGAGGGACTTGAAAGGAACGGCAACTGCATCGTCCTTGTGCGTGGTTGGCTGAGTTGAAGCGACGAACCCCAGAACAAGGAGGTCCGATCTCAGCTGCAGGGACTCGCTGCAGCCGGCGAGAATGATGGAATCTTTACGTTGCTCATTCACTGGACATTCACGGCTCCCTCTCTCTCTCTCTCTCACTTTCTCGTGTATCTTTATGTTGTAACCGTGTATTCTCAATTTTGTTGTTGCCACTCCCGATCGAAAGAGAGCGCCCCTTTTATATGCAAAGGAATGGAGCCCACCAAAAAAAGAAACAAAATTTGTTTCATCTTTCCAATCAGATATTGAAGACACGATTTCCTTTCTGATTTCCATGCAAGTATTTTATTTGATTGTGTGAGTGAATCTCTTCCTTTGCCCACTTTCCTTCTATTGGTAATTTATTTATAAAACAAATGAAGATGTGCCTTGTCCCACATTGAAAAGATGTGAGTGCGCACGTGGACGAGATTTGGCACTAATCGACGATCATTATTTTTTATTTATTGAAAATTCGGATTTATTTCTATAAAAAATTAACTATAAGTCTTGTTGAAACAACGTGACTGTTCACGAAAAGTTATGATTATTTTTTATTTATTTAATTTCGAATTTTTATGTCTTTTCAACGTAACATTTGAAATGTACTTGTCCATTTTGCAACATTTCCCGAAAGGTTGTCTTTGTTCTTTTGCAACCTTTTGAAGAGTTGCCTCTATTCGAAAGACGAAGATAAGTACGTATGGTTTGAGATTAAACACATATCTTCTTCCATCTTTTCGTTTTTTTCTTTGGAGAGAAACTACAGCCATTGTTTCCAATTGTTTCCCATGAGAGACCCTGGAGAAATACTAGAATTGCTATCTAGTATTCTCATTTGAGACTTTGTTGTATCCTGGAGGAAATTTGCCGGTGACCATTAGCAACTTTGTGGGGCAAATAAATCCTTAAAGAAAGTGATATCACGCCTTAAAGTCCGACTCGAGTACTCTAAAGATCCGACTTCATTGTTCTACCCAATTCGAAGCCATATTTTCCCAACACCTTCTACGAGTAAAAAGGAATCTTTGAACCAAGATGAGGGACGGTATTTCCTTTCGCGGAAGCTCATGCATACTTTCCTGTTCTTTCTTTTTCTTTTTTTCTTCCGACATTGCTTAGCCGAATATTGCTAAAGCCCACCAAGATTGATCTTGTCGTCTTCCAAATATTTTGTCTCCTTGGACAGAATCCTTCAAGATCATTACTTATTACATGTACTATTTTCGTCCATTAAAATAAAAAAATAACGTGGCTTGGCTAAATTCTCTCTCACTGCAAACTTAGTCTAACTCGCTAAATTAAAGTTGAGAACCATCAATTCAGATCCATCCGTTGTTGATCCAATGCAAATGCAAAAAAAAAAATAATCCTAAAATGCTATTTAATTCTAATATTTTTGTTTAGGGGTTAACAATTTATCCCTAATTTTTAATGCAATAAGTGAATATCGGGTCGCCAAAATTTAGATGTCAACACACAACCTCCCAGAGAATTTTGGAAATGAAGTAGGTTAGATGGTTTTATAGCATTAGAACATTGGCAAGTTAGTACATGTTACTTGATGTGTGAAATCATCTTCCCATTGCAAGGTTCTATATCCTTTCTGTTTGAATCTCAGAGCTTCAGATTACCCTCAGGAATATGATGATGCCTGTCTTCAGATGAGATTATCTTATAGCTTACCTGCTCGCCCTTTGCTGTTTCTTGTCTAGTGGACTGATTACCACCTCGCCGATACCTTAGGATTGCTTAGGATTCTCATTTACAAGGTAGACTACACTTTCTTGGTTTCTTTTGTTCTTTAATGAAATAGTGGCTATCTTGTGGAACGGACTTAAAGCAAGCATTTCTTCTGTTCATGTGCTAATGTGATGGTAATTATTGGAGGTTTATGTAGATGGCAAGACAACCGTGTCTATTCATGAAAGAAAAGCTAGCATTAAAGAGTTCAATGGTTAGTGGAACAAAGTTCTGGCTCTTTCCTTCACTCTTATGTAGATGCTGATTGATTTTTTGGTGTTTTGATCACAAATTCAACTTCTTTGACCTTCATTTAGTGTCTGAACTGACACGTGTCAACTACGCGTGTCGACTACGAGGAGTTGTTAGGTCAAAAAAAACTAGAGCTACCTCGCTCAGCTCAAGGAACGCCTTAAGGTTGACTTAGGATCAAATCTTAAGGTCGCACAGGTGCATGATCGTTTGGAGTCGATCAACCCGTGACAAGTGCTATCAAAGCCTTTATTCTAAACACAATGGTTGATCCTCCTCTTGATGTTGCGATTGCTCAAGGCAAAGATCGTGAGGATTGTGGAAGGCCAATTGAGAAGGCCACCTGGTCGAAGAAAAACCATACTATCTCAAGCTCGAGGGATCCAAAGGACGACTTGGAGAATTGAATGACAGTTCTAGAGGAGACTATCATGGATGTCCAAGCGATGGTGGACGATCTGAACCAAATTGCTAAGGGAGTGGAAGCTGGAAGGGAAGAGTTCTTGGCTGAAATGCAAGAACTCAAGGTTGGCATAGGAGAGCTCTGCGTTGAGGTGCAGGGGTCCTTCACCCACGAGTTGCAGTAGCGGGATAAGACCTAGGAGGCTGTGATGGCAGCCATGCGCACGGAGATTGCTGAGCTAAAAGGCAAGCTTGTAGAGGTTGAAGCAGTACGCATGAATGGGGTGATCACCGTGCATGCAAACTCATGTATCAAAGCACCCAAGCCAAGGGAGTTTAAGGGCTCACGGGTGGCTAAGAACATGGATAATTTCCTATGGTATATAGAACAATACTTCTAGGCCATGGGAATCAACGACGATGCATCTTGGGTAAACACCACATCTATGTATTTAGTTGATAATGCATTGATGTGGTGGTGTCGTTGATCGGATGATAGGTGTGGCGACCCTATCATGACATGGGCTCGGTTCATTGAAGAATTTCGATGGAACTATTTGTGGCATCCGGGTTTTCGTTAGACCTTGAATATGTAACTATCTGGGACGGGTCGATGAATTTGTCGTCGGATTGTGTCGTTGACACCATTTGCGGACACTATTTCGTCATTGTTGGTATAGCATTAGGCCATCGTTTCATCACCACCCATCGTTCCGAAACATTAACTTTCGGAGAGAAATTTCCCATGCATGGTCATGCACTCGTTTGATATTAGTCTTGAGTGGCCTCACCAATTGACCGAGCTGAAGGCCCATAGCACGCAATGGCCAAGCGTACGTGAAAGTTTACGACGAAAATTATCGAAGACCTCCCAACTGTTTACCCTGTAAAGGACCGCGGACCAACGTAGTTTCATATACAATTTTTCTCCTTAGACGGCCATACGAACGACTTTGCAAATGGCCACATTTTCGGCCATTCAGCCGTGTCTCCCTATTTCCCTTCACGAAGACTTGAAGAATTCGATTCCTTGAAGCCACGTCGTCTCTTCATTTCGCCGGTCAACAAGAAGAATCTTGACCGAGTTGAAGCCACGTCCAGTGCATGAAGGGTTGAGCTGGCATGTGCATGCGTGAGCTACGGTGTTTCTTCGGTCAACACGTCACGCCAGAAGTATACACCCACGGAAGACACGCAGCAACGGCCTTGAGCTGGCAAAGGAAGGCCGAACGATGGCCACCTAATCCCCCACCTGTCCTCGCCTCCTCCTGCCACCGAAACACCCTCTTTTGTTGACTGGTTTTTAATAAAACCAGTGACCAAAGTGGCAAACGGACAAGCAAAACCGAAAAAGAGAGAAAGAATACGGTTGGCTGAGGACACATCCCATGCATGGAGGAGAAAAGTGGCGTGCATCCAAGAAGGAGATCTCCATTGCTGGACACGTACAATCCAGCTGCCGCCCGCCCAAAAAGCCACCGAGAATTCACCTTTGTTGACTCATAAAGTCAACCAACGAAGGAACATAAAACTGGCGGATTAGTCGAGAAGGAAGAGAGGGAGTGACCGAGCAAAAATTTCACTGAGAGAGAGAGAGAGTGAGCAGCGGGCGAGCGAGCGAAAGAGAGAGAGTTTGAGTGAGAGAAATTTGAGAGAGGGCAGCGAGGGAGAAGGGAAAGGACCGCCTTTCACCCGTGCGTGCTGCCGTCGTCGACGCCGCCGCTCGCCTTTGTCGTCGCCAAGCCATGCCCGTGACCTGCAAGCTTCCTATTTTGCTTGCCGTCGAGCTGTAGGACTTGAGGCAAGCAAAAGTCTACTAACCTATATAATGCGAAACTATTATTGTCTAAAGTAGTGCAAGTAGACCGGAGAAGGTCTGAATTTGATATTGCATGTTGCATTTGAGACTTGCATGCCTCGAAATCTAATTATGAGTGAGCTGTGATTGTTGAGTGAGGTGTAATGGTGTGTGCCGAGTGAAGGAAAGGTGATGCATGTTGAGTTACATGAGCCGAGATGTGAGTGTGTGCTTTGTACTGAGTTGTGACGGATTCTAGGTGAGTGAAAATGTACTATGACTACTCCTAGACGCTGTGTAAGTGTGTTGAGATGCTATATGATGAATTTGTGGTAAAACAAACGGTTTGATTAAGCTGGAAATGAAGAGAAAAGCATTAGATGTTTTCTGTCTTAGAGGAAAATGGATAGAAAGTCGTTGATATTGTGTCGCTTTAATTTCTAGAGATGAAGATGAGGAATAGAATCATTTTACTTAAGATAACATCCATTAGATTGAGTTTAACTCATAGTTATAGCTATATGAATACAAGAACGTGTAGATAGAAGCAATTCATTTTAAAACAGAAAAACTGTTCCGTGGGAAAACAGCTTGACCTTTGATGATTCTACAAATTTTCTGTATTTATCTATTGAGAATTGAACTTCGAATCCTTAATGAAAGTTGTAGATCACATCCTTAGGAATAACATATCAAAATTTGAGAATAAATGGACAAAATTTGGTTAGTAAAACGATTTTCTCCGTAGATACTAAATCCGGATGTCATTAACTGGATGTTAGTAAAGATTATAGCGATTACTACTCTTAATACAGTAAGATATAGACTTAGGTTTCTTCACGGAAAATGTCAATCTGTGTCTCTAATTTAACATACTAAAATTTTAGAATTTTCTGAGTACGTTTAAGGGTTATTCCAAAAATTTTGCTAAAACTGTGCATTCTGGTTTTGAGTTGTCTTTATTCCGAAATTGTTCAATTTATCCCAAAGGTGAATACATCTTGAATTGTTATTTGATATGATGATACTGACATTGGCATATTATGCAATATCGAGATTTGATGAAGGATTCATGGGACGTGTCATAACAGTTTGGTTCTATAATCAGGACCCGTGTGACTGAAATAGTGCATCTTAGCTTTGAAATTGCACTTGTCATTGCATTGAGAGGTTTTATGAAAATGATGTACGTCACTCATTTCCTTCGATTATACATGTTTTGTCTATCTTGCATGAAATTAGATTGTGATGGCTACGCACTGTTGGATAAATTCTCCTCAAAGGTTTTGAAGTTGACAAAACATTTCTCTCGCCCGCAGTCCAAGACTTGCGGACTCTACCGGCAAAGTCTGAAGATCAAAGTCTAACGTCAACAAGACTCAAGTTTCAAAGTCTACTCTCATGGACAGTTTCTAGACCGACAAGATAAATGAACTTCTATTCTGATTCTATATAGTTTTATCTCAATGGCTAAGGAATATCTTTCGACTGGATTCAGCACTACAAGATCTTACATTCGTATCCGAATTGATATAGATTCTCTAAGATTCGCAACTTATTTGGAAAGTTCTACTTATGGAAACCAAGATTCTGATTGTATGGGCGAGCAGGATTGATGGGCTATCTACACTTACCTTAAAGAGCTCGAGATCTCTCCAAATTGATTCTGTCCAACGGGTTGATTGGAAGAACTTCTTTGGAAGGTGCCAACGGTAATGAAGGCATGAAGAAGCGTATAAAGAGAGACGCTCGAGTTGTTGAAGAGTGCTGGATAGAAGAATTCCAAAGTCTGAACCTCCATATTTCGTTTGTGATCTTATTCTTCGAGCAATACATGTAATCAAAAGAGTGATCATAGAGTGGTGAGACCTTGAGGAAGTGTAGTAGAAGTTCTACATTGTGGACTCAAGAGCGTGAGACCTGTAACACTCTTTTTGATTCTTAGTGAAATCCACCAAAGGGCTGTCCGTGCGGGAGAGTGGACGTAGGCTTGATATAAGCCGAACCACTATAAATCTGGAGTCTTGATTCTCTCTCCCTAATCCTTTTATCTTTCATTACTTTCAATTGTTGCGATTGCTGTTTTTAATTTATTAATCTCATATTCGGATTTGATTGTTAAAATCCCTTTAATCACCTATTCACCCCCCTCTAGGTGCTAATTCTAGTCCTAACAATTGGTATCATAGCTTGTGTACTCGTTCATGAGAAGTGTCTTTACTTCTGAGTAAAAGATCTATGGCTAGTATGTTACCTACAGGGTTGGTTGAAGGTCAAAGCAATACCAGACCTCCATACTTTGATGGAAAAGACTACAAAGATATGGAAGAACAAGATGAAAGCATTCCTAAGATCGAAAGATCCTTTGGAATGGGAAGTGGTAGACAAAGGAATCATTCCCGCCGCAAAGATCGGGATCCGAGAGAGGAAAAGAAGTTGCTGATCCCACTCCAATGACTCAAGAAGAAATCACCAAGAGACAAACTCTTGACGCTAAAGCCATTTACTCCTTATATTGTGCTTTATCTCCCTACCGAGTATAACAGAATATCTTCTTGTGATACAGCAAAGGAAGTCCGGGGGTAGGCTTCACATTACCTATGAAGGAACAGATCGAGTGAAAGAGACAAGGATCAACATTCTTTTGGGACAATATGAAGTCTTTAAGATGAGATCGGAGAATCAATAACCGACATGTTTAGTCGCTTTCTGAAATTGTGAATGGTCTTGAATATCGGGGACATCCAATCTCGGGACATATGAAGGTCAACAAACTCCTACGAGGACTCTCTAAAGACCGGAATCACATAAAAACCTCAATAAGAGAGACACGAGATTGCTCCACTCTCTCGTAGACGAATTGGTTGGGACTCTTCAATCTTATGAAGTAGAGCAAACCAACGAAGAGGAAGATTCAAAAGGTAAGAAATCAATTGCCTTAAAGTCTAATGACTATTCGATGCTACGATTCGAAGAAGATCTAGATGATGAAGAGCTGGCACTTATGATAAAGAGATTCAGAAAGTTGAATAGAAAAGGAAGAAAATTCAACTGGAAGAAACGAGCTCACAAAGGTTTCGAACAAATCAACAGAGGAAGATGACTCTAACAAAGAAGTGACTTGCTTTGAATGCAAGAAAAAGGGACACATCAGACCCAACTGTCCTTTGTTAAAGAAGAGAAAAGGAAAGACTGAGAAATACAGGAAAGCACTCAAAGCGAGACCCGGGTGATACCGAATGTGAAGAAAGTGATGATGACTATGCCAATATCTCGTTTAATGGCAAAATCGATCTGACTCTCGGACCCGATTCGGATACGAGCTCTCGAAAGTGAACTCGAGGTTAGTAATCTCGGAATTCCTATCAAAGTTTCGAAATACATTGATGAACTTTGTCTTAGTCTAAAACTTCTCTTAAGAGGATCTCCGAATTGAAAAAGGAAAATTCTACATTGAAGCAACAGGGAAAAACTTTGGAAGAGAAGTTTGAAAAGTTAGAAAACAACTTTACTTGTCTTGAAAGAAAACTCGAGACTCTATTTCCAAAGAAAATAATCTTTTGAAAATTGATATTTCTAATATATCAAAAGATTTTCAAATGGTTCTGAAAAGTTGGATAAGATTCTTTCGATACAAAGACCCTACTTTGATAAGTTAGGTCTTGGTATGACTTTTGAAACTATTCCTCTAATTGATTTTCCAAAGGTGAAGGAAAGAATCAAACAAAGACCAACCAGAATTGCTTATAAAAATCATTTTCAGAAAGTCTTTGTAAAACCTGTTGGCATAAATGCTTTGAAATGTTCCAAGTGTCAAAGCTCGAACATTTTGAGAAAGAATGTCCTTTGGTTTGGAGACCTGTTAAAAGGAATTGGGCAAAGACTGTTTATTGCTCTAACTCTTCGGACCCAAGATGATGTGGGTACCAAAGAAAGCTTGAATTCTTTTTAATTGCAGGTCACTATCAAAAAGAAGATTAAATGGTATCTAGATAGTGGCTGCTCAAGACATATGACAGGAGACTCAAGTTGCTTTATAACACTTGACCAGAAAGACGGAGGAAAAGTTTCCTTTGGAGGTAACAACAAAGGAAGAATCATTGGTCGTGGAACAGTCAAGATTGGAAGTCTGTCAATCAAGAATGTTTCCTTAGTTGAAGGATTAAATTACAACTTGCTTAGCATAAGCCGGTTGTGTGATACTGGATTCAAGATCAACTTCCGGAAAGAAAGTGCTCGGGAATCGGTAAAGACTCTACTCAATCCTTTGCGGACGAAGACATGGAAATATCTATCTTCGGATGTATCATGAAAGATCACAAATGCTTGATATCGTACAAGATGAAGCTAATCTATGGCACGAGAAAACTTGGCCATATCAATATGAAGCAAATCAGCAAGATCTCCTCCAAGAAACTTGTTCGAGGATTGCCTATTCTCAATTATTCAAAGTCGATCTATGCACACCATGCGTCTTGGGTAAACAGGTTAGAAACTCCTACAAACCAATAAGTAAAGTTTCTACTAATCGTGTACTCGCAGCTTCGCATATGGACTTATTTGGACCTACTAGAACGCGAAGCATTGGTGGAAAAAGGTTCTCGCCTAGTAATAGTGGATGATTATTCACGATTTACTTGGGTCTACTTTCTTTCAAGTAAGTCTGAAACTTTCTCTCTCTTTTCAAAGTTTGCTAAGAAGGTGCAGAATGAGAAAGGTTACACTATCTCAAATATTCATACGAGACCATGGAGGTGAGTTTGAAAATCAAGACTTTACTAAATTCTCGTGATGATTCTAGTCTTCAAAGACAAATTCTCCTCTCCATACGCACCGGAACGTAATGGGGTTGTGGAAAGGAAGAATAGGTCTTTACAAGAAATGGCAAGAACTCTATTAATTGAAAGTAATATTTCTTCAAGGTTTTGGGCTGAAGTCGTTTCAACGCTTGTTATATTATTAACAGTATTTTTAAGACCAATTCTTGAGAAAACTCCTTATGAAATTTTTAAAGAAAAGAAACCAACTGTTTCTTATTTTCAAGTATTTGGTTGTAAATGCTTTATTCTCAAGAATGCAAATGATCGAGTTGGTAAGTTTGAAGAAAAATCAGATGAAGGATTCTTTCTTGGTTACTCAACTGCGAGCAAAGCCTATAGAGTATTCAACAAGAACACTCAGATTGTGGAAGAATCAATGAACGTTAAATTTCAAGACTCTCCACAAGTTCAGCCAATACAAGGCGATCAAGAATCGAGAATCTGCTCCGGAACCTTTGCTAGATCTATCTCCCATAAAGCGGTCAAAATCCAGATGCGGTACAACAAGTTGTCGATGGAGATTCAACTCAAGAAAATGATCAACAACCCATCAGACTATCCAGTAACTGGAAACACAAGTCCAGTCATCCCGAAGAACTCATTATTGGGAACATTAATGAGGGAATTCGTACAAGAGCCAAAAGGCGAGAAGAGTCTAGTGCAGTTGCACTTATTTCTGAAATAGAACCCAAAAACATTGAAGAAGCCTTAGCGATGAAAGCTGGATTGAAGCAATGCAAGAAGAGCTCGGACAATTCGGTATCAACGATGTTTGGGAATTAACTCCTAAACCAAAAGGTAAATCATTATTGGAACTAAATGGGTTTTCGGGAACAAAGTTGATGAAAAAGGCAAAGTGACAAGAAACAAAGCAAGACTCGTGGCTAAAGGATACACGCAAGAAGAAGGGATAGACTATAATGAGACTTATGCTCCAAGGTAGCAAGGTTAGAAGCAATCGATTACTACTTGCTTGTGCATGTTATAAGAATTTCAGGTTATTTCAAATGGACGTCAAAAGCGCATTCTGAATGGATTTATTCAAGAAGAAGTCTATGTGGAACAACCTCCTGGATTTGAAGACTCAAAGAAACCGGACTCGGTGTTCGGAGCGAAGAAAGCTTTATATGGATTAAAACAAGCTCCTCGAGCTTGGTATGAAAGGTTAAGTAATTTTTTAATTCAAAGTGGTTTCTCTAAAGGAAAGGTAGACACTATTTGTTAAAAAGGAAGGCAAAAGCTTTCTACTCGTTCAGATTTATGTTGATGACATAATATTCGGATCATCTAATGAGACCCCAGTGCAAGAAATTTTCTAAGTCTATGCGGGATGAATTTGAGATGAGCATGATGGGTGAACTATCCTTCTTCCTTGGTCTACAAGTGAAACAACTTAAAGAAGGAATCTTCATTAATCAAGAGAAATATGCAAAAGAACTTGTTAAAAAGTTCGGTCTGGAGAATTACAAAAAGACTGACATTCCAATGTCAAGTTCTTTGAAGATAGACAAAGACGAAGCGGGAAGAAAGTCGACCAAAAATTATACGGAGTATCATTGGTTCACTTCTTTATCTTACCGCATCTAGACCCTCGACATATTATTTAGTGTTTGCATATGTGCTAGGTTTCAATCGGATCCTAAGGAATCACATTTAAGTGCTTGCTAAACGTATCATTAAATATGTTGCAACTACACTAAGATTGGTCTATGGTATCCCAAAGAAGGAGACTTTACCCTTCTTGGTTATTCGAGACGCGATCTTGCGGGTTGTAGAGTTGAAAGAAAAAGCACTTCGGTACTTGTCAATTACTTGGCAACGGGTGGTATCTTGGTTTTCAAGAAAACAAAGTATCGTGGCCCTTTCAACAGGCCAAGCGAGAATACGTAGCACTTGGAAGTTGATGTTCTCAAATACTTTGGATAAAACAACAACTACGAGACTTTGGTATTGAAGACTCTTGCACGAGATCGATATGACAATACCGGTGCAATCAATCTTACAAAGAATCCTATCCTTCATTCAAGAGCCAAACATATTGAGATTCGACATCATTTTATAAGAGATCATGTTCAGAACAAAGAAGTCTTGATACAGTTCATTGACTCGAAGAATCAACTGGCAGACATCTTCACAAAGCCACTGGAGAAAAGCTTATTTGAGTCTATTCGCTCAAGACTCAATATTGTATCTCTTGAAGATTGTTGAAGCTCAGACTCAAAATCTTAAAGTCTGACGGAGTATCAGACTCAAAAGGGTATAGACTAAGAATACCAATCGACACGACTGTAAGTACATTTACTTAATCTTTTATCTCGAAAAGGTAAGTTTGTTTGTTTATTTATGGATAATTATGTTTATTAAGGCGTTTATTTTATAAAGGGTGGTTATCGATTTATTAAGGCAGTTATTTTTCAAAAGAATTTATTTTGTGACGATTCGGTTACCACGATTCGATTTCCTTTTATACTTCTTCTCCTTCTTCGTTTTAAACTTTACCCAGAAACCCTAGTTCAAAGCTTTTCACTCTCTGGAATTTCTCTCCTCGATTTCTACTTCTCAAGTTTTTTAACTTTCTTGCGACACAAGTGTGAAAGTTTCTCCAAGAAAGCGACAATGTCTCACCAAAGAAAATCATCAAGGATTGCAAGCAGGGGACCACAGGGCTCTGGAGAGGGGCCTACGCACTTCGATCTCACAGAAGAAAGCGACTTTCCAACACAACAGTCTCCTCAACGATCTCAACAGCGCTCCTCCTCAACAAGACCTCATGATAGTCGCCCTCAACATGCAGAAGAAGTGCTTGAAAATGTTGAACCAGTAAGATCACTCAAGCCTGCTTTTGTTTATAGGCTTTACTCTGCATTGAAGGAAGGTGGGTTTGCAATGACCTTCATCGATGAATTTACGAAGGAAAAAGGTTATAGAAATGAGACGCACTTTCTCACCGTGATGGAAAGATCAGGCGTTGTTCCTGCTGGAACAGCAGCAAAAGTTTTTGCAAACTTTCCCAGTGACCCTAGGTTTGGTAGTTTTAATCAACCAGAGGGAAAGGATGATGATGAGAAAATGTATTTACATTTTAAACCTTGGATGGGTGTGGCTGCAAACCTTCGAGGAAAGAAGGATGAACTGTTTCGATCGATGGACACGGGAAGACGTATGAGAAACTTCTTTGAAGCGAGGGGTGATAAATCCACGAACGGTGGACTTTGATTTTCTAGATTTGCGAGCATTAATCTCGAGAGAAGTTTGAGAAACTTCACCGCACAAGTTTTGCACCGAATGTGATGTGGCTCATTCTGAATTAACCGCATATTTCTACTCTAATCTCGGTTTCCTTGATGCGAGCACTTTTCATTTAGCGTGCGAGATAGAGAATATGTTGTTGATACGAGACACTCGGCGACGTAATTGGTGTGGAAAGAGGTGCTTTCCAATCAATTTACGTGTGCGTGAGTCATGCAACCATGGAGCTTGCAAGAGACCGAATTGCTTTGAAGGTCGTCTATCCTACTCCAGAATGAATGCAACAAATATTCTGCTTCACAAGATTGTGATCAACTGTCTTAGACCAAAATCAACATCAAAGACAGATGTATCCATCTCCGAGGCAAAGTTGATGTATGCAATCAAGATCGGTCTAAATTTCTCTCTACCACACACTATCATGTTTCACATGTACAGGTCGATGGCAAAAGACAAGGGACAACTCCCTTATGTTTGCTCTCATTACACGACTTTTCGACATCATCGAACATCCAGCCTCCCCACATTCTCTCTCGTGAAGACTATTGGTCGAATGGTCATCGGACGAGGATGATAACAAAGATGCGTCTCGAAGGAACTCGGCAAAGAAGCGGAGCAGTTCAAAGAAAAACCCCGTGAAGATCAAACCAGACTCTTCTCAAGCGGCAAAAAGGAAAGGAAAGGAACCTGGCATCCTTTGGTCCTATCAAGAAGAGGCGGACAATCATCTTGGAAGATGAAGATGATGAGGATGATATGCCAATCTCAGCCTTTGTTTCTCAGCATTCTGCTCCTATTTCAGCTGTTCCAGAACGACAGTTTGCAGAAGAAACTGAAAAAGGAAACCAGGAAAAGGAATCCTTGCAAAAGGAAGAAGAGACAGAGAAAGAAGAAGAGAAAGAAGAGAAAGAAGAAGAAGAGAAAGAGAAAGAAGAAGAGGAAGAAGAGAAAGAGAAAGAGGAAGAAAAAGAGAAAGAAGCGAGAGAAAGAGGAAGAAAAAGATGAAGAGGAAGAGTCGGCCGGGGCGGACTCTCGGCATAAACCAGCGAGACTCACAAGCCAAGACATATTCTCCAGCGAGAAAGGAGGATCGGCACAACCTTGTCACCGAGGAGACTCCTCGAAAGAAGAGTTCTTCTCCCCTCCGAAGGCATGGAAACGGGGGAGATATCCAAAGAGAAAGCACTCCTCTTCTCCCGACATTTACAAGTGCAAGTGTGAGCAGATCGCCACCCGATGCGAAAGATGTTTATGCTGCTCATCATCCCGAGGGAGAGGCTTCATCTCCAAACATCGATCTTCCCGCGACATTCACACCGGCTTAACTCCACCATCGGACCGAGTTGACGCAAGCACACGGGCCCGATAATTCGGGGAGATTTCGAAGGTTGCTTGACATCATGTTGGAGCTCAAAGGCCAAATCTATGCTATGGGGTGTGACTTTCGGACTATCCGAATGAGAATCATGCTATGTTCATCTCCTTACATGATCACCGAAAGATGTTCAAAGTAAGGTTCAAGACACAGCAAAAGGCACTGCTATCGCTGAACTTCAAGAAGACTTAAGGAAGCTGGAAGGAACTGTCAAGTCTATGGAGGACTTTCAACTTGTTCGCGTTCCTCGTGCTCCTTGATTTTCTTACTTTTTAATGCTGACAAAAAGGGGGAGAAGACTTTGCAGGCAGATTTTCACTCTATTCTCAAACCAAACCCAAACCTTAAACTTTCATTTCTATTTTTTGGATTTAATGGTTTGTTTGTGATTGATATTTTGACTTTATCTTGAGTTTTTGAATGATTGCTTACTACTGCATTACCTTAAAAGTAGATATAGAAAAAGTAGATATAGATAGTAAAGTCTGCATTGACTAATGAGGTTTCGTGGATGCGGATCCGTGTACAGGGTAAGTCTGTGTACAAGACATCTGCGTACAGGACATCTTATACTATTTTTATTCTAATGATATCTTTGCAAGCTTAAAAGTTGTTTTGCAGGGCAATAGTGTTCAAATCTGCAGGAAAGTTTTGTCACCATCAAAAAGGGGGAGATTGTTGGATAAATTCTCCTCAAAGGTTTTGAAGTTGACAAAACATTTCTCTCAGTCTGGTCTGAAGACTTGCAGACTCTAATGGCAAAGTCTGAAGATCAAAGTCTAACGTCAACAAGACTCAAGTTTCAAAGTCTACTCTCATGGACAGTTTCCAGACCGACAAGATAAATGAACTTCTATTCTGATTCTATATAGTTTTATCTCAATGGCTAAGGAATATCTTTCGACCGGGATTCAGCACTACAAGATCTTACATTCGTATCCGAATTGATATAGATTCCCTAAGATTCGCAACTTATTTGGAAAGTTCTACTTATGGAAACCAAGATTCGATTGTATGGGCGAGCGGGGATTGATGGGCTATCTACACTTACCTTAAAGAGCTCGAGATCTCTCCAAATTGATTCTGTTCAACGGGTTGATTGGAAGAACTTCTTTGGAAGGTGCCAACGGTAATGAAGGCATGAAGAAGCGTATAAAGAGAGACGCTCGAGTTGTTGAAGAGTCTTTGGATAGAAGAATTCCAAAGTCGAACCTCCATATTTCGTTTGTGATCTTATTCTTCGAGCAATACATGTAATCAAAAGAGTGATCATAGAGTGGTGAGACCTTGAGGAAGTGTAGTAGAAGTTCTACATTGTGGACTCAAGAGCGTGAGACCGTAACACTCTTTTTGATTCTTAGTGAAATCCAGCCGAAGGGCTGTCCGGTGCGGGAGAGTGGACGTAGGCTTGATATAAGCCGAACCACTATAAATCGGAGTCTTGATTCTCTCTCCTAATCCTTTTATCTTTCATTACTTTCAATTGCTGCGATTGCTGTTTTAATTTATTAATCTCATATTCGGATTTGATTGTTAAAATCCCTTTAATTACCTATTCACCCCCTCTAGGTGCTAATTCTAGTCCTAACACGCACGATATAGTTTAGTGGATCTTTTACAGCTGAGTGGTTGTACTCTCCCCTTTTTGGGGACTAACATTTCAGACTAGACAAGATACCTCTGCGGCCACCGCCACCAGCAGATGGACCAAGTGGTTGGATATGACCGCGAGGAGGAGGACAGCAGAGAAAGGAACTTTTGGACGCCGACACTGATCGATGGACTTTATGTATACTACTGTTGGAAAAGATGTCGGTCATCTTTTGAAGTATAGCCGAGTATAGAAGACTACGGCATTTTGATGTACCAACTAATGATGTCCATCAAGTTAAGTAAATAAAAGTGTTCGACTTTAACTTATAAAAGTTTTAGTTGGTGTGCACCGCTTTATAATTCAAGACAAGGAATAGTTGAATGTGCTTTCGCTATATTTACTGCGCAGGGACCGATCAAAAGATATAAACCCCCAGGAGTTATGAATTTCAATGAAATTCTTTGGTATTAGAGTAATGAACTTTCAGGGTAAAGTGAAAGGTACTTGTGGTGACCCTAACGGTTTGGGGGCCATCGAGGGGTGCCACACTATTATCCCACATATGTGGAAGAGGAAGCTCGTGATGTACTCAAGTGCGTAGAGCAAAAGGACAGAGTTTGCGACTATGTGAAATGATTCTTGGAGTTGCTGCTCCAAAATCTTGTCCATGAGCGAGGCGGAGGCGTACCGCCAGTTCATGAGCAGACTCAAGCCATGGGTTAAGTAAGAACTCAAGCAATGTCATGCAACGATGGCCATGTCCGTGGCTGAGTCTCTCGTGGAGTACAAGTCGTTATCCATAGCAAACTCCGATCCTCATTCGAAGGATAAGGCCAATGGTAGGGGAGATCGGAGAAGATTCAATCACCCGAATGGAGGTAAACCACCGGCGGCAGCACCTAGGACCCAACCAAAGTCGAGTGGATGGGGACAAAGAAAGGTGCACATATATAAATATTTCTTCTATGATGGTCCTCCCATCGCTCATGATTGTACCAAGAGAGGCAAACTAGCAGCCCTATGCAAGGAGGACGAATTGCGAGATGAGGCGTGGTTGGGTCCATTACGTAATCTCGGATAGATCAAAATCCAGAAAGCGAAGGAATCTAAAGGCATGATGTTCGTGAATATGAAGATTGAAGGTACCACGATGAGTGCACTCATGGATACCGGGGTATTTGACCTCTTCATATCTCAAGAGGCCGTGGAGAAGCTAAATCTTCTAGTCAAGAAAGGAAGAGTTGGTTGGCTCAAAACCGTGAATTCCAAGGAAGTTTGAACTAGCGGTGTGGCTAGAAACGTGGAGCTCCATCTTGGTCCATTGACCAATAGGGAAAATATCGAGGTAATCCCACTTAATGATTATGACTTTGTGCTGGGTCTTGAATTGCTCAATAGGATCAATGCAGGTCGCTATGCCGTTGCGGATTGTATATGCATCCTAGATAAGCGGTGCCAATGCATGGTTTCGATCCATTGCGAGTCAGGAAAAGATAGGAAGATGCTATTAGCCGTGCAACTGTTGAAGGGAGCAAAGAAGGGTGAGGTGACATTCTTGGCAACATCGAAGGCTGAGGACATGAATGTAAGTGACCCAAGTCCTTAATTCGTTCCAAGATGTGATGCCGCCTGAGCTGCCCAAGAAACTTCCCCCTTGAAGAGAGGTGGATCATTGAATCGAGCTCATACCCAATGTTTGAACGCCGGCCATGGCACTCTATCGTATGGCCCCACCCGAGTTGGAAGAATTGCGAAAACAACTCAAGGAGTTGCTTGACATGGGATACAATCGGCCCTCTAAGGCTTCATTCAGTGCCTCAATCCTATTCCAAAAGAAGCATGACAGATCCCTTCATATGTGCATTGGCTATCAAGCATTAAACAAGCTAACCATAAAAAACAAGTACCCGATTCCTCTCATTACAAATTTATTCGATTAGCTTGGGGAAGCTCGGTGGTTCACCAAGCTCAATCTTCGATAGAGGTACTACCAAGTTCGGATCACTGAAAGGGACAAGCTGAAGACTGCGTGCGTAACCCAATACGGATCGTACGAGTTCTTTTCATGCCTTTCGGCTTGACTAACACGGCAGCCACATTTTGCACTTTGATGAATAAGGTATTACACCCATTCATGGATCAGTCCGTTGTAGTCTACCTTGATGAGATTGTTGTGCACAGCCGAATGCTCGAGGAACACGTTGAGCACTTAAGGCAAGTCTTCTGGGTCTTGTAGGAAAATGATTTGTATGTGAAGTGTGAGAAATGCACCTTTGCACAAATTGAAGTCCCATTCCTGAGGCACATTGTCAGGGATGGACGAGTGTGGATGGATGCGGCCAAAATCCATACCATTGTTGAATGGGAACCACCGATCAAGGTGATAGAGTTAAGATCATTCTTTGGTCTCATAATCTATTATTGACACTTCATCTGGGTCTATTTGAACCTCATTGTGCTACTCATGGACATGCTGAAGAAAGAAAGGCCATTGGAGTGGACGGATCGGTGTCAAGAGGCATTTGATCGGTTGAAGTGGGTCATGACCGAGGAGTCGGTGCTTGTGTTGCCCGACCATGCCAAACCATATGAGGTAGAAATTGATGCTTTTAATTTTGCTATCAGCAGTGTCCTTATGCAGGATGGGCATCCGATTGCCTTCGAATCTTGGAAATTGAACTATACCGAGCGGTGATACATGGTCCAAAAGAAAGAGATGACCATGGTAGTGCATTGCATTCATACGTGGAGGCATTATCTCTTGGGATCCCGGTTCGTCGTAAGGACGGACAATTTGGCCACAAGCTATTTCCAAACCCAAAGGAAGCTTAGCCCAAAGTAAGCTTAGTGGAAAAACTTCTTGGCCTAGTTCGATCATGTGCTGGAGTATAAGTCGAGGAAGGCTAATTCCGTGGCGGATGCCTTGAGTTGAAAGATGGAGCTAGCCAACATAGTAAGCCGACCCAATTGCCCGTGGGTCGACTATATCAAGGAGGGGCTCAAGTACAACCAAATGGCCCAAGCGCTCCTTCGATATGCACGAGAGTGAAAGACGAGGCGATTTTGGTGTGAGAATGACTTCCTTTACATCAAGGGATGATGACTCTATGTGCTGCTCCACAGGATATTGAGGAAAGAAGTGCTACACGAGTGCCATGACTCCAAATGGACGAGTCATCCGGGAATCCATTGCATCATGGCACTTGTCGAGGGTCAATATTATTGGCCCCATATGTGAGACAACGTTGAGGCATACGTGCGAATGTTCTAATGTGCCAGCAAGATAAAATAAAACAACGTTTGTCACTAGGGCTCCTTTAGCTGTTGCCCATCCCGGAGTGTCCATGGGAGAGTGTCTCCATGGACTTCATTATGAACCTGTCAAAGTTCGAAGGATGTCAAACTCTCATGGCCACTGTGGATCGCTTCTCTAAGTACGCGATGTTCGTGCTACCAACCGAGGATTGTCCAGCCGAGAAGGCGGCCAAGCTATTTCTCAAGCACGTCGTCAAGTACTGTGATGTACCTTACATGATTGTGAGTGATCATGATCCTCGATTCATCAAGCAATTTTGGATTGAGCTCTTCAAGTTGCTAGGGTTGAACTTCAAATTTTCCATGAGTTTGCATCCAAAAATTGACGGTCAGACGAAAAAGGTGAATGCGCTCATAGAAATACACCTTCAGCACTATATGAGCAACACACAAGTGAATTGGGCGCAGTTGATCGACATGGCACAATTCTCATACAACTTACAATGGAGTGAATCCACAAATCAAAGCCCGTTCAAGATCGTGATGGGGCTATAGCCGCTCACATTGAGTGCGGTTGCCTTGGGCTACAAAGAGAGAAGTCCGTTGGCGTACAAATTCGTGAAGGAGTGGGATGAACAAGCGGACTTGGCGCAAGCGTGCCTCCACAAGGCCATGAAACACATGAACAAGTGGGTGGATGAGAAGCGACAGCACGTGAAATTCCAGGTTGGGGACCTAGTGTTGGCCAAGCTACACTTGGTCCTTCGATATCGAGATGTGCATAGAGGGCTGATCCGTCGATACAAAGGTCCCTTTCGAGTGTTGCAGCAGATTGGGAAGGTTGCATACAAGCTGAATTTGTCGACCAAACTCAAGGTACATCTCGTGTTCCACGTGAGTATGCTGAAACCTTTCCATGCATATGAGGAAGACCTAGATCGAGGTGAATCACAATGGGCGCCCCTTGGGGCAAAAACCTCATATGATCGGGATGTCAAGTGCATCATGGCAGACTAAGTCATACGGAAGAGGTATTGCGTGTCAAAGAAAGAATACTTGGTTTGATGGAAGGGCCTTCTTGAGAGTGAAGCGAGTTGGGAACCGTCTAAGGCTCTATGGCAATTCAAGAAATGCATAGATACCTTTCATGTCGAGAACACTACGAGGGCATTGCTCGAATAGGTGGGGGAGATTGACACGGCCCAAGGACAAGCATGATCTAAGACCATTCAAAATGATGGGGACGTGTCCCATACAAGGGCCAGCACACGAGCTGCCCATGACTAACCCACGAACGACCTATGATCAATGCGAGAGTCGGTCCATGTGCAATGCGGGCTAAGTTGCACGGACACTCTCTGGGACCCTTCGTGTCGTGTCCGACACGCGGTCATCTACCTTTGACACGCTTCGACACGTGGGTCGGAAATTCTGACATGTGACTTCGACACACACAGGGTTATTTTTACAAATTTCCAAAACTTCTGGGGTCTAAATATAAATATATGAAAAAAAGTAAAATAATAATAATAAAAGCTAAAAAAAAATTTCTAATACTTGTTTGAAAATGTTGAAGCGTTTGAAGTTGCAAATTTTTCACTTAATGAGTCAAATATGGAGTTTTTTTTTTTTTTCCGAAGAAGTGGATAATATAAATGAATGACTTTTTGTTGTATTTGATGATGAAATGTTGATTTTTTTTTTTCTTATTGTTAAATTTTAAATTTAATAGTGTAACGTGAATTACTTGTTTTTTCCTTCAAGTTTTATGGATTATTACAATAAAATGTAATTGAATTTGTCAAATTAAAACAATGAATGATGTTAACGAATGTATGATTAATGTTTTTAGTATAAATTAATTCTAGGCTCTTTTTATTATTATTATTTAGTTATTTATGCATTTATATATTAAAATATTTATTTAATATATAACGTGTCGGAATGTATCGAAATTCTCTACTTTTGAGAAATAATGTGTCGGCGTGTCGTATTGTGTCGTGTCGTGTCGCATGTCGCGTGTCCGTGTCGGTGCAACCTAGAATGTGGGAACAAGCCCACGATAGTTCGACTCCCTTGTGTCGGTGACCCTTTGGTTTCCTCACGAACTGATCCTGTAGACCCATGTCAGGCATCCCTTGGACTTTCCCGCGCCCTAGGGCCTCTTGAGCTGCATGTAGCCTTGTAATGATTGTACATATTTGAATACTACCGTTGAATTGGAGAGGAATTAATGGCTGAGATGAGATTCGTCCATGTATAAATAAGGGACCCTCCCCATTCAGTTGTGCACTCTAGTTCACAAACTAGTACATTTGAGCTTCACTCCCATACTTCGTTCTTGTGAGTTGAGGGTGTATAAAGTTGACTTGGGATTGAATCCTAAAGCCGCATGGGTGTGTGATAATTTTAATCAACTAACTCGTGACACTTGGCTCTTGAAGATGGCCAGTTGCTTGATCTGAAAGAGTCGTGCCAAATTTGGCTAGTCACTAGGTCAAGGAAGCAGCGGTAGTGGGAGTGGGCCTTGTGGCAGTAGTCGTTTTGAGGATGATGTTAGCACGGGACTCGCCGAGGGAATCAAGAGAGAGAGGAGATCAAGTTGGTGATGTGAGAGTAGAGATTGAAGATCTCCAGACAGCACCCCAACCTATTGTGTGAAAGTTTCATTTTAGGTAAATCATGGGCTGCACGTGATGATAGAACGATTTGAGCTATTCTCACTGCTCATAAGAAACTGTGATTTCGGCCTTTTACCCTAGTAGACGTAGCCGTTTAAATCGTGAGCCAAAAATGCAATTTCCACCACTTGTGACCTCCCGATCATACATAAACACGTCTATAAATATAAGAATAGAAGGTCATGCCCTATTCTATGACTGGATGTGACACTTTATGTACATCTCTTACTTCACAGAGGCATGCCTTTGCGGAGCTTTTTCTTTTTTACTCTCAACGAGGATGGCATACGTTGCAATAATGCTTTACAAATGAAGGGTGCTGATTAAATTTCAATAATTGAGTTCATTCTCAAAACATCTTTCCATCTTTATTCTATCATTTTGAATCAAGAGATCATAGTCTATTTACTCATACTAATGTAATCAATGTCGAAGAAGGTCAGGGCCTGTTCGGCTCAACAAATATCGCCTCCAAAATCAATGATTTTTCTTTAACAATATCGTGCGACAATGACATTCCATTCCGAGATGGTTGCAGCATCTGTCGCATTATGTTTCGATGCACTCGACTTTTTCTTGCTGATCATGTTTCGAAATTGAACATCAAGTGAATTAAAGAACGCTAGAAAAATCAGGCCAGCGCAATGGAAGGACGTAATTGATGAGAGGAGATCCTCCGTCGGCATGCTTGGCATGTGGCGTGGGCATCGCTCTGCATCATGTTTTCCAGCGATGGATACAAAATAACCCTAAGGAAGCGTATGTACCAAGCATATTCACCAACGCATTGCCCCCACCAATGCAGTGCGGTTGGCGGGTACGGTTGTCCCCTTCCCTACTTTTCCGATCACACAAGTTCACAGCCACCCGCGTCATGTTCTTGTTTTCCAAAACTAGGCAAAAGAATTTCCCCGAGCATCTTCGCCAACCAATCGTGCCGCCGGGGGAGTGCTATTTCGATCCCAACCACGTGGCCGAATACACTACCTCCAATATCTGCACTGATTCGGCTGTTCTATCAGCATCATGTTGAGCCAAACTTCTCGTTATACCTCCTCTTCCTCATCGACTTTTGGGAGTCCAGGGGAATGCGATGCACTGTCTAGCATCGTGACCCTTGTGTCGGTACTGCATGTGCTGTATACCTTTCTTTTTCTGGTTTTTTGTATTCTGTTCTAGAATTTATGGTTCAAACAAGAGCGCACCAGAAAAGGGGAAGGGCACAAGCGCACCCGCCAACCGCAGAGAGACACAATTCGATTCGCAGAAAAAGATGGCAACCGCAGAGAGACACAATTCGATTCGCAGAAAAAGATGAAAGATAGTGCGGTCTGCTTTCGGGCGAGAAGGTAATGTGAGGTGTAGAGAGTTTTGGCTGTGAGTATCAAATGATGCTACCGCCGACGGGTACTACGTTTCCAAATAGTTTTAAGCCACACATCAAGCACCAGAGAGTTGCAGATCGAGAAAGATGGTATGTGGAGAGAGAGAGAGAGAGAGAGAGAGAGAGAGAGAGGCACGAAAAAGAGCTGACCCCATATGGTAAAACTTCCTCTAGGCTCGTCTTGATCTTTGTAGTTGCATGTTGTATGGACATCCTTCCTCAATCGACAACCTTAAGCTTGGATCGAGAGGTGGTCTATGGACAGTTGTCTGCATCTATGTGAAAGTACGGGTATAAAAGTGGGAAGTGAATGAGCGAGATCAGCAAGCTAGGAAAAGTGAATTTTACAAGTCCTGCTAATATGATGGCACCGTTAATTACCTCAATAACGGTGTCACAATGACCACAAATTTCCATATGTATGGACGTGGCAACCGGAGCACCGTTACTCCACCCCCATCATTATTCTTCGTACAAGTAAGGTATGAACTAGCACTTTCCTCTTTTTGTGAGAAGAAACTTTGATATGGAAACAGTATTGTAGTCTACATTGAGTGGTACTATTACATCTATCAACTAATTCTTACCCATTATTTTTATTACATCAGATTTCATTCGCGATGCCCAACACAATTGTGTTGTGAATTAGTTACCATTCCAAACATTTTTTTTTTTTTTTGGTTTTCCATTCCCATTAATGGATTCTTGTTGATTATACTAGTGACGTTATAGGTAAGAGAAAGGGACAAGATGATTGCAACCTAGATAAATTGATTCTCATATCAAATTGCATTGAACCACCTGATTTAGGTAAGAGAAATGGACAAGATGATTGCAACCTAGATAAATTGATTCTCATATCAAATTGCATTGAACCACCTGATTCAGTGTCTATTAAAGATTTAACTGGAAGCGTGTAAATCGAGAGTGCATATAGGTTAGTCTAGATTTACTGACTTCGGCAAAAAGATGCATGACCAAATTACAGCAAGCAAAAAAGGAAGTAAGCTCTATATAAAGAACCTGCTCATGCACCCGCTCGATGTTCCTTCCACACACAGAAGAAGCACCAAATATGGGTTCACTAACTTCGGACGATCCCATACACGTCGTCCTCTTCCCCTTCATGTCCAAAGGCCACACCATCCCCATCCTCCACCTCGCCCGGCTCCTCCTCCTCCGCCACCCCGCCGCTGCAGTCACTGTCTTCACCACCCCCTCCAACCTCCCCTTCGTCTCCCGCCACCTCGCTGGCACCCCCGCCTCTGCCGTCTCCCTCCCCTTCCCAGGCGATATCCCGGGCCTCCCCACCGGCGTTGAGAGCACCGACGCGCTCCCTTCCATGTCCCTCTTCCCCGCCTTTGCCACCGGCACGGTGCTCATGCAGCCGAGCCTCGAGGCAGAGCTCCAGAGGCTGCACCCGCGGCCCACCTTCATGGTGTCGGACGGGTTCCTGTGGTGGACCCTCGATTCGGCCTCCAAGTTCGGCATCCCTCGCCTGGTCTTCTATGGCATGAGCAACTACGCCTTGGCACTCTCCTGGGCCACCGGCGTCGAGAACCACCTCCGTGGGCCCACGGCGGAGGACGAGCCCTTCACCCTGAACGCTTTCCCGTGGATCAAGCTCACCAAGAACGACTTCGAGCGCCACTTCTCCCAGTCGTTGACGGATGATAACCCCCAGTTGGAGTTCATCATGAAGACCATGGTCGCGATGCAGAAGAGCAATGGCCTGGTCGTCAACAGCTTCCAAGAGCTCGAGCCTACCTTCCTTGACTACTGGAATCGTGAGTGCGGGCCGAGGGCTTGGTGCATCGGGCCGCTGCTCCCGCTTGAGCATCCGGTGGTGCGTGACCCTCCCCTGCGGACCCCATGGGCGGAATGGTTGGACCGGAAGCGAGCTGGGGGCGAGCGCGTCCTGTACGCGGCGTTCGGGTCGCAGGCGGAGATCCCGGCGGCGCAGCTGCAAGAGATTGCGCTTGGGTTGGAGAGCTCCGGGGCGAGCTTCTTGTGGGTGGTCAAGAGGAAAGAGTCGGACATCATGGCCGACATCGACAGCGGGTTCGAAGAGAGGGTCAGCGGGAGAGGGATGGTGGTGCGAGAGTGGGTCGATCAGCGAGGCATCCTCATGCACGGGAGCGTCCAGGGTTTCCTGAGCCACTGCGGGTGGAACTCGGTGCTGGAGAGCCTGTGCGCCGGGGTGCCGATCCTGGCGTGGCCGATGATGGCGGGCAGCCGCTGAACGCCAGGATGGTCGCGGAGGAGATAGGGGCGGGGCTGAGGGTGGAGGCGGCGGATGGGACGGTGAGGGGTTCGTGAGGGGGAAGGGCTGGCGGAGGCCGTGAGGGAGCTGATGGAGGGGGAGAGTGGGGAGGCGGCGAGGAAGAAGGCGAAGGAGGTGGCGGAGACGGCGATGAAGGCGGTGGAGGAGGGCGGCTCGTCGTGGACGGCGTTGGGCACCCTGGTGGAGGAGATTTCCAGGCAGAGGAAGGACCACGCGGGCTGAGCTCGCGAAGGTTGGGACTTTTTTTTTTTTTTTTGGTTGGGAATGAGAACAATAAAAAATAGTCTTGATATATTTTAGAAAGAAAAGTTCAAAGTCGGTCACTTTATTGTTCATTGTATCATCAATCACTTTCGTGCATCTTTGTAACTACCACTTACGTGTACGATGATACTATTTTCTGGTTTTTATATAAATTAACCATTCATATTGAGATAGCTATGGACCTTTTTTCAATACGTGGCCGGCGATTTAAAAAAATAACTGCACAGATAGAGTTCAAACGCTAACACGTATACAACCTTTAATTTTAGTATAATGATTTTATTTAATGAGAGTTGTCATTTCAAAGAACACTTGTCAAAAAGAATAAAATTAGACCATCAAATGATATTGTAAAGGTAGCAATTTATGATCATTTAAGGATTTTACTAACAATGAGATAGTCAATATTACCCTTGATTGAGGAACGATGTATAAGGATAATTAATCTTTGATCACTGAGGTAAGTTGATAAGATTAGAAAAGCTATGATGAAATTCAAGTTGTGTACAATTTCTAATGGAAAGTTATGGATGTTAAGATATTCAAATTTACAAGACTTGGATATAAGAGAAAACATAGAATATATTGTCGGTGTAAAGAAAATTTCACAAGGCGATTTCATCCTCACTTGGTTTGAGAATTATGACTCTTCAATCTCTCGAATCAGTAGTTTATAAAGCAACCTGTGTACACTAGCGTTGTATGCTATAAGTACCGCTTATATGAGTTACTACACGTAAAGGGTGGTCACTAATTTGTCGTTTACAAATATCTGAAAATTACATTGATTGAGTATAATTAATGAATATAAATGCCATCACTCACGTTCATTTGAGACATGCTACTATTTTATCTGTTAGTCGCCGAGTGTTAACAATTCAAGATTACAAATTCTACAGTCAAATCACTTCTCATAAAGGTAAAATACTGATACACAATAACCTATAAAGTCAAATTATTATATATAATATGATCGAGCTTATGGTGATTTCAGGTAAATGATGATAAATTCAAGAAAATTATGGCTAAAAATGAGCACAGTAAATAACATGGTAAACATATGAGATTAGGTACTATTCAACAACTAGATATCTTTCTGAAATACAGTAATTAGGAATTTCTCCGGTGTTTGGTAAGTAACAATAACACGGTAACTTTACAGGCATATCAGTTAGAATAGGTGTTTTGTTGGTCGCTCAGCCATGCGACAAATAAGTTTAAAAAAAAGGGGAACTACAGTTTATATCTTCAGTCACACACGATTGGGAATTTTTCCATGACGAAAAGTAACTAACTTCAAATAAAGCTTATAATTAGTAATTTCTACTGAACCGTCACACTATTGCCTAGACTTCATGCCGAGGTAATCATCGATGCTGAAATGTCCCACGTCGAAGTTCTGTCCCTTTGGCGCGTGCCCTCCCAATTTCCTAGAAAGGTGGGGGAGATACTGAAACTGAATGCCACGAGGAAAAGACAGTTCCAAGGGGAAGCTACATATAATAGAAGCCTTAAAATAACTCCCTGCAATGAACATTGTGCTCATTCCTTGCTGTACCTTCCGGTAATTGTCAGCGACAAACCGATATTCTACTCTCGCGGGAGCACACCATGTTCGGCACAAGATGTTTGTTTTCATGGGTTTTCAATGCCACCTTGAGGTCACATATATGTTGATGAATTACCGTACCGCAAATCAAGGATCTTGGGGAGAAAAGTCCTGTGCCGGGGTAAAGGCATCGTCTTCTTGCAAGCTTTCTCGAGTTAGAAGGTCGGCGAAAGTTCATTTTCTGTCGAGAGTCGTGCTTGATTCGGTGTTCCAATCCTACATGGGGAATCTATAGTGAGATGAGTGTGATGATTCTCTGTGTGCCTTACAAGTTCTCTCGCTTGCAATGCTTAAAACAACTTATTCTAATTGCAGTTATTTTTACTTGAAGCCTAACTTTCGAGGTCGGACTCCTGGCTCGTAGCCGATGCTAGATGATGAAAGCTGGTCTTGCAATTGAAAGTGAGCAATGCTTAGAACAAACTGAAAGGTTGCTGCACATAGCCTTAGCTGGATCATCGGCATTTACTGTTTTTAGCTTGGATATGCTGTGGAATATTTAGGTTTGTTGTTGCCAAAAAGTTTAGAAGTCATTCACTGAGCAAAATACTATTGAGGGGTAGACTCAAAGTAACAATGCAGCTGAAAGACAGTTCAGTAAGGTAGAAACTAGGAATAGCAGTTGTCCAGGATAGAGCAATTACATGGACAAGTTTTGTTTTTCGTTGAGGGTCATATGAGATCACATGCTTAATGTTACAAATGGAAGGCCCAAATTGGCTGATAGTCAATTCTTAGCTGTTGGCACATATGCTTAATCACCCCTTTTCTGTTTACCCGTGTGGTATGGCCTGAACTGTGAACTTGGCATATGCTTTTGGAGAATCTCTAGCCATATCAGAGAAACCATGGGACAGATTTGCTAACGAGAGACATCGAAATTTGTTATTTTCAGTAGGGGTGAACGGTTCCCAGTTCGGTTCGATTCCACTTAGGAATCCGGAACTAGATCGGGAGGACCGGTTCTCATTTTTTTGGGATCAGGGACCAGACTGGATGGTCCTTAGAATGGGAACCATACTAGACCCGACTAGTTCGATCCAATGGAATGGAAAACAAAATTAAGAAATTAAAAAATACAAAGTTATTTTTTGGGATTTATTGCTATTTTTAAGAAATTTAAAAATATTTTAAAAAAGAGTCGGTCCAGTTCCCCTCAGAATCGGGAACCGGACCGATGCCCCTAGGAACCAAACCAAACCAGCCAAAAAAAAAAAAAAAAAAAAACCAAACCGGCTGGTCCGGTCTGAATAATTCCCAATCTGAGCAGTCTAATATGCTCACCCCTAATTTTCAGGGAGAAAATAGCGGAGATTGACAGACATTATTACCTTTTTTTTACGAGCATTGGCCGGCAAGCGCTTGGTTCATTCCATCCAATTCCATCCAAGATGAATGCCCGCATTTTGGCCTTATTCATGCATAGAGACGGACGATCCCTCCAAACTCGCTCGCTTGGTGTGGGCCGAGAACTATAACCGAGCAATAAATGCCAAAGAGAACACAGGCTCCTGTTTCTGCAGAAAACAAGTACTAGAAAAATCCTCCAACTCTTTATTTTCAGCAGGAGTTTCCAGTGCGACAATATTTAGTCCCTCTCTGTCTTTATCTGTACCCTTATATGATATACCATTTGTTTGAATTGCTTTATCTTTATCTCATGGCAAGACTTTGGTGCAGAAAATTTTCCAAAATCAACGCCCTCCGTGCTGTATCCAATTGTGCCAGTTTTCAATCTTCTCTGAGTGACTTATTGCTTTGCTATTCAAAGGATTTGTAGTCCATTTTTATATTGATCAATCACTCGCCACTTGAATGTTGGAGATTTTTCTCCTGATCAAGCCCACTTTCCCTCTCAAGTGTTGTTACTTAACTATGGTTTGATGTTTATGTTGATCAATCTTTTTGTTTGGTTTCTTTTGTGTCGAAATTATGGATGATCTGGCCGCATGCTTCTTATCCAGGCATGGGACTGAGTCTCGCAAACCACTTTATATGATTGCTTTCTTCATCTTGATAAGTACCGTAGAATTTGTAGCTCCTCAGTCTTTGGGGCTGCAATGTGTTCTCGATCTCACTTTTAGTCCGAAGTCAAATTATTCAAGCTGCAAACTGGGGAACTGGGGAACTGGGGAGGCTTTTTGCAAAAGAACTGCTGTGGAGCAGCATTTAATAGGTATCTTTATGCACTGGGGCGCCGAGCTAACCGGACCGGGCAGATATACTTAAATTCTGGCAAGCAAAATGATTGTTTGGCTTCGATGGAGGGATTTGAGGGAGATGCTTTTGGGTGCGGGATTGAGAAGCTGACGAGCGGGGGTGGCAGCTGTTCGGACTTTAAAGTTACTGATGTCGTCGGTAAGATGGGAGAGAACTTGAAGAGGTTGAGTGAAAACTGTAATTTTGTGAGTTCTGATGGAGAACAGGACCGAAAACATGCTTCCTGCACAAAGACCTGGGAAGAGATGAGATCGATGCACCCTGTGGCCACCAAGAGTGAATCTGTGGCAAACAATACAGACATTTGTAGGTTTGCCATTCTTGTGTCACTAACGAGCACGAGAATTGAAGACTCCAGTTATGTCCAAGGAATTTACAGGTGCCTGGGGGAGCAAAATAGCAGCAGCGGTATGTAATATTGCTTATGCAAGTGGTGATGAGAATAGTTTTGTTTGATTAGATAGTTATATTTGCTTTGTGGCAGAAAAATCATATTTTGAATAGTCTTTGTCCTGAGCAGAAAATGAAAAAAAAGAGCAGCCAAAGGGAAAGCCTAAACTCAGAATAGGTAACTTCCGGTGTCTCACATGGCAATTCAATTTTCATAGTAGCTTGTCAGAATAGTTCTATCGGAATATATCGATCCTCTAGAGTTGTGCATTAAGCAGGCATATGGGTTTTAATTGGTGTCCTCATCGGGGCTGTTGTCGCTCTTATCATTTCCATCATCATTCAGTCAAAACGATGCCATAAACCAAATTCAGACCCAAAAAGAGCTGGTATATGAGGAGGTTTCCAAAATCACATTAGACTCATAGTTAAAGGTTTCTTAAGTTTTTTACTCACGGACTCCTTTTTGTCAACAGCATTCAAGGATGTGCTTCTCAAGGGACCTGGCTGTCCGAAGGTTCCAATTAAAGAAGTATATACAGCCACAAACAACCTACACGAGTCCAATTTCATAGGTCAAGGAATTGCTGGTGAGCATTTTTATATAACAGCAGTACCTGGCACTCAACATTACTGTGCTAGAGAAGAGGCAAATGGAGGGACTAATATTTTTTGCTATAGCAATATAGCATGCTTCCTCTATTTCATTTTCAGATGATCTCATGATTCCTTTGTCTCATACATAATCTCATGGTTCTGGTTGTGATATGAAAACTGGCAGGAAGGGTGTACAAGGGCATGATGCCAAACAACCAGCATGTTGCTATAAAACATATCATTAGCAATGTGAATGTGGAAACTGTTTTGAGAGAGGTCACAAGCTTATCGCATGTTTGGCATCCGAATCTGGTTTCGCTGATGGGCTGCTGTGTCAATGAAGATGAGTGTTTTCTTGTCTATGAGCTCTGTCCAAATGGAAACCTTTCCGAGTGGCTTTTTGGTAAATGGGCCACCACTTTGATGCTAAATTCTGATCCATTTTCCGTTGTACCCTCAAGTTGCAAAAAGCTGATCACCAAGTGAATGCTCAACAGGGAAGGACAGGGTTCTCTCCTGGATCCAGAGGCTTGAAATTGCCATTGATAGCGCAAGAGGTCTTCTTTTTCTCCACACATGTCCAGAGGGATGCATTGTCCACCGCGATATCAAGGTCAGCCACAAAATTTACTTCTCTTACCTATAAAATCTATAAGGACATGTAGACTCCTGTAATATTTTCCAGCATCTTAAACTGAAACATTAGCAGAGTTCCAAATCATCTAGCCCAATCAGAGTTATTCCTCACTCTTTTTCTTCTTATGGACATACCATTTCTCTTCTTATGAGCATCCAAGTCTCACCCTGCAAGGCTTCTAGGCCTATAGGGCCAAATGGAAAGCTTAGAAAATGATATTCTAGAGCTGGGACTCAGCTGCACGAGTTTGTTTAAATTCATATGTGGATCCAACATTAAAATTCAGGAAATCTTGCTTCAATTACCAGAGCTCAATCATCTCTCTTGCGGCTGGCGAACATTCTCCTAGGACTGAATTTTGAAGCCAAGCTTTCAGATTTTGGACTATCTAAGGTCATCGATCTAGGTGAAGCTTATGTCAGCTCAGAGGTGAGGGGGACCTTTGGGTACCTCAATCCCGAGTACCAAAACAATCACCAAGTGAATTCATCAGGTGATGTTTACAGCTTTGGGATAGTGTTGCTGCAAATCTTCTCTAAGAAGAAAGTTATCAACTTGAACCAGGAAAAGCCCATGCCGTTGGATAAAATGGTGAGTTGCTGCCTTTGTGCCTTCGTTACATGATGAGTTTAGTTCCGCAAGTTTCCTGATAGGTAATTGTTTGATGCTTTTGCACTCCAGGCAAAAGCCCTTATTAGAGGCAGCAGCATCACATACTTTGCGGACCCCAAGTTTAAGGGCAAATACTCTGCAGAAGCATTTAATATTACACATCAGCTGGCACTCTCATGCACTGGACTGAAGCAACAAAGGCCGTCCATGGAGCAAGTTTCCGTAAAGTTGGTGGAAGCCCTAGAAATATCAACCAAAGCAAAAGCTTCTTTTCCTGAACTGACCGCTGAATGGCTTTCAAGTTCAACAGAATGAAGGAGAGATCCTTACATGTTTTGACTGTTTTCTGAAGGATCAGCAGATAACGTTTTTGTTAAGTAGATCCAATAAGGGATACACTTCATCCATTTGACTGACATATACACATCCTTGTATAGATTTTTATGATCAGAGTACAGGTTACCAAACTTTTATATATCGAGAGTCTTTAGTTACTGAAACTAGTGTCTGCGAGAATCCTACCATCCTTCCTCTTTCCTTCAATTATGAAAAATTGTATTTGATGAACTTGCCATCTTTTATACAATGCTTATTTTTTGCTCATTAAATTTCTGCTTCTTCAATGCTTCACTATATTGTGATCGTATCTAGTCAAAAAGGTTAATTTCTCATGAATGCTTGAGGGAATTGTCACATGTTTCAGGATTTACTGTACTCATCAGCTATGTATCTACCAGTCATGGAACATGTTATCCCCATACAGGGGGCAGATCCCCAAGCTGATAATTCGGTCAGCGAACTGATGGCAAGAAACCTGGCTTAGACCAGCCACAAGGAACAGACATACATAACTGGGTGAATCAATCGAATGAGACGAAAATGGAAAAATTACGATCTGGTGTACCAATATGATAAGTCACCTTACTTTGACAATACTCTGTTAAAGATTCCTCCATAAAACATGCCCAAAAAAGCTGCATCAAATTTTTTGTCTACTGCACCGCTTGATCAACAGTCAAAGATAGTGCACAAGAAATTCCCTCTCTCTCTTACCCTGAAATTTGTTAAGACAGTTATTTATAACCATGCTGGGTTCTTCAATGGATTTACGACAGCCTTAACTTGCAAGTAGTTACTGAGACTGTATACTCCCTTTTCTCTCCCAATTCCACTCATCTTGTAACCTCCGAAAGGAATTGCAGCATCAACAACATGGTAGCAGTTAATCCACACTGAACCAACCCGCAACGCCCGGGCTAAAGTATTGGCGGTGTCAATATTCTGAGTGAAAACTCCAGCAGCAAGTCCATAACGAGATTTATTTGCCCTTCTGATCACCTCATCAAGATCCCTGTTTAGGAAGGCAAAGTTAGCCTCCAAGCCTAAAAAATTATAAGTATGTGATGAAGTAAGCGTGTGGTAGAGCATACTTGAATTTCGAGATGGTTTGCACTGGGCCGAAGATTTCATCCTTTGCTATCAGCATGTCATCCTGATTTGAGAAAGATGAGATGGAAATTTATATGGTTTGGGTGACAATAGGAAATAATTTTCCGCAAAACATTTGAGCTTGACTATGCTATTCAAGAAGCAACAGCAATATTACCTGCACATTTGAAAAAACTGTAGGTTGAATGAAGAATCCTTTCGAGCCATATCGTTCACCTCCACATTCAAGAGTGGCTCCACTTTCAATACCAGACTTGATGTATGTGCGAATCTTCTCGAATTGCTTGATGTCAATCTGAGAATCCAATCATTTCATACTTATTGAAGTAAGTACCTTTTCTTCTATAACAAGTATAGTGCATTTATGCTAGTCCACTAAAAGTACGGAAAGGGAAAGTGATGCAAAATGGTTGGAGCTTTAACAGCTATCTGTAACACTGGCCGAGGAACGGTATACTATTGAAAAACATGGTGGATGTGCTGTCCATTGCAAAATGGACATAAAAAAGTAAAGGGAGCTGTAAGAAGAAAAACCACCTGAGGACCCTGCTCCACTCCAGGCTTGAAAGGATCTCCAACAACCCGTTTCATAGCCCGCGCCCTTGCTTTCTCCACAAATTCATCATACACGCTCTCGTGCACAAAAGTGCGAGAACCGGCATTACAGCATTGACCCTGCAGACAGAAGTTGAATTCTTTTGGATGGAACATGATATTATGAAAATATAGCCGAAGATGTGCCTACTCCAAGTAATTGAAGTTGAATACATTTTAGGGACACACGTAATCAGAGCACAAACCTGGTTGAAGAATAGGGCATAATGTGCCAACTCCACAGCCTTATCAATTTCAGCGTCCTTGCAGACAATGAAAGGGGATTTTCCTCCCAGTTCTAAAGTCACTGGTTTTAGATTGCTTTTTGCAGCCAGATCAAGTACAGCTCTACCAGTTTCTGTTGATCCGGTGAATGCAAGCTGCAAGTGAAGCACATCGATGGTTTTAGCTTAGGGTCTTAAGTTTATATATCTTCTCATCAACGGTCTCAGATAGCTCGCACATGAAAATCACGGAATCCCAACAGAATGCATTTGGATGCAATTGACCTCTTTTGAGGTGCTTTTTTAACTTCGACATATGCACACAGGGCAGTACAATCTCTCATTCAAAACCAACTTCCCTTGTAAGAGTACAGCAAAAAAATTTACACGTACAAAAGTGATCACATGCTAAGCAGCTAATTTAAATCATAAATATTTAACTAGGATATGAGAAGACAAAAAGTACCTTGTTCACATCCATATGACTGCAAAGAGCACTCCCAGCAGTGTGACCGAAGCCAGATATAATGTTCAAGACACCCGGAGGAAGTCCAGCCTGTTAGACATTGTTATGGGACATGGAAAATCATCGCATTGGTTAATGATAAGGTGCATCAACTTATTTCTTTCATCAATCACATCTAGAAACTTCACAAGATAGTCTTAGTGGGTACTAGGATTAGAAACCAATTTCCAAGAGTGTCTGCCTATTGTCTTAGGAAGGATCCTCCATTAGCTTACTGTTGCAAAAGGGTAAAACCAATAACAGACAAATATTTTCCTCATACAGCTATGCTGAATGCAATATGAAGTATCTTAATAAGACTTTCTGGCCTAACCTAAACCCTGACTTGATTGTTGGACAAGGGTGAGAGTAAACCGAAATCAACAGGAACACTCACCTCATGGAGTAACCTTGCCGCATACAGAGCAGAGAGTGGTGTCAGCTCGGCAGTCTTTAGCACCACTGTGTTGCCACATGCCAATGCAGGCCCTATCTTCCAAGCGAACATTCGCAGAGGAAAGTTCCATGGGATAATCTGCCCTGCCACGCCGATAGGTTCATGCAGGGTTTGGACATGATACTCTCCGTCTACTGGGACTGTGAGACCGTGGATTTTATCTGCCCAACCTATGAAATTTACGGTATATAGTAATGTCAGCTGGCTTCTATCTAAAAGATGAATCCTGATAGGAAACAAATAGGACTGATTTCGTTTAACTTACCAGCATAATAATGCATCAATCTTACGACACTGGGAACTTCGTCTTCTGCAGCCTGTTCGTAGGGCTTTCCATTATCCCAAGTCTCAATCGCTGCGAGATCATCAATATGCTTCTCAAGTAGATCCGCAAACCGAAGAAGTATGCAGGACCTTTCCTAAGTCATAACGCAGGAGTGGAGTTCCAAGTCATTGCATTTTCAAACATTAAATCACACAGCATCACCAACGTAACCTGAAATGTTCTAATCGCATCCCATACAGAACATGCTTAATTACATTTAGCATGGAGACTAAAAAGTTGTCACTCCATCTAGAGAGAAAGAGCTATATTTACATAGGCAGTCATCCTTGGCCATGGTCCCTCATCAAATGCCTTACGAGCAGCAGCAACCGCACGGTCAGCGTCCTCCGCATCGCCTTCTGCGACATGGGTGATCACGTCTCCTGTCCTAGGATCGAGGGTAGGGAAAGTTTTTCCTGGGTGCAATTTTGGCAACGAATGAGAACAATTCAACGAGAGCTGATGCAATCAAGAGGCATCACAATAGACGGTGGTCCTGCACTTACAGAATGATGGAGAAGGCCAGACTAACCTGATGCAGCATCTACAAACTTCCCATTTATGAGAAGCTGAGTGTCGGCTATCTTAACAGATGGAGTGATCAGTTCGTCAACCACGGAAGAGCTGCTAGACGAGCCAATGCCTCTCACCCAGCCATGACTTCGGCCTGAAAATTGCACAAGCAAACACTTGCTCATGTCATAGATCACATTGGTGATGCGCTTCAGGGACCATTTGTGAGAACACCTTTGGACAAAGGCTTCGCGAACGCAAAAGACAGATAGAAGAAAGAGAGATTAAGCGAGATCGAAAAGCTACCGATTGAACTCAGATGAGCAGACGAGTATCGAGAGAGTAAAAGAAGCTTCCTGGCGGCCATTTGCGTAGAGCCAACCCTGTCTCTATCGCTTCAGTATATCTCCCCCCTGTCAATATCAGAAGCAAAAGAATGTCCAGACAATCGTAGGATCTTGCAGGTTTCACGTTGATCTTGTCAAGTCTGTTCGTAGATGGACGTAGGAACCATTCTCGTTCACCCTCCTTACTCTCAACTCGCAAAGTGGGTGATCGGTTGCTTGCATATGCAGTGCAACGTCCAACTGACAAGCACTGAAAAATCTCTACCGTAAAAAAATATCATTCATACGTAACTGAGATTGCAGACACGTAAGACTCCTCTCCCTCGATCTAGCGTTGCTTGTTGAAGATGAGATATATCATATAGGAATGAGGAGAGGAGTGGACTTTTATTTACATGCGAGTTAGTCTGTTCACAACCGTAGATTTCTCATTGATCTAACGGTGGAAATCCAATCTCCCACATTGTAAAATAGGACATCGAATTCCTTAACTAGTAAAAGAGGAGGATGCAAGCTTTTGATTGCCGTCCAAAAATGAGATAAGGCCGGATCAATATGGATATAGTCCAAATCTGAAATTTTGCATGCGGTAACATAATCGATGGATTGGATTTCTTTCCGAGAAACCTTATGCGGTTAAAATTTCCAACGCGAAAATTTTTTTTTTTTTTAATTTTAAAAAGAGCATGTAGGATACTACACTCCGATGCAATGTTAGAAAATCCAACCAAAAGCTTTAGTAACTGGTGTACATGAAAAGTATATAAACCCCATAAAGAAGAGATTCTAATACTTTCACATGTTGTAATAACCCATTTACTTTTTCTTTTTTGTGTGTAGTTGCTGATTCCGTGGTTCTGCTATGCTGAAATGAGAACGAGTCGGGCAATAATCATCGACCGATTGTCGGAAGGGAATTGAGTATAGCGATAGCTTTCTGTCTTATTTCATTAGTGTTCAGTTCTTGTCTTCTTCTTTTTTTCCTGCTAATTTTGCAAAAGACATGGCGTAGTCTCGTCTGTTTTGATGTCCATATATTCTGTAAATGGGTTGGATTCTTCTGCCACTTCCAGTTCTTGTGATGAATCGTTGTTTTATTTTTCAAGACAATGCAAGTGCCCATGATCTCACTTCGAATCTACAGGATTACCGTCTTCAGCGAGTCCAGTAAAGACGCCTGTTCCTTGCACTCGTCGACAGAACAACCTCTTCCGGCGACGATGAATCGGCCAAAGCGATGGGAATCTCATCAGACGCCTGTTCTTTTTATCCTTCCCATTCATTGGATTTGGGCATCAATAATGATAACGACGGTTCTTTTTCCGTGATGCTACATCTTTTTTACTTGTCATTTACATCGACATGGATTCTCTATCAAATAATGGAGATAATAGGACATGAAACAACCGGCTGTATTAATGCAATTCACTAAAAAGTATGATATGCCAAAAATATCTGGATTTCCTGTCCCGTCCGATCTTGTCGGCCAAACATAGCCCTTGAATTTGGAGGCATGTGTAATGCAGGTTACGTTCAACTCTGAAACTCTGCTGATTGTACTGGGTACCGAGGTCCCAATGCCTGCCAAAACCTTTTCTCTCTCCTGGTGATATTTGTTAGAAAATAGTAAAATTGATTTTGTATTTTAATTAGCTTATTTGTCTTTTAATTGTTTTTTGGCTAAGTGTGTGAAAGCAAGAGTTAGTCGGTTTGTAAACCGCCAAAGAAATGTGTGCTGCAGCGCCGCACTTCTCTAAACCGCCTGAAAAGATATCTCATGAAGAAGCCAGGAGCTAATCAAAAGAATGGGCACACAATAAAATATTATTATACTTGCTCTGGAGGTTTCAAGAGCACGAAGGAAGTGAAACTTGCGGCTGACAATTTTTTGTTCACATTGAAGACGGCAACAAGAAGACAGCCCACAATTTTTGACTCCTTAGCCAAGAAGAAAAGTTTGGCGGTGGAGTTCAGACGGTGAAGTCAGGCGGTGAAGATGCTTAATAAATATAGGGTTACGTTAGTTTATTTAGTGAGTGAGAGAGTGAGATTTTTAGAGAGAGTTTTAAGCTTAGCAAAGCTTGTGTGTACTCCATTAAGCCTTTACAAGGCACATTGTGTAATATAATCTCTCTTTGTGTGTTTACTCTCTCCCTCCAAATCTTTTTGGTTCCAACAATATTCTGGGCTGAGAATGTCACGAGTTCTGCACGTAAATACCCAGCTCATCAGTAGTTTTCACCGGTGCAGATTAAACCCATTATGCCTTATTCAAACTGATGTAAGATAGTACATACGCTACATTACACACAGACGACAATGCATACGGAACATTACTTTTTGCCCAAAACCCTGTCTCTAGCTTTTCACAAGTTGAGCAGCTTTGCCTTCTTCGACATTGATCATTTTCTCGAGAAACGGTTTCTTGCAGTCACAGTAATACACCATGAACACCGACCACTTCACCACATTCCCCGAACACACTAGATAGACTTGCACGATCGTTGCAAAAATCCGCTCTCTTCACTGTGCCCTGTGAAATCGAGGCAAAACTGTCTCGACGCAAGCCTTCAAATGAAGAGCACGAGCGTGAGGGCGAGTCCCTTTCTTCTGCTTCCTCTGCACAGATATGCAGCCACTCCTGCAGCCACTCCTAATGCAATGTCACCATGCTTCTCTTCCAGTATTGAGATCACGATCCACGTGTTCCATATAGCACTCCACTCCATATACTTCGCAAACAAGGCCACAATGAGCACGCCAGAGAGTACCTTGGAGAACCCAACAGGCCCCATAGATGAAGACAGCCCACATAAGTTAGATGCCAAGGAAAGAAGTCCGAGCAGAGTGAGGCAAGAGAGCACAAGTGCGTACATGAAAGTGACCAAAGGCCTCCTGAAGCCAATCTTTCCAAAAGGTCGGACGAAAAATTCCCTCGGATTGGGCAAATCTTCTCCTCCATAAATCGCAGATGCATTGTGAACAAACATGACAGTGTTGAGGCGGTCTAGCGGGTTGACAATGACCAAGTACAGGGCACTCATCAAGACCGACTCTTTAGAGTCCTCTCCCACCAATCTCTTGAGAACGCTTATGGGCACCAAGATACAGCATATCTGGTGATGAAGTTGCAGAATCTAATAGAGAAAAATAATGTTCAAGCGTAGAAACAATTTATTTTGGGCAAGCAATTCCTAGTAGGTCACTCATCTTGTCATGTTAAAGCAGACAACAGGACTTTTATTGCTGCTAATGGCGTACATGTAATTTCCATCATAATTATGTATGCTCTAAACTCCTGCTATATATGGGGGTAATATCTTTTATATTTTTAATGCTGAAACTTGTAATTCTAGAGTTTGTAACACTAATATTAATAATGGAAAGATTGACTAATGCGACACCATGGTTTTTCCCTTTCCCTTTTTTGGGAAGGGTTTTCCACATAAAAATTCTCACTTGTTTTTTCTTCTCTATTTTTCTCTTTATATATTCATGTGTGAATATGGACCAATGGAAGGTGAAGATTGATCGGTTTGATGGCAAGAACTTTGGTTTCCGGAAGATGCATACCAAGAATATGTTGTATCAGAAGAATTTGCATCAGACTCTATGTGAAGAGAAATTAAGACACTATGAAGCAAGAAGAGTGGGAATTATTAGATCGACAAGCTTTAGGTTTGATTCATTTCACATTGGCGTTAAACGTTGCTTTCAACATTGCCAATGAGGCGACAATGGTGGATTTGATGGCAAAGTTGCCTAACATGTACGGGAAGCCTTTTGCATTAAACAAGGTATATTTGATATGTCAACTTTTCAATCTGAAGATGGATGAGGGTGCTTATGTGACAGATCACATCAACGAATTCAATATGATCACGACTCAGTTGAGTTTGATGGATATCAAATTCGATAAGGAGGTAAAGGCTTTAAATTTATAATCTAACTATCTAAAAGTTGGAGTGCAATTGTGACTGCAATAAGTAGTTCATCTAGTAAGAAAAAGTTAAAGTTTCAAGCAATCCAAGATTTGATTCTTAGCAAGGATATTCGCAGAAGAGAATCGGGTGAATTTTCGGGTGCTGCCTTAAATATTGAAGCCATAGGAAGAAGCGATCAACAAGGGCAGAACCACTACCGTGGTAGATCAAAGTCCAAAGGGAGAAGCAAATCGAGACAACGTGGAGAAATAATTTGCTAGAATTGTGAAAAGAAAGGCCATCTGAACGAGATTGTAGAACTCCAAAAAAGAAATTTTAGTATTGAAATCGAAATCGAAATCACAGGGGGCAGACCTGCAAGCTGATGATTCGATCAGGGAACTGATGGCAAGAAACCTGGCTTCAGCTATGTATCTACAAGTCATGTAACATGTTATCCCCGTACAGGGGGCAGACCCGCAAGCTGATAATTCGGTCAGGGAACTGATGGCAAGAAACCTGGCTAAGTCCAGCCGCATTGTCACAGGGAACAGACATACATGTCTAGGAGAATCAATTGAATGAGATGAAAATGGAAAAATTACAATCTGTGTACCAATATTAGAAATCACTGACTTCGACAATACTTTATTAAATATTCCTCCCAGAAACAGGCCCAAAAAGCCACATCAAGATTTTTGTCCACTGCGGTGCTTGATCAACGGTCATAGATAGCACACAAGAAGTTCTCTCTCTTCTCTCTCACTCTCCCCCTCTCTCCTGCTCGCTCTGAAGCTTACAGTTATTTATAACCATGCCGGGTTCTTCAATGGATTTACGACAGCCTTAACTTGCAAGTAGTTATTGAGACTGTACACTCCCTTTTCTCTCCCAACTCCACTCATCTTGTAACCTCCGAAAGGAATTGCAGCATCAAAAACATTGTAGCAGTTAATCCACACTGAACCAGCCTGCAACGCACGGGCTAAAGTATTGGCGGTGTCAATATTCTGAGTGAAAACTCCAGCAGCGAGTCCATAACGGGATTTATTCGATCTTCTGATCACCTCATCAAGATCCCTGTATAGCAAGTACAATTTAGCCTCCGAGCCTCAATATAAATATGTGATGAAGTGTGTGTGTGGCAGAGCATACTTGAATTTCAAGATGGTCTGCACCGGGCCGAAGATTTCATCCTTTGCTATCAGCATGTCATCCTGATTTCAGAAAGATGAGACAGAAGACATGGTTTGAGTGACAATATGACATAATTTTCCACAGACATTGACGTTCGAGCTTGACTATGCTATTCAAGGAGCAACAGCAATACTACCTGCACATTTGAAAAAACTGTGGGTTGAATGTAAAATCCTTTGGAGCCATATCGTTCACCTCCACATTCAAGAGTGGCTCCACTTTCAATACCAGACTTGATGTATGTGCGAATCTTCTCGAATTGATTGATGTCAATCTGAGAATCCAGTCATTTCATACTTATTGAAGTAAGCACCTTTTCTTCTATAACAAGTATAGTGCATTCATGCTAGTCCACTAAAAGTATGGAAACGGAAAGTGATACAAAATGGCTGAAGCTTTAACAGCTATCCATAACGCTGGCTGAGGAACGGTATAATATTGAAAAACATGGTGGATGTGCTGTCCATCCAACGCAGAACGCAGATAAAAAAGTAAAGGGAGCTGTAAGAAGAAAAACCACCTGAGGTCCCTGCTCCACTCCAGGCTTGAAAGGATCTCCAACAACACGTTTCATAGCCCGTGCCCTTGCTTTCTCCACAAATTCATCATACACGCTCTCATGCACAAAAGTGCGAGAACCGGCAATACAGCATTGACCCTGCGGACAGAAGTTGCATTCATTTTGCACGGAACATGATAGTAGGAAAAGATAGCCAAGATGTGGCGACTCCAAGTAATCGGAGTTGAATACATTTTAGGGATGCAAGTAACCAGAGCACAAACCTGGTTGAAGAAGAGGGCAAAATGTGCCAACTCCACAGCCTTATCAATATCAGCATCCTCGCAGACGATGAAAGGGGATTTTCCTCCCAGTTCTAAAGTCACTGGTTTTAGATTGCTTTTTGCAGCCAGATCAAGTACAGTTCTACCGGTTGCTGTTGATCCGGTGAACGCAAGCTGCAAGTGTAGCACATTCATGGTTTTAGCTTCAGGTCTTAAGTTTAGATATCTTCATCAACGGTCTGAGAAAGCTCGCACATGAAAACACAGAATGCCAACAGAATGCACTTGGAGGCAATTGACCTTTTTTGAGTTGCTTTTTAACTTTGACATATGCACAAAGGGTAGTACAATCTCTCATTCAAAACTGACTTCCTTTGTAAGAGTACAGCAAAAAAATTTACATGTACAAAGGCGATCACAGGCTAAGCAGCTAATTAAAATCATAACTAGGATATGAGAAGACAAAAGGTACCTTGTTCACATCCATATGACTACAAAGAGCACTCCCAGCAGTGCGACCGAAGCCGGAGATAATGTTCAAGACACCCGGAGGAAGTCCAGCCTGATAGACAATTGTTGTGGGACATGGAAAATCATCGCATCAGTTAATGAAAAGGCACATCCACTTATTTCTTTCTGCAGTCACATCTAGAAACTTCAGAAGATAGTCCTAGTGGGTACTAGGAAAGAACCAATTTCCAAAGAGTTTCTGCTTATTATCTTGGGAAGGATCCTCCATTAGCTTACTGTTGCAGAAGGGCAAAACCAAGAACGGAAGAATATTTTCCTCATACAGCTATGCTGAATGCGATATGAAGCATCTTAATATGACTTTCTGGCCTAACCTAACCACTGCCTTGATTGTCAGACAAGGGTGAGATTAAATCGAAATCAACAGGAACACTCACTTCATGGAGTAACCTTGTCGCATACAGAGCAGAGAGTGGTGTCAGCTCGGCAGTCTTTAGCACCACTGTGTTGCCACATGCCAATGCAGGCCCGATCTTCCAAGCGTACATTAGCAGCGGAAAGTTCCATGGGATGATCTGCCCTGCCACACCGATAGGTTCATGCAGGGTTTGGACATGATACGCTCCGTCTACTGGGACTGTGAGACCGTGGATTTTATCTGCCCAACCTACAAAATTTTCGGTATATGGAAATATAAATTGGCCGCAGGCTAAAAGATGAATCCTGATAGGAAACAAATAGGACTGATTTCGTTTAACTTACCAGCATAATAACGCATCAATCTTGCGACGCTGGGAACTTCGTCTTCTACGGCCTGTCTGTAGGGCTTTCCATTATCCCAAGTCTCGATTGCTGCGAGATCATCAGTATGCTTCTCAAGTAGATCCGCAAACCGAAGAAGTATGCGCGACCTTTCCTAAGTCATAACAAAGGAGTGGAGTTCCAAGTCATTGCATTTTCAAACATTAAATTACGCAGCATCACCAACGCAACCTGAAATGTTCTAATTGCATCCCATACAGAACATGCTTAATTACATTTAGTATGGAGATTAAAAAGCCATCACTCCATCTAGAGAGAGAGATATATCTACATAGGCAGTCATCCTTGCCATGGTCCCTCATCAAATGCCTTACGAGCAGCAGCAACCGCACGGTCAACGTCCTCCGCATCGCCTTCTGCAACATGGGTGATCACGTCTCCTGTCCTAGGATCGAGGGTAGGGAAAGTTTTTCCTGGGTGCAATTTTGGCAACGAATGAGAACAATTCCACGAGAGCTGATGCAATCAAGAGGCATCACAAGAGACGGTGGTCCCGCACTTACAGAATGATGGAGAAGGCCAGACTAACCTGATGCAGCATCTACAAACTTCCCATTTATGAGAAGCTGAGTGTCGGTTATCTTAACAGATGGAGTGACCGGTTCGTCAACCACAGAAGAGCTGCTATACGAGCCAATGCCTCTTGCCCAGCCACGACTTCGGCCTGAAAATTGCACAAGCAAACACTAGCTCGTGTCATAGATCACATCGATAACGCACTTCAGTCGCCATTTGTGAGAACCCCTTATGGACAGAGACTTCACAAACGCAAAAGACAGATAGAAGAAAGAGAGATTAAACAAGAGTGAAAAGCTACCGATCGAACGCAGATGAGACGAATATTGAGAGAGTAAAAGAAGCTTCCTGGCGGCCATTTGCGTAGAGCCAACCCTGTTTCTCACGCTCCTGTATATCTCCCGTCTCCTGTCAATATTGAAGTAAAACAACGTTCAGATAATCATGGGATCTTGTAGGCTTCACGTTGATCTTGTCAGTCTATTCGTGCACGGACATAGGGACCATTCTCGTTCAACTGATATGCACTGAAAATTCTCTACCGTAAAAAAAATCATTCATGTGTAGGTGCATGGGCTTACACCTGAGATTGCAAAAACGTAAGAGTTCTTCTCCCTCAATCTGGCGTTGCTCGTTGAAGATGAGATACAGGAATGAATTGAATTGAGGAGTGGACGTCTATTTATGCATAAGTTACGACAATTACAACCGAGGATTTCCCGTTGATCCATAACAGGATCTCGAATGCCAGAGAAGGACAAATCCAAAATAGGATATAATATTCTTATCTGCTAAAAGAGGCGGATGCAAGCTTGTAACTGCTGTCGAAAATGAGATAAGGATGGATAAAATAGGAATATAATCCAATTTTAAAATTTCCTACGCAGGGTAATATAGTTAGTGGATTGGATTTCTTTCGGAAAAACCTTCCCTCTAATGCTCTTTCCATTTGCGTAGCTCTTCTGTTTACTCCCATAAGATCTGCCTTTAAAATGTCTGACGCAAAAACTTCTTTTCTTTTAAATAAAAAGAGCGCGTAGAATACTTTAACACATATGGCTAGAGCTTTGACTCTGATACCATGTTAAAAAGTCCAACCAAAACTTTAGTAACAGGTGTATATGAAAAGTATATAAACCTCGTAAAGAAGCAATTCTAATACTCTCACATCATCAATGTCGTAATAACCTGTTTACTCTTTTTTCTTCTTTGTAGTTGCTGATTCCGTGGTTCTGTTATGCTGAAATGAGAACGAGTCGGCAATAATCACCAACCGATTGTCATGGTCTCCTTTTGTGCATTTCGGGGTTATTATTTAGAGCAAATCGGGAGAGAATCGAGTATAGAGATAGCTTTCTGTCTTATTTCATTAGTGCTAAGTTCTTAGCCATTGTTTTTTCTCCTGCTAATTTTGCAAAAAGACGTGGCTTTGTCTCATCTGTTTTTGGTTTCCTTCGAACATACCGAAGCATTCTTTTCATATCCAAATTTTCTAGAGGTGGGGTGGGTTCTTCTGCCACTTCCCGTTCCGGTGATGAATTATTCTTGTTCTTATTTGTGTTGTTCTCTTGTTCAGGATACGACGTGCCCTCGGCAGTGACAGCACGAGCTTGAAATGCTTTCAGGCGGGTCGCCAGTTGCTGGGAGGATTACTGGAAGAACCGCAGAGGAAATCCAAAAGTACAGGACTTTCAAGATATCCAACCACTTGAAGACTGAAAAAGATCATCTTCGTCATCCTCTCTAATGCAGAATTACGTTGGATTGGGTGGAGTTCCATTCGTGTGGAGTGATGGTTCACTTCTGGTGCATTTTTTCCGGACCTGCCATGATCTCACTTCGAATCTGCAGGATTACTATCTTCGGGGAGCAGTAAAGACGCCTGTTTTTTGCACTTATCGACAGAGCAACGTCTTCCAAGTTCCAACCTCCGACAGTATGCAAATTTTCCAAAGCAGTTGGATTGGAAAGTTTTCTTTTTTTTCTTTTCAATCATTGGATTTGGAAGTTAATAATGATAATTTTCTGAAGTAGTTAGTTTGAAAGTTTTCTTTCTTTTTTTCTTTCCATTTATTGGATATGGGAGTCAATAATGATAATTACTGTTCTTTTTCCGTGGGTGGTGCAAACTGTTTACTTGTCATTCACAGGATATGGATTTTTTACCAAATAATGGAGATGATAGGATACGAAACAGCTGGCTTTATTAATGCAATTCATTAAACAGTGGATAGGATATGCCGAAAATATCTGAATTTCCTATCAAAATCAGATCTTGTAGGCTAGAAATAGCCCTTAAAAGTTCAAAGGCATATGTAATGCAGGTTACGTTCCGACTCTGAAACTCTGCTAATTGTACTGGGTACCGAGGTCCGAATGCCTAACAAAACCTCTTCTCTTCTCCTGATGATTTTTTGGGCGGAGAATGTCACGAGTTCTGCACATAGATTCTCAGCTTATCGGTAGTTTTCGCCCGTGCATATTAATGCGCGCTCTACGGTAGAGGGGCGTTGCTGGCCTTTTACCGCCAAATCGTCAAGAATGAGAGAAACGCTCCACACATTTGTGGATTGGTGTAGATACCCTTGTCTTCAATTAAATTAAACCAAGGGTCTATCGGGTCAATCCATCGCCCGGAGGGCTAAATCTGGTTCTATACGCCACATCAAGAAACAAACCCATCATGCCTTATTCAAACTGATACAAGACAGTACATACTATATGTTACATACGAACGACGATGCATACAGAACATTACATTGCCCCAAAACCCTGTCTCTAGCTTTTCACAAGTTGAGTAGCTTTGCCTTCCTCGACATCAATCTTTTTCTCCAGAAACCGTTTCTTGCAGTCACAGTAATACACCATGAAGACCGACCACTTCACCACGTTCCCCAAACACACTAGATAGACTTGCACAATCGTCGCAACAAATCCACTTTCTTCACCGTGCCCCACGAAATAGAGGCAAGACAGTCTCAGGGCAAGCCTCCAAATGAAGAACACGAGCGTAAGGGCGAATCCCTTTCTTCTGCTCCCTCTGCTCAGATATGCAGCCACTCCTATTGCAATGTAACCATGGTTCTCTTCCAGTATTGACATCACGACCCCCGTGTTCCATATAGCACTCCACTCCATATACTTCGCAAACAAGGCAACGAAGAGCACGCCAGGGATCACCCCGACAGGCCCCACAGACAGCCCAAATAGGTTAGATGCCAAGGAAACGAGTCCGAGCAAAGTGAGGCAAGAGAGCGCAAGCGCGTACATGGAAGTGACCAGAGGCCCCCTGAAGCCAATCCTCTTAAAGGGTCGGACCAAAAATTCCCTCAGATTGGGCAAATTCTCTCCTCCGTAAGTCGCAGACGCATTGTGAACGAACACGATAGTGCTGAGGAGGTCTAGTGGGATGACAATGACGAAGTACAGGGCACTCATCAAGACCAACTCCCGAGAGGCCTCTCCCACCCATCTCTTGAGGACGCTTATGGGCCCCAAGAAAAAGCATGCCCGGATCCCAGGACTAGAGCTGCTACCGATACACTCAAGCGCTCCATCAAACGCAAAGTGGGCAGTGTGGAGGAACGTCCGCTGGAGGAGTAACTCGTTCAACAGCAAGGAGCAGAACAGCGGGAAGGATGCGAGGAAGGCGAGGATCAAGAACCTGGGGCTGGCGGTGCAAATTCTCAGCGCTTCCCTGAGAATCCCGACGAACTCGAGCCTGTCCTTCGACATGATGCAGGCTGGTGTCCATCATGTTCGGTTCTTGAATTTTCCTTGATCGGATGCAAGAACAAGGATGAGAGGTGGCCCCAGAAGGGGAAATTCGGGCTGGGGAGACGGAGACTTTGACTCTGGTCGTAAGCCAAGTCAACTTCGTTGGAGTGCGGGAGACGGCAAAGCAAGTCTAGATGCAGGTGATCACGAATTGCCTATCCATATATCAGGAGTGAGTGATGACATCAATACTCTTTTTTTTTTTTTAAAAAAAATTTGGGTTGCGGACTTGAATCTAGTTTGGCATTTTTAATGTTCTCCGAGGACAAGTGGTACATATGTATCCCGAAAATGATTAAAAAAGGGCCAAAAAAGAAAAGCAAATTCGAATCGGATGAGGAGAGAGATATTAACTATGAACGTCGATGACATTTGCTAATTACAAATAGGTCATTGGTTCCCTTGATTCAAGGTCATTTATCACTTAGACAAATTTGCTAATTATTAATAGGTACACAATTTTTCAATATAAATATTCATAAATGAAGGTAAAAGAGTTTTCTTTAAGGTGGAATCATTCATTGCCCTCAAGGAGCTACACACATTCGTGGAAAGGCATAGAAACCCTTGTCTCCAATTAAATTAAATAAAGGGTCGAGTCGGATTAACTCATTGCCGGAAGGGCCGAACCCCATTCTAAACTCAAAATTCTTAGACACCGAGACGGATATATTATGTCTTATTGAAATCGATACAGAATGGATAATACCCACACCTAATCACAAACCGACTACAGTGCATACTGAACACTAAATCGTCCCCAAAACCCAACAATCTCTAGCTTTTCACAGGCGGATCAGCTTTGCCTTCTTCAACATCGGTCTTCTTCTTGAGAAACCGTTGCTTGCAGTCACAGTAATACACCGCGAACACCGACCACTTCACCACGTTCCCCAAACACATCAAGCAGACCTGCACAACTGTCGACGCGACAAGTCCACTTCCTCTACCATGCCGGGCGATATAGAGGCAAGACAATCTCAGGGCAAGCCTGCAAATGAAGAACACGAGCATGAGGGCAACTCCCTTTCTTCTGCTCCCTCTGCTCAGATATGTAGCCGCTGCCAATGCAGTGTCCCCCTGCTTCTCTTCCAGTATGGAGATCACGATCCCCACGTTCCATATAACACTCCACTCCATATACTTCGTGAACGAGGCCGCAAGGACCAGTGCACTGGCGAACCTTCCCAGCCCGAAAGGCGAAAACAACCCACAGAGGTTACCCGATGCGAAGGAAACAATCACCAGCAAAGTGAGGCAAGAGAGCGCGAGCGAATACATGGAGGTGACCAGGGGCCCCCTGAAACCGATCCTCTTCAGGGGCCGGATGAAAAATTGCCTCAGGTTCGGCGGATCCTCCCCCGCATAAATCGCAGACGCGTTGTGAACGACCATCATCGAGTTGAGGAGGTCCAGCGGGTTGGCGATGACCAAGTACAGGGCGCTCATCAAGACCAACCCTCGAGAGGCCTCTCCTACCCATATCTTGAGGACTCCTGTCGGCCCCAGAAAGTAGCATACGCCGAACCCAGGACTGTCGCTGCTAGCACTGAACTCGGACGTTCCATCAAACCCACGGTGGGCAGCGTCGAGGAACGTCTGCTGGAGGGGGAGCTCGTTCAGCAGCAAGGAGCAGAACAGCGGGAAGGACGACAGGAAGGCGAGGATCAGGAACCTGGGGCTGGCGGTGGGAATTCTCAGCGCTTCCCTGAGGATCCCGACGAACCCGATGCAGCTGGTGTCCATGTTCGGTGCTTGAATTCTCTTGATCGGATGCAAGAACCAGGATGAGGAGTGGTTTCATTGAGCAGCTTGGGTTGGTGGGACGGAGACTTTGACTCTGGACTTTAGCCAAGTCAACTTTGCATTCAAGCTGAACCTGACCAGATGATGCTAATCGAAAGTAGGATCCATCCATGGAAAGTGCTCCTGACTTCTGATTCGGTTTATTTGCGTGTGATTGTGAATTACTTACCTATTTCAAGAACGAATGAAATATTGATAACATTTTTTATGTAGAAAATTAACTATAAACGTCAAGAAATTTTACTAACTACAAATAGGTCGATTTTTTTTTTCCTCGATTCAGAATTTTTTATCGCATTTTAAAATTGCTAATTGCTGCTTTGTATATAATTTTTTCAGTCTAAAAATTTACAAATGAAGGAGAAAGAGTTTTTCTTTTACGGTGGAAGAATTTTAAGTACATTACGTCCATCAACCACTAATTCAGATTTTCGGTCGATTTTGTTAATTGTAATTGCCGATCAATGATCATGAAGGTAGTTTGTGTGAAAAAAGAATTATACTTATTATATATCGAGATAGAATGCCATATAAGGAATCTGGGATAAATGGTGGAATAAACTTGGATTTGATAATAAAAAAGAATTAAAATAACTTAAAGAACTCTTGTTATATTCCAACGATGAAGTGAAGCATCCGACAAACACCAGCGATAAACCCACAATTTTTGTCACTCTCGTAAATGTCTCTTTGCTCTCCAATTGATCCACTGAGGATCGTCAATTCTCCTCAGCTCGCTCATGTTCGCATCGGACTATTGCGATTCCAAACCTCCGCGTGGTTTGATTGCTCGAAATGGAGAATTCATCGAAATCAACTTTCTCTACCAGACCCAATTTGACCGTCATGTCCATATGGTCAACCTCTTTCGACAATCTGTCGGTATTAGTTTCTTCTAATTCAACCTTGTCCTCTAATTCATTAATCTCTCTATTCAACCTATGGAACATTTCCTCGAACGCTCCACACACTTATATTTCATTAACCCGCCCAATGGGGAACACTTCACACATTTGTGGAAAGGCGTAGAAGGGGTCGGGCAGGATCGATCCATCGGAAGAAGGGCCTAACCCGGTCATGTCTTATACAGGATAAATAGTACAGACACTACATTTCATGCACACAACAACGCGTACAGAACATTCACATTTTGCCCGAAACCCAGTCTCCAGCTTTTCGCAAGTTGAGCAGCTTTGCCTTCTTGAATCTTCAACATCGATCTTTTTCTCCAGAAACCGTTGGTCAGTCCTCTTGACCTTGTATTCAAATGAGGACCACTTAGGACTTGAGCCGGCCAAGTCGACTCTGTTGCGCTGTAGGACAGCAAAGCAAAGTCTTATAAAAATTGGTAATTAGTAGACGAAAACTCAAGTGAGTAATTCTGGCAATTTTTGCCAGCATCCGAAGCTTCATCGGGGCTCCTTGTTTTCTCGCATCATCAAGAGTTTCAACTACTAATTTTGCAGTGAATCCTCTGTTATCGGATTAGGGTTCAAGAAAGAAGCTAAAGCTTCCCCCAAATCACCAATTTTGAGATTAGGGTCTAAGAGAGGCTGAATTTGGGGCAAATATGTGGTAAACGATGTCATTTGGTTTAATATTCGCTGACTCACTATACTGGCGAGCCACGTCAACCGAAAAATATATTAAAATATTGTCACGTTAAATTTCCAGCAATTCGGACCAAAATTGACATTTAAGTGATCTTTTTCTTTTAAAAATAATACTTAAGCAATCCGAAAAAACTTTTAATATTAAGTGAGTATTGTACATAATTTTTAGCAATTTTAGCGTACTTCTCCCCGAAATTTTAAGAGCTCTTGATACCTTATCGATGCAAAACTCCAACCCATCACATAATGAGTGCTGGCAAGCATACCAATCAAAGTTGAGAAGCCAACATGAATTCGCGGAAAATCGAGGAGAGATCCACATTGAAGGACAATATTGGCTTCTTGGATTCCGCCTTCAATGAGAAGGACAAGAGCAATCGCGATAGTGATCAGCTTCTCACTCAAATCATAATCAATCCATCCCCGAATTGCCTCTTCAATTTTCAGATTTAGATCTAGGTTGGTCAAGTCATTGTCGGCAACGTAATAGGTGGTCGGAATAGAAGCGTTCGATACTGAGTCGTTGATGTCAATCCCGATGTGGTTGTCGATGATGTTGCCAAACTTGAGGTCCTGGATAGTGTCGAGCTCGATGGCAAAGTGGTGGGTGAAGAACTGACGTCGCTTGCGTTGAGGAGAGGCCTAGGTACTGGCTGGGCAGGGTCAGAGGTCCACGACGCCGGAGATGGCGAAGGCGAGGCTGTGGCCATCGAGCTTCAGAAATATTTGTGGATGGTGATGCCCCTCGCCATGCCGCCGGAATAACCAAGCCGACGAATTCAGATCCATATATGATACTAAATGGCCATTTCAAGTCCTCACTTGGGCCCCTCTTTTAAGAAACCGCATTCACTTTGAATTAACAGGTCAATGGATTATCTCGATTGGAAGATCCATTATATGGATAATACACATTTCGCCCAAAATGAAAATGGGCTAGGGTTATGAACTTATAATTTGAATATGAAAAAATCATAATTACACAAATTATGTACCATGCAAAGTGCCCTTATAATTAGCTCGACACATTTTTTACATGAAAATTCACTTGTCATGTGGAGAAATTTCTAACAACTTCGGAAAATTCTAAATAAATGTTCGAGATCCCATCATTTTCTCAAATAAATGCACAAAGTGATATTTATGTCAAATGAAAGCCTAAAATAGTCAAATCATCTCAAATAAAGGCCTGAATTGGAATTTGTTCTAAATAAAGGCATAAAGTGACCAAATAAATTTCAAAAAAGGGCCTAACATCCGAAGGGCATTTTCATCTTTTGAATTATTTTTTCTATTTATTTCTTTTTCTTCCTTTTTTTCTTTTTTTCTTTTTTTTTTTTTTTTTTTTGTCTTTCTTCTTTTTTGCCCTTCCCTCCGTCGGTCATGGTAGAGGTCACCACACTCAAGTGAGGGCCACCCTCGCCAAAGCATCAAGGGGCCACCCTCGCCTGGGGCCGGCGAGGGTAGCCCTTGCCAACGTTGCCCTCACCCTCTTTGGCGTTTGGGCGAGAGTTGCCCTTGAGGGCCGCAAGCAAGGTCAACCCTCCCCCAATGCCAAAGAGGGCGAGGGCCACCCTCGTTGGATCTAGCTCAGGTGACCCTCACCCCACCCAGCTTGGGTGAGGCAACCCTCACTCGACGTCGGAGAGAGCCGAGCAACTCTTGCCATCCCAAGTGAGGGCAACCCTCGCCCAACGCCGGAGAGGGTGACCCTCCCTAGATCTAGCGAGGTGGCCCTCACACCACGCTAGTGAGGGCGACCCTCGCCAGCCCATGCGAGGGTGACCCTTGCCCAACATCGGCGAGGGCAACCCTCACCCTTACATAAGGCAAGCGACCTCCACCAGCCATTAACAGCAATGGCCAAGGAGGGAAGAGAAAAAAAAAAGGAAAAAAATTAAAATACTATGGTTATAATTTTCTTTTTACCAATGATTGGAATAGTCACCAGTCGGCTAAAAACCCTTATTTGAGATGATTTAATCACTTTAAATCCTTATTTAAAATAAAATCTACTTCATATCCTTATTTAAAAAAACGATAGCACTTCAGGTTCTTATTTAAAATTTTCCCTAACAACTTTCTCGAGACAAGAATTTTCATCAAATATAGCATAATATAAATATATCTAGCTCCCTAATAAATTAATAATTGCTAGATATCGTTCAGTCCAAATACGTATTGAATAGTCTCGGTCTCCCAGGATTTATTACTAATTCGGTCGGTGGGGATTTTCCTTAATTTTTCTCCAAGATCGACAATAAGCCATAATTTAATTGAGATCCCCAGATCTCTCCGCAAGGAAAACGCCAACGGACCTCCTCTGCATGGAAATAAAACCTCGTCATGGACACCTGGCGACCGGAATTCCCGGTGGCCCGTAACCGATCTTTCCGTTACCCCGCATCCCCTCCTCATCCCCTCCATTAATATCCAAAAGCAAAACCACCGCAGAAAAACCAGAGAAGACGACGAAGGAGGAGGAACCAGAGGTTGCAGCATCTCTCTCTCTCTCTCTCTCTCTCTTCCGTCCGCCGTCGCTCTGCAGATCCCTCGCCGGAGAGAGCCCCCGATCCGCCGTCCCCCATCGCTCTTCGTCCCGGGTTTCGCGGATCGATCCCATGTCCTCCTCGCGTTCCCTCGAGGTGTCCCCTCGGCGGGACCGCGAGCCCGGCGACGACGCCGCGGACGCCGCCTTCGCCAAGCGGCGCTGCTGCTTCTGGGTGCCGTTCCTGGGCTCCTCGCCCTCGTCCTCGGACGACGAGGAGGACCGGCCGGCGAGGGGCGTCGCCGCGGGGACGAACTGGTGGGAGCGGGTCGGGGACACGCCGGACGACCCGTGGTGGGCGCGGGGGTGGCACCGGGTGCGGGAGTGGTCGGAGCTGGTGGCGGGGCCGAGGTGGAAGACGTTCATCCGGCGGTTCAACAAGAACCGGTTCGGCCGGAACCCGCAGTTCCGGTACGACCCGCTGAGCTACGCGCTGAACTTCGACGAGGGCCCCGGCCAGAACGGGCGCCCGGTGTTCGAGGAGGACGTCGTCCGCCGGGACTTCTCGTCGAGGTACGCCTCGATCCCGGCGCCGTGCAAGTCCTCCATGGACCTCGGGAACCACAGCGGCCCCCTGTTCACGTGACGCCCGCCGCCGCGCTCCTGGATACACCGGTTAGACAGAGACGGAAAACCGTTGCTCCGCCGTCCGAAGGCCGCGTTTGTGGAGGCCGGTCTTCGCGACAGGGGCCGTCGCCGTCGCCGGAGGAGAGATGTGGAGCTACGCTTGACGGGTTCGGTTTTCCCCTCCGACGGAGGGAAAGCCTAGAGGTGTCGTGCGTGGGTTGACATTCTTGATTGATCGAGGTGATGCGTGCTGTGGGTCTGATGGAATAATTGAGTTGTTGTTAGGCTTTGCAAGGCGTTTGACACAATACGAGGTTGTATAGAAATAAACTGTCTACTTACCATACATTCAGAGGAATCTCTTCAATGGCTTTTGTTCATTCATCGATTGCATGGCATTCTAAATCATTCTATCTAGCATCAAAGTACTCGCATTTGTTTCGATTTCTCTTCTCTCGCCTATGGGTCTCGATCCCAACAGAATCAGCCCCGAGGCTCCTCCGTTATCGGAGTCATGATAAATTGTGTGATGATAAATTCGCACGAAGGCAAGAGGATTTGGGACTGTTATGATTATGGTTGTGGTTATGTTTGGTTAATGGTCATGGAATCCAGTGGAAATCACATAATCTGGTATCACGTCATTTGGTCTTTTTTGAAAGGCCATAGGAACATTTCGTTGGAATTTTCAAGTGGGAATTCAGTAGGAAAGAATAATTTCGACCATAATTTGATTAAGGATTTCATCATTTATGTATTGTTTGAGTTCAGGGAAGTCGACAGGGCTTGGGCTCATAAACTTGGAGAAAATTTCATCTCCTTCTAAATCACTGAGTTCGTCAAAATATAGATCGTCTTCCTTCTCGACATGATTTTTGTTTTCGTCCATCTCTATGGAACTATTTCAGCAGTACCACCTGTGAATACTCCGCCGGTATGAAAAGTTCTTAATGTTAGTTGAGTCCCTGGTTCTCTTGCACATAGATAGCACAAAACCATCAGCTGATTTTTTTAGATCCAAATCCTAAAGCATGTGCAAAAATGTGATATTTTAATAAATGAAAAGCTAAAAGTTATCACCCGATGATTAGATCCGACAAGTGAAGTTTTCAAAGCAAGTGAAAAATCTAATAGGTCAAGCTTTATATATTTGGGTGCGAGATAGAAGGGAACCTAAAAAAATGAAAGTCAAGAAAATGCTAGAACACGAGAATGAAATCCTCGCTTGAGTTTATAAATAGGACTAATTTAAATAAACAGATTTGGCTTTACATTTAATTTGAAAAATATGACAAATTACTCATATTCTCAAAAATAAATGTCTTGATTCGAGAGTATTAACACAAAAAGAGAGTGGAGATGGCAAATGGAGGGAGAACTTTTGTTGTTTACGACAAAACGAAGCTTGTTTTTTTTTTTAACGGGCCCGCATCCGACAATCCGGTGAGCCGACCGGCTCGCTCGTCGTTCGAATGGGCCGGGCTGGATTTCTTATTCCGGGCAAGGCGGACGCGAAGACAGCACCGGCCCGGCCCCGCCCGGCCCGACCTCCACCAACGAGCTCGGTCGAAGCCCGTCAAAGGCCCGCACGGCCCGCCGGACCGACCGACCATCTCCCCTCCCCCCTCCGTCGTCTTCATCGTCAACCTCCGTATAAAAGCCGAACAACTCGAAAACTCGGAGGCAAAGAAACCGGAAAATGGGGGTCCACGGTCTCTGGGAACTCCTCGCTCCCGTCGGTCGCCGCGTCTCCGTCGAGACCCTCGCCGGAAAGAAGCTCGCTATCGGTGCTTCCCCTCTCCCCTTCCTCGCTCACCGGATCGCTTTTTCTCAACCGTCGCACCGCGCCTAATCGAGTTTCTAATTTTCGCTTGCGCTGCTGCTGCAGATGCCAGTATCTGGATGGTGCAGTTCATGAAGGCGATGCGGGACGACAGAGGGGAGATGGTCCGCAACGCGCACCTGCTCGGCTTCTTCCGCCGCATCTGCAAGCTCCTGTTCCTCAGGACGAAGCCCGTGTTCGTCTTCGACGGCGGCACGCCCGCGCTCAAGAGGCGCACCGTCGTCGCGCGCCGGCGGCAGCGCGAGAACGCGCAGGCGAAAATCCGGAAGACCGCCGAGAAGTTGCTTCTCAACCACGTGAGTGGATCTTAGCGCCTTGCGGAGCGGTCCCGTTTTGATTCTTGCGAACTTTTTTAGTGCTATGTGGTGGAGTGGAGTGTCTAAGCAATGGGGTTCGGTCACGCCTACCAAATTGAGATGCTCCGTTGCGTGAACTGAGAAATTAGTGAGTTTGGCTTTCAGACGGTGGAAAGTGATTAACTTTCGTCTTCATTTGATATTGCTGTGTCAGAATTTCCATACCCTTAATTTCCTTAATAACCACTGATCGAGCTTGGAGGCCAAAGATTTAACTTTTCCTTGAGGGAGAGTATTGATGTAATAAACACGTGTATTGCGCTTTTAGGTGGTTTGATAGTAATGTCACATCATTTCGGTATCTAGGGTCTTCAGGGGTTTTATAATTATGATACTTTCCAATTACCTTGAGAATTTAGTTTACTCACGCTCAATCCAAACCAAATATAGCAATCATCCATCTCGAATTAGTTTAGTGTGAATGTGATCTGAATTGCTGTGCATGGCTTCTTTTCCTCGACGCCTTGATTGTTTAGAGCCTTTAGTTTCTCTCTGCTGTGTTGCAACAGCACAATTTAGGGATCTCATGCCATGGAAATGTTCTTGCATGAATCTTGTTCCCCTTTTACTGTTTCAGCTTAAGACTATGAGGCTAAAAGAATTGGCAGAAGATATAGAGAGGCAAAAACAAATGAGTGATGCCAAGGGTAAGAAGGTTTTATCTGACCAAACTGGTACAATGGTAAATGCTCACCATGCTGATTGTGAGGTTGCAAGCGGTCATGACCAGGAAAAGCTAGATGAAATGTGGGGTTTGCTCTAAGCATTTTACGATCCTCTTCTCTTTCTTCATCGATTGGTTCACTTGGTTGATTGTCGTAATGATTTTGTTTAGGTTGGCAGCATCTATTGCAGCAGAGGAAGAGCAGAGATATGCTAAAATCGCATCAACATCCCAAACTATGATTTCTTCTGATGAAGATAATGAAGATGAAGAGATAATTCTGGTAAGCTTTATTTGCTGGAAATTTTCTTGCTTCTCGTGTTTCTATTGAGATGCCAACTGCCGTTGGCTAACCTAGGTTTAAAGCTGCTGTGGTGTATTCTAGCTTTGTAATTCAGTTTCAATACTTCTGTTTTGCATGGGATTATTGGTGCCCAACATGGACTTCCCCCTCTCCTGCCTTAGTCCCTGTTGATGCCACTTCATCTAAGTTGAAGATGTAAAACTGATATGCTCTCTTGATCGTTTTGTAGCCTGACATGATTGAAAAAATTGATCCAGCTGTACTAGAGGCATTGCCACCTGAGCTGCGAGTCCAGGTGACTTCTTAGCATATATACTGTTCTCTATCCTACAGTCTTGTAGCATTATTATTACCCTAAGTTACCGTTCATGCTGGTTGTTAACTTTTCATTTATTCATGTGCAGATGGGAGAGAGGCTGGAAGGTGCTGATAGTCAACACCACTTAGAAGCTGAAAATGTTTGATATTTTGATGCATTTCATCTGTTATTGTGGAATACTAGAAATTTGCCGATATAATGGTGTTGCTAATTTCACCTCCTATTGTATTATTGTTCAGGAGGAGTTACCAGGTCAAAATCACAGTGTCAAAAGGGATCGAAATGATCTAAATTCAACTCGCTATGATCAGGGGAAGCTTGATGAAATGTAGTTTGCTCGCCCATTCTATTCTGTATGACGTATTCTTTGTTGAGTTTTCGCTAAATGTTGTCTTGGATTAGGCTGGCAGCATCCATTATGGCAGAAGAAGGTGAGGTAGCACATATCGCGTCAACCTCTGCCCCTCAGATATTTTCTGAGGAGGAAGATAACGATACAGATGAAGAGATGATTGTGGTAAGTGCGAATACAACAATGTTGGAGGTTACGTATATATGTATGTCTGATATCAGCTGAACATTGTCGTGAAAGTAGGTAAAATAGATGTCACTTTGTAAACGAAATGGCTCTTGACAATGGCATATGGACATTGAGATCTTCAAAATGCCTTTGTTGTACACACTTTTGTTATTGAAATGCAGCACATGTCCAAACGCTTGCTTGTGTGTGTAAATAAATACCTTTCTCAGGAAGAAGGAAAGAAAATGAAATTTGTTGGCAGGAATTTGCAGTCTTTACTGTCTTATGCTTGATGCAATAGTCTAATAGGTTTCATGTAGACAACCTCACTATTTCAAAAAGATTTGTTGTTACTATTGTTGTTGTAAATAAGGCAGAAACATTCTCATCAGCTGTTCATTTATCTTCTAGCCGGAAGTGCATGGGAATGTTGATCGTGATGTATTAAATTCTTTGCCTCTGTCAGTGCGGCTCGATCTTTTGGCTCAGGTTAGAAAATTCATTTCTCATGGATCTTTTTCAGTCTTGGTAGGGATTTTCAGCTTCATGTTCCCGTTCGTAGATTCTTAAGGTCTTTGGCTGTTTTTTTAACAGATGAAGGAGCGACAAATGGCAGAAAACCGACAGAAGTATCAGAAAGTAAAAAAGGTCGGTTCTTATGTTTTTTAGAGAATACTAAAGAAAGCATACGTCACAGATTTCTGCTGCTGTGACTGTTTTGCTTGATGCTGCATGGCTGGTCCATCCAGTGTCTTCTACTTTTGTTTCCATTTTGTTAGAATAATTAAATATTAAACCACGCCTTCATCTAAAAGCTAAAGCTATTAGAACAGTTGATAGTAGTCTCACCAAATCTCATATAGTATCAGAGCTGGAGGTCCTGAGTTGAAATCTTTCCAGACCCCATTTGCCTCCCCAATTAACTATTTTACCTTTAGTACCAGGCAAAAAGATTGGATTAAGCGTGAGGGGGGTGTTAGAATAATTAAATATTAAACCACGCATTCATCTAACAACTTAGGTTTTAAAATAGTTGGTAGTGGTCCACCGAAATCTCACACATCTCATATGTGTATATTTTGAAAATGATACATATGATTTTTTCTTAGAAGTTATGTGTATCTTTTGATAATTAGTCGAGGCCAAACTTAGCATTACATGATGCATCCTCCCTCATGAATTAAGACAGCACTCAGTCACAATGCTGTGTATGACTGGCAATCCTAGAACACGCAAAGCCACTAGTATATGGGCGGCCATTTATTTCTAAAATGCTGATTATAGTGGGTTGTGAGCTATGATCCATCAATGTTTGACATCTAGCAGAATGAATGGTGCGTATTTTTGAATTTTATGTGCATCACATTGCCGGTATGATGACTTTTGACAAGTTGAATGAACTTATGATTGATGTTTCCAGTCCTTATAAATTTGTTTCAGGATGAGAAGTATTTGCTCAGGAAAAAGTATCATGCATTTTAGACCAGTAATTGGGTGGGGTCATGATGTGATATTATTTTTTAACATCCTTGAAGAGATAGCGTTGAGTCAGAAATCTGCTGTTGTCAAATGAATATAATAGTGACTGCAGTGATTTCAGATGAAGATGATCACTCAGGAAATATGGTTATTTATGTATTTTCGACTTAAAATTGGTCCTTATGTAATGTTGTAGTTCTCACCATGTCTCTCTCTTGAATATACCACATATTAAAATGGCATATGCCAGTTGCCTCTACCTTCTTAGATCAAAAGTTATTTGGGACCCTGGTTTTTCTGCTACGTGATCAAAACTTAATACGGTGTACGTACCTGAGTATGGAAAAATAATTTGGGAATGAGACTTATTAAATATGCTCTCATATTAATTTGTTGTTGAGATTAAAAGGAAGTTGTCATCTCAGCAGCATTGTAAGAGTGTTGATACTTTAGTGCAGGCTCCTGAAAAGTTTTCTGAGCTACAAATACAGTCCTATCTAAAATCTGTTGCTCTTCGCCGGGAGATTAAGCAAGTGCAAAAAGCGTCTGTTGGCAATGGAGTCGGTGGAGTACGAACTACAAGGATCGCCTCAGAAGCCAATAGAGAATTTATATTCTCTTCATCCTTCACTGGGAATAAAGAGTAAGTATTCAGCTTTTGGTAACACTCAACTGTTTATTCTGACTTACCTCTGATATTTCTTGATGTTTGTCTATTGTCATGTTTGAATCTGTCAGAATGCTTACATCTGCTGAAGCACAGAGAAATAAAAGTAGAGAACACCAGACCAGGATGGATAATCCCTCCTCCATTTCTGATAGTGGAGTCTCATCTAATGATAATGCCAATGCAGTGAAAGACTCGGTTCCTAACCAATCCAGAATTAGCTTCAAAGATGGCGTTGAAACTTTTTTTGATGAGAGGGGGCGCATTAGAGTCAGTCGAGTAAGGGCTATGGGAATCCGTATGACCTGTGACTTGCAGAGGAACTTGGATATGATGAGAGAAATTGAGCAGGACCAGACACATATCAATACCCATTCAAGTAGTGCGCTAAACACTGAGTCTGGAGTAGAAAGCAATGTTGGTATTGTAAGAAGTGATCTTTTGGCTGAAACTTCAAGAAATGATGTTACTAGAATCGCTGATTTGAACGAGAGTGGTGACCAGTCTATGTTTGGAGATGGTAATTCAATACAAATATCGTTCGAAGATGATGGTGAAAGCAAGACTTTGGACGGTGATGATCAATTATTTATTCAGTTAGTAGCAGGAGATTCAGCAACCTTATCTTCCCCTGGAAAAATTACATCAAGGACACAGTATTCTGATACCTTTTCAGATTTTGAGTGTCATGGGCAGAAAGATGAGAGCTTTTCCCGTGATGACCGAGTTGAAATCGAGCCTCTTGAACAGGGGAAAATTAGTGATGAGAGTGAGGTGGAATGGGAGGAAGGATTTTCTGATGTTTCAAAGGACGCCTCTACTTGCCCTGTTGAGTCCAGTAAACCTGTCTCGAGAGGTTATCTCGAGGAAGATGCGGATCTGCAGGAGGCAATTAGGAGAAGTCTTGTGGATCAGGGATCAAATGAGGCACCACAAATGGATCGTGAGAGTGAAACTAATGGAGAAAAGAGTCATGAAGATACTTTGCTCTGTGATTTAGAGAACCGTACGGTAAAGCAAACTTTCACAACTGGATATGCCTCTAAAGAATCAGAAAGAGAGAAAACATTAGTGAAGGGCTCTATAAATCCTGGTAGCCCCAATGCGGGTTGCAGTTTTCAGGTGGTTGATTCTTTAGAAAACGAAGGAGAATTTTCAAATTCATGTAATTTGGATAAAGTGGGGATGCCAATCAAAGGAGTTGATGAAACATTTCAAAGTTCTGGGGTTGCACCATCAGGGCACGAAAAGCCTCTGAGGAAGTTGGCTTCTCTAGAAATAGAGAGGAATCTGAGTGCAGGTGAGCCATTGGATATTTCTGGTGCAAGTTGTGTGTTATCTGCTCCCAAGGACGGGTATTCAAGGGAACTATGCATGGATGATGAACTATGTGCTGAAACGTCTGGCAATGGTAGAATCAAAGATGAGAAGAAAAATACTGAGGCTGTACAAGCATCTCCCTATGCTGAGGAAACTAAGCTTTCATCTGATGCTTTGCATTCATTGAGAAAAGAATCAACATGTGATGTTGTTGATGTTCATAGCAATCACGACAATAATTCCTCAGGACGGTTGCCAAATGTTGAGAGATTTGCATTTAAGGATAACGAAAATGTGCAGTTGGAATTCGCGAGGGCAAATTTGGAAGAGGAAATGCAGAAACTGGATCAAGAAAGTATGAAGCTAGGGGACATGCAGAAAAAGCTAGAACGCAATGCTGAGTCTGTTAGTAGCGAAATGTTTGCAGAGTGTCAGGTATGCACCAGGTTTTGGGTTTTGCTTTTGAATTTCGCATCTGGTCATAGTTGCAATTGACAGAATGTTGAACAATAATGGCTCTTTCACTTGATGTAGTGGTTACTTATATCCTGCATGACTTCTAGGTAATAGTATTGGGAGCAAACTGTCCTCTGAGAAACTCGAGCTTATAGGGCGCTATGAGGCCCATTCATATGTTTAATTTTGATTGTGCGTAATTATTGGAATGATTGTATGATGACCGATTGGAAAGTTCAACCCCTCATACCCATCGGTAGCACTCTTACTAGAATGAATATACGTTGATGTAATGTCAAGTTTAGCTTTCCATCCTACAATGGCCAGTGTGGTCCAGTGATATGTTTACAGGTGTCGTACTTCACGTGTCAAAAATCACCAGCTGCTTCTTAAAAAGTATCCTCATTAAAGTCTTCAATTTTGTTAGTAATAGCTGCAACTGGTGTACCTCCAATCTCATTCTCGCATTTCCAATGCCTCCCTCCTTCCCTCCCTCCCTCCTTCCCTCTCTCTCTCTCTCTCTCTCTCTCTGGGGGCTGCCCTTGTGGTGGTTGTGATTTTACTGCTTCGCATTATCAATCTTCATTATTGTAAATCACAGGAACACATAAGTTTGGTTTCTTGGAGCCAAAATGCACTTGGAAATTGGCTAGGAAACTTGAGATGATTATGGTATCTTTAAAATTTTAGCATGCTGATGTAATTATTAATGATTTAGCTAATTTGTAACGTCCCCGACTTTGATTACTTTATGTGATTGGTTTTTGCTAATATACTCAGTAAGATATCTAATGTTGTTCAATAGTAGTTTTGTTAAAATTTAGTCCATCAATGATGATATAGAAACTTCATTTACATTCTGTCTCCTCCATGACCTATGTTTTAGATCCATCATTGAGTGTAGGTAAGAATGGAATGCCCTTTATTGTAGCAAGTTTTGCATGTTAATTGCAGAATAAGTGAATGCCATGGAGTTGCTACAGTGCTTCTCAGTCTTTTTTCTTAAGGAACTGTTCTTCTTTTATGTATGCGTCCCTCCTGTTTTGGGACAAGTGAGCAATTACTGGAAAGACGCGTGTCGTCTAATGCAGGGCAGATGTTTTTCTATGCAGGAGCTGTTGCAAATGTTTGGATTGCCATACATCATTGCACCTATGGAGGCAGAAGCTCAATGTGCTTACCTGGAACTGGCAAACATAGTTGATGGTGTGGTTACTGATGATTCTGATGTGTTCTTGTTTGGCGCACAAAGTGTCTATAAGAATATATTTGATGATCGCAAGTATGTGGAGACGTACTTCATGAAGGTTTGGATCTTGCAGTTGCTATTATTGAGTTAGATCTTGTTGTAGTTCTATTTCTATCAAACTATGTTTTCTCATAGAAAAATTAGTTTGGGATATAGCCAGTTTATCCTTGAATAGGTCTTGTTCGGTTTCCTCAACAGATTGTATGGTTTGCTCTGTAGCTTTCTTACATTATTGTTCATTTTTCTAGGACATGGAGAAGGAGCTTGGTCTTTCCAGAGATAAATTGATATGTATGGCATTGCTCCTTGGGAGTGATTATACTGAAGGTGTTAGGTAATTCCATTCCAGATTTTCGTTCTTAATCCTTTGGGTTCTGTTCGTGCATCTTTGAAGAGTTTGGCACTTCCTTGTCTTTAGGTTTGCTGTTATTATATTGTGTATTCATAAGTAAGATATTGAGATTTGTTTTTCTGCTTTCTAAATCATCATGTATGTTCGTTTTCTGTTCTTGGGTCCAACTGAGTTTCTGTATCCTTATGATACTTGATGAGTGCTTTTGTCAGTTTGACTTTATTTGGATGTGTTTTACTGCAGTGGAATTGGCATTGTTAATGCCATTGAAGTTGTAAATGCATTTCCTGAGGCAGATGGTCTTCAAAAATTCCGTGAGTGGGTTGAATCACCAGATCCAACCATTCTTGGGAAAGTTGATGTTCCTGAAGGATCCACTGTGGGGAGGAGAGGGTCAAAAACTAGCAATAACGGCATCAACAGTCCAGAAGGTGCTCAAAGTGGAAATATGTCCCCATCTTATGAGCAAAGAAATTCTTCTGATAAAATCCAAGAGATGAAGCAGCAATTCATGGAGAAGCATGTAACTTCCTTTTATATCCCTTGGGTCTATTCATTTTTCAGTTTTCATTGGTCTTAAAATGTTATTTTTCCATGATTCTTTTGATTGTCAAATGAACCATATGTTGTCTTGTGTAGAGAAAAGTTAGCAAAAACTGGCATATTCCTCCTACTTTTCCAAGTGAAGCCGTAATCTCTGCATATTCTACTCCCCAAGTGGATAAGTCAACTGAGCCTTTCTCATGGGGCAAGCCAGATCATTTTCTTCTTCGCAAGTGAGTCTTTTGATATGTGGTTGAATTTTAGAATGAGATAGCTTCCTGACATTTAAGAGAAAAGTGAAGTATAAATAAAAAGATCATGTTTCTTTGCACTTTTCGTCTCATTTTACGGAGTTACATCTTCGCACTTTTTGTATAGTTTTATGGAGTTATATCTTTAACTGATTACAAATTTGCCACCATCTTGACTATTTCATGATCGAATGCATTCGTGCAATGTCCCTAATCTGTGGCAGATTATGTTGGGAAAAGTTTGGATGGGCTACCCAGAAGGCGGATGAATTGTTAGTGCCGGTCTTAAATGAATACAACAAGCATGAGGTTGGCATCTCCTACCATGGCTCTCTCCCTCTCTCTCTCTCTCTCTCTCTCTCTCTCTCTCTCTCTCTCTCTCTCTCTCTCTCTCTCTCTCTCTCATTGCATGCGCACCTCTCGGCTGCAAACTACATACATGTGACTCCCATCCCTGCCCACAATCTTTTCCCCCATACAAAGGAGATGAGTCTCCCTTATATTTTCGTGGACCATTTGTTAGCCTAACAGTTTTACCCATCTTACCTTTACGATCAGAATTGCTTAACTTTTTCTTTTCTACTTATTTGATGCAGACCCAGCTGCGACTGGAAGCATTTTATTCTTTTAACGAGAGATTTGCTAAAATCCGTAGTAAGAGAATTAAGAAAGCTGTCAAAGAAATCACTGCTGGCAAATCTTTGGACTTGATGGGTGATGATGCCCAAGTTCTTAATGAAAGTGGAAAGAAAAGAAGAGGGTGTTCTGGTGATGTATCTGATGAAAAACCAACTGGAAATCTCAGCTACCGCTTGACAAAATCAAAGTCCTTGCAGTCAAAGAAAAGAAGGATCCATGGAAAGCCCATTCTTTCTGAAGTGAACTTAGATGCCTCAAAACTGGTGGAAAGCAGTGGAGATGCCAATAAACAGCCTCTTCAGACTGGAAGAGGTAGAGGAAGAGGAAGAGGCAGAGGCCAAGGCCGAGGAGAAATGAGGAGAGGTAGAAAGGCCACCCATGATAAATCAGAAGGTAGCTCTAGTGATGGGGATAGCGGTGATATGGGGCATGAGGTCCAGTTACGAGAGTGCAAAGGGCGGCAAGAAGTGCGTAGAGTAAGTAGAGCATTTACCTAATCTTGATTCGTTTTATTATGGTACTGGGCTGCACTAGCTTTGTTATTACTTCGGGGTGCAATCTGTGGTCTGAACTAATGTTATCAGAATATGAATGTTGTCATGCTACTACAAATGGGCTCCAGGCGTTGGTCTATAGAAAGTATTGTACCAGTTAAGAGTGAAGAAATTTTGTTGGAAGGGAATGGCAACCTTCCAAAGGTGTATCCGCTAAGGCTTCTTAATTTCCTGAACTTGACCTACGCTAGGAATCTCAACACCAAAAATAAAGCTTGAAACAATTTGTTGTCATGGCCAAAGTGTTACTTAGGTAGAAGTATTGAACTGTCCTACTTGCTTGTGATTCTACATTTTCTCCTTGATAATGTCGAGTCAAGTCTTACATCATTTTTCCGCACATTCCTCAAAGTACTTAATGAATTAATCTGTGCAGGAAAGGTTGGTCTTTTGAATGCTAATGGGACGCCAGAATGCAACTTAGCAATGAGCAACAGTACGCTAGCATAATTATCAAGCAATTTAGAGAATGTAACTAATCAAATTGTTAAAATGGAATAGTAGTTTTCCATGTAGAGGCAGTGCGCTGTCTTGCATGGAATATGTTGTCCAGATTTGAGCTATCCACTACTGTATCATTACCATGTTTAGTGAACTTGATTCTTGTGTATAATGCTTGCATGGAAGAATTAAGATTTTTGTGCTTTTAGGTCCAGGGAGGAGCCCTCTCCTCCTTAACTAATTAGTTATGAAGTGACCTGAGATTTGGGGTTTATTAGGTTTAAGACAGCTTGAAACATATTTATTTCTATCATCTAGAGCTTCTCTTCCTCTGTTTAAGTTACCAAGCCATTTTTAAGCACTTTTATTTCCCTGTTTTTGGTGGCAGTCAGCACGCAGTCGGAAGAAGGTGAATTATAGTCTGGAGAATTTGGAGGACAATGCATCAGAGCACTGTTCTGACAATGACTCTGAGAGAGAGGTTTCAGAATATAAATCTCCCTGTGCTCAGATTGCACATGGCAGCGCCGGTATTTCAGAACTTGAGAGTGAACTTGCAGCTGGAAATCCTTTTCTTGAGGGGAGTAAAGAAATGGATTACCTTCACATTGGGGGTGGGTTTTGTGAGGATGATGCCAATACTGGTGAACCACAACACACACCTGACTCCTTTCCAGAGGATCTTTCCGAAGATCATCTCACAATGGGTGGTGGCTTTTGTATGGACGAAACGAAGACGAGCGAGGATCCTGGAAGTGCTCATAATATAGCTGCCGAACCTTTGGGGGAGGGAAATGAAGATTCCTTTGAATATTTGGAGCCTGCAGATGAAGCTGAGCTCGAGAGTTCCTTGACTCAATTAATCCAATTGCGCAAAACGACTTCAGAGGTACCTTGTGATGTGGTTTCCAAAGATGTGGCTTCCATGCAGGATGACAGTGCCGACAATGTAAAAGCCACAAATGATGGCCGTTCTCCAGGCAATTTCCAAGCAGAGGATAATACAGCACATGATTCAGGAATCGCCACATATGGATCTCTAAGTGCCATGCCTTCCTTGAGAAGAAAACGGAGAAGAGGCTGAACCCTGTAAAATGTGGAGATATTTATGTACTAAATTATAGTAATATGTTGGAGTACGTAACGGATGTATCCCTTGTAATTTTTGTCCTCGTAACTTTCAACTTATAATGGTTGTATATGAAGGGCATGCTCATAGAGCACCTATAATTCCCATGATGAGGAAATTTCTGTGGGAGGTTGCACGTAATTCTGGGTGCATCTATGTGCGAAAAGCCATGTGCCCCAAAATACTGTTCGATTGATGAAAGAAGATGAAGTTCATACTAAGTTGTTCGGTTTACCGTGTGCCGGGCATGTTTAGAATTCACAACCATGATCCGAGCACGAAACAATCAAAGCCATCCACCAAGAAGAGAATCAAGTGGAGGAAAATCCGTGGACCATTTCGCATCTGCCGATTACATAGACAGGCTAATCGCATAAAGTAGACGTGTTAACTGGATTGATGGAAGTAGAATGTTGGACGGTCCCACGCAACGCAAAAACCTTTGGACCTTCCCGACCCAAATCACTTGTTAGTGCGGATCAAAAGCCGAAGGCGACTGCCGGCTTGGCCATCGACGGCTCTTGAAAATCCTCGTATGCATTGCTAGGACGCCGCATCAAGACAATGCCATGAGAGAGACAAACTCCAGAAAAAGCAGAGAAACAGCAACGACTAATGAGTGGAGGTGGCTGCGATGGGAGAATGGAAAAAGAAGCAGCTTTTGACCAAGAGGGTTTGGTGGGAGGGCCCATGCATCAAATGGCAGAGAAAGGCACACCAAAGAGAACGTATCTAATTAAAATAAAGGGAAAAAATATAATAATTAAAAAAAAATTGAAAAAGGTTGTCCTAACTTCTAACCTTACTGCCCCGACAGATGCGAGGGAGTGTGCGACACACGTTCCCTTACATAATGGTCCTTGTGAAGTGTGACGGACACGTTCCCTTTCTTTTCTTACACTTGACATAAACTAAAAGCAGCGAAGATGCAAGAAAAAATAACGAAATCTCAGGACACCTTTTCTTTAATCGATCGCCCATTAGTTTGTAGCATATCCTTATTTCTTTTCTTTCTCTAAATGGGTTTGCAACATGCTCAAAATATAAGTAAATAATAGTAACTTATCACATCGTGATATAGATCGGATTTCATAAGCCGGTCTTTATATCTCTGATACTATTACAATTTCATGCAGGTATTGCTTGTAATTATCTTTTAGTAAGGTACGAGATTAGTTCATTCGATTCACAAAATGAAAAGGCAAAAGTACTTTATGAAGTCGCGAATCGAATTTGGTTGGGCTGTACTTCAGTGCCACTTCTTCTCCTTAGTGCTGTACTGGCATTTTGCATCTTCTTGTCCTTCGATTCTTTTCTGTTTTCTGGTCTGCCTTGGGTGCTCTTCAGAACATCTGAAGTCACTTCTACCTTTACCATTTCGCTTCCTTAAAATTCCTGTGATTTTCATAGTCTAATTTATTTATAATTCGTGAAACCGACATGCAATCTATTTATTTTTCGTGGTTCTTGAGAAAACAAGAGATGACCCTGTCTAATAAATACAAAGGAAGCTCAATTATTACCAAGGTGGGACCACTCCCCACATCATCATCGTAAGCACCGGAATTTGTCAGCTATAACGACCGAACGCACATTTTGGTTGTCATGCAGCTTGCTGTTGCACGCCTTCTCCTTTTTTTTTTCTTTCTTGTTGAAAAATTATTCTTTTCATAACTATTTTTTTTTGTCTGAACAATTTAATTTTGTATAAATTGCAAGCCAGTGCCCAACTGTGCCAGGTCAACCCCAACCAAGTGAAGGAGAAGTTATTGCCAATTGAGCTTAAGTCAAGATCTATTTCGAAATAGCATGCATTTTCCACAACTCGAATGCGCTGTTTACAAATCCTAATAAACATTACCACACAACTTGATAACACTTTTTTTTTTCATAAATTAAATAAGGCGCGGGTCAAGATCTTAATATGTGGCCGATTTTGGAGGGTAGTTAAGATAATTTTGTGAAATTTTCATTCATTTATATCATCTACTGTCCAAGTAAAAAAGGGGTGAGTGAGTAGGACACACGCCAAAAGCTCTCAGAGAGATCTAATAGCATGCCGTGAAGTTTCGATCTTTGGCATGAAAGCGACATCGTAGGTCTTTGATGAAATGGAAGATGCTTTTCATGCTAGGACTCCAATCTCTCAATTTTCTCTTTTCTTTTTCTTGCTTTCCTGACCAGCTGATCTTATCTCCCTCTGCTCAGTAGCAAGAATAGGCAAAGCAAAAAACCAAAGTGAAAATGAAGATGCAAATGCCCAAGGGACCCATCATGACACAACTGGACACTATTCCCATAAAATAAGAAAGAGTCTCTATTGACACTCAACATAAAACTTGAGAAAAGGCCAATTATTGTTCGAGAATCCACTCACCACCAATTGCATGTCCACCTTATAAGCACTTCCAGATGAGGCCTTTGGGGTCTCAGGAAAAGGAGATTGGAGGTCAGGCAACGATTTTTAGCGTGTTGGTTTTTGTGGGTCTGTGGGAGAACTGATTGATTAATTGTGTGTGTGAGAGAGAGAGAGAGAGAGAGAGAGATGGGAGGGAGGTACTGTTACAGGGATGTGCTTCCATTCTCCGCCATGGTGTCCATGGAGTGCATGAACGTGGCGTTGAACACGCTCTACAAAGCAGCCACCTTGAGCGGGATGAACTACCATGTCTTTGTTGTCTACGCCTATGCTATTGCTGCTCTGGTTCTTCTTCCTGCTGCTGTCATCTCCCGCAAGTACTCTCTCTCTCTCTCTCTCTCTCTTCTCTCTCTCTCTCACAAAGGAAAAAAGAGAAGATTTCTGGGTCCAGCTGTTAGCTGACCATTTCTCGTTAATGGTTTTTTGCAGATCAAGAACGCTTCCCCCTCTCAGCAGGCCCATACTTGCCAAAATTGTTCTTCTTGGGCTCGTTGGGTAAAACAGTTTACTCCGCCCATTCATGTTCAATTCAATTAAAGATCGGTTTTCTGAGGAAGTTTGAGATTCTTTGTGCAAATTTCTCAGGGGAAAGATGAAACCAAGAAATGGGTTTTTAGCTCTTGGAAATTTTGATCAGACTGATTGCTTCTCTCTGTCATCTCTGATTTTCTTTTTGTTTTTTTGGGTGGAAACAGGAGTTCATCACAGATCCTGGGGTACACGGGGATCAATTTCAGCTCTCCAACGCTTGCTTCAGCTATCAGCAACCTCACCCCAGCTTTCACTTTCATACTTGCCATCCTTTTCAGGTTCTTCTTCCCCTCTTGTGAACTTTACTGGTATGCCCTTCCCCAGATGAACTAAGAATATTTCAGAAGGCTCCATCAAAGAATCATCCACTATCATATTCTCCGATGCAAAGCAAAGGGTCTTAAGTTCTTTCTGCTTTGAAAAAGTTCAAGTGGCAGTTGCCTAGGAGTTCCTTTCAAGGCAGTGCCCAGTCTTATCAAGTTGCTTTCGGTGCTTTTGGAGCCTCATTCCCTTTTGGGCCAATGTTGGTCTCACCTCAGCCATGAGCTTGTGCTTTGCCTTATACTAATATTTTCTCAGGCTTGGCCCGGCTCAGTTTGAAAAAACTTACACCTCGATGTCTCTAAAATATTCTGCAACAATGGCCCAGAAGGAATAAACAATGCTAGGTGTAGCGTGACCAATCTACCAAATTGGCATATCAAGTGAAAGACGTTTTTTGGATATTATATGTGACCCACTTGTTTAAAGGCCTGATTGCAATCTACCTCATCACTTAGTATACCAACGTAGCAGACCGGTCTTAATAATTCTAGCATTTTTTCAGAAAGGAATAAGAGCGTGGAGTTTCATAATGCTTTTGTGTCAACTGAAGTACTCAGCTTTACAGTATCTAAGCGCAGAAGTAATAGTATAAATATAGAGTTAATATTTATGCTGCTTAAACCTGATTTATTTTGCCTTTTTCCCCTGCCAAAAGGATGGAATATATATCATTGAAGAGAAGAAGCAGTCAGGCTAAGATCATTGGAACCATAGTATCGATATCTGGTGCATTTGTCGTCACTCTATATATTGGTCCTCCAATTATTATCGGTGCAAAACCTTCTCTCTCACTTCATCAGAATCTGCACTCGTCAAACATGGACTGGATCATTGGAGGGTCTCTTCTCACAGCTGAATATGTTCTAGTTACCTTGTGGTACATTGTTCAGGTATACAATACAACTCTGCCTTTCTTTCAGTTTATAATTAGAGTCAACATGACTAAGGGCTCAATACATATTCTTACAGGCGCAGATAATGAAGGAGTATCCAGATGAACTGACTGTAGTTTTCCTCTATAACCTAATTGTGAGCTTCGTAGCTGCGACTGTTGCTTTAATTACAGAACGTGATATGAATGCTTGGAGAGTAAGGGACATAGGACTGGTATCCATAATATGCTCGGTAAGAGGTTAAAACCTGAGTCGATACTACTTTATTTTATCAAGAAGGTGTTTAAACCCTTGCTTTGCATTTAGGGAGTTCTCGGATCAGGCTTAAACAACTCTGTGCATGCTTGGGCAATCCGCTTAAAAGGTCCTTTCTATGCTGCACTTTTCAAGCCGTTGTCAATAGCCATTGCGGTCGCCATGGGCGTCTTCTTTCTTGGTGACACTCTTCACCTTGGCAGGTAAGATATTGAGAAATGCTAAAATAAAATTTTATGTCAAATTGGTGACATCAGGATCTACACATAAGTGCCGTGCAGCGGAAGAATCTAATGTGCACCCCTCTAATAGACTTCTAACAGATAAAGAAATGCTGCAATACAGTAAAAACCGTTGCCTTCTCACTTTTTTAGTATAAAGATGATGTACCCAGATTTTTCAATCATTCTGCTCTTTATATGCATTATCACTGTGATGAGTGAATGGGCTCTTACTGTCGGTTTTAGATACGACCTCTTTTTGGTAAAGTTCGATTTACATTCTAACTTGCGCCTTAACGCTTGTTTCCATGTGCCACAACTTTGCAGCCTCATTGGGGTGACAATTATATCATTTGGGTTCTATACTGTGATGTGGGGAAAGGCAAAAGAGCAGAATATTGAGGAGGCCGGAGAGAACCGGCTGGTCTCAATACCCTCTGAGAAGGTCCCTCTACTGCAAAATCGTAAGGTGGATGAAGTGTAGATCAAACTTCTGCAGACAGAATGAAGCAACAGACACTGCTCAGAAACTTCTGCAGCTACAGTGAAGCAACAGACACTGCTTAGAAACTTGTGGCGAGGATTACTCAGGTATAAGTATATGTAGGAAAAGGAATGTATATGTATCATAGATTTTTAGTCGAAAGCGATGGTGGCAAGCATTTAAACTGAGAAATGTAGATGAAAGGTCTCAATCCAAGTATAAAATTGGCATGTGATGTGAACGAAATGGAGGACCGCCGAGAGGCGTAGATCAAAGGTCCCAATCCGAGTACAAAATTGGCATGTGATGTGGACAAAAATGGAGGGCCGACGGATCCTCATAAGTCCCTGTCGCGGAATCCATTTCGGTGTGTATACGTCTGGATTTATGTGGAAAGGTTGCTTTCGATTTGAATCATTGCAGCTATCTTTCTTGAGGGGGAACCCACAGCCAACGAGACTTTTCCTCACCGAGATAATTCAGAGATCGAATGGTCCAACTAAAATAAAGGCGTCAGCGCGACCAAGTTTAGATTTACCTGTCCTCGTTTCACCTTTGGCGAAGCTGTACATGTGGAGGATGCAATTCTTCAAAAACAAATCGCTTAATCTTCATGAAAAAAATCCCAACTTCACTCTCTGCGTATGGAACCCTTCATTTGTCCTACGTCAAGACAGACGTTGGCTTTTCGGCAAAAGCAGAGCTTCCAAACCAGAGAGGGTTTGTTTTTCGTTTCCTGCAGGGGGTCCTGCTCCAGTCATATACTCGTTCAGTTGCTTGCTAGACCTCAAAAATCATGCTACCGAGTCCGTGGACACGAGACCAATAAGATTGTAGCTGTTTCAGTCGAATGAGCAAAATCCAAAGCAAAGACTACAGAGCGATGATGTTTGATATGGTAAAACTCATGGGCCAGCGTTGAAAGTTTGTGAACGCAATGGTTCACCTCACTTGAAAATGCTTTGCTCTGTAAGTATCTGTTCCGGTAATAACATTACATGTATCTGTTTCAAGTCAAATTCCTGGTCTACTAGACCAACAAAAACAAGCATTGGCAAAAACCTTTCCGTTTTCATGTCCGCTCCCTTCCGATCGATGAAAAATTGAGTACAGAAATAAGGGAGTGCACGGCAAAATAGCTCCCACCCCTTGGCTGATGATAGATTAAAATCCAAGGATTAATACCATCGGTTGCGCAGGGCTGAGAGAATTTAGCTTACTACGCTCAGAGAATTTAGCTTTACTACTCTAGCGCAAGTCGATTTCACTGCCCCTACTTAATTGTCCAACATATAAAGAGGAGAGCTTCATTGGCTAAATCACAGACTCGCAGTAATATCCATGACAGAAACTTCATGCACCATATCTTCATGGACTAGGCTTTGAGGTCATCGGACATGGCAGAAGGTATGCAATGGGTTGTGAGTATATCCGAAGTCGCCACCTTGGCAGTTTTGGTCTTTAGCACTACTACCTGTCAAGAGAGGGACCAAGAAGAAGATTAGTCGAAATTTCTTAAAGACACGGGAGAGTCAAGGTGAGAGAGAGAATTGTACCTGCTGATATTCCAGGTCAAAACGTAAATATTCATCCTTACAGTTCTCCACCATGTTGGCCAAACTCTTCAGATTCTTTACAGGCTCGCCATTGAAAGCAAGGACCTAAATCCACAAAACAACTCGTAAGTCACCGTGAGACATTTGAAAGCGCCAATAACCATATGTCCAACCAATTTGTAATAAACCATCCACGACCTGGGTATTGACAATGTCTTCGTATCCGATATTTATGTCTGCAACAAGGACCTATCACAATAAAAGATGATGGGGAAAAGGGAATGAAAGCAAGTGCATCATCAGTATTTTACAACAAGTTACTCAATATGGCAAGTTATCAGAGTAAGGCTGGAGGGGGAAAAGAACCTGAGATACAACAACAAGCTGTTCATTCACGGATTCTGCCATTGAATGAAGAAGTTTGTCCAACAGTTTGACTGGAGCATCAAATTCATAGTCCTTCCCATACTGGAGCAATAAATAAAACAAAACATCAGCAATTAAAGTTAGCCCTCATCTACTCAACCAACCGTGGACTCTACAATTTAAGCAGATGAGCACCATAAACTTTTTGTCACTACTAATTTGCAAACTCCACAATAATGTATATCTTAGGTAGCTGGGCATGCTCCATGTTGTGCTCAGTGTTCAAATTCAACCATCACATCTCCATTAAGGTAAGGCATCGAATGGCATGCAAAGAAATACACGCGTTAAGGTAGGAAAACCTAATGTAGCGAAGCCTGATCAGATAGTCCATTATCCCAAACCTAAGAATTAACAACATCATATATCTAAAAACTTTATGCTGGGGAGGCAGCCAGTACTGAAGCCCCCATATTGATTGACAGAACCCTATAGCAAATGATTCGCCCAAGTGAGCAACAAAATGGCTACCCAAGAACTTATTCTGACAGGCATTTAGAACCTCATGGATTATTCTTGAACATCAACCACACGAAATCAGAAAATCACTATCACAGAACAACTATGGCAACATTATATCCCGAAACTAGTATTAAATAAAGATTCATCCAGGTGTACTGTGGGAAACCAAAGGCCAAGAGTAGGGGATAGCTCTCTGGATCTTAATGGCATTTTCATTGATGAGTCTGACAATCTCTACTAGCTGAGAGGGGTCAGTATACCAGAAAGTATGGTTGGGACTCCACAATATATTTTCATAATCTTTTCTAGTTGAGAACCACCTATGCCCCACTGGTAGGATGATCTATCTATTTCTTAAAGAAATGAGGCTCAGCATTTTCCTCGTTTGATAGAGAATTGGTAGTTGGACCCAAGGGCCAAGTCCTCAAATTATGGCCGTACAGAATGTTTCCTGATATGAGAATTGATGGAATTGCTTTCTACTATGCCAATTGAACAAGATATAAGGGCTTCCTATTATAACAGGTTGTTCAAAAGGATGTCCCCGGTTATCTCACTACTATGGTGCATCTGTGAGTAGTCAGAGTTAAAAAGAATGCTTTGCAAACCAATACCAGCGAACAGTAGAGAACTAATCAACTAAATTATCTACTGCCATTGACAAACAAATCAACAAAGAACACAATACGTGCAAGACCAGGCAAACAAGCAAATGCAACAACAATTAGATTAAAAAGAAATCATAAATTTCTCCAAATGCTACAGAACCAAAATCCCAAAATCACTAAATCAGATAGATAAAGAGGAACTGCCACTGAAACCATCAATCATACAGACCCACAGAGCCTGTCAGTCAGAAACACAAGTGGCACGCCGATGCACAGTGCATCTTGTTGTTTGGGGGGGAGCAAAATATTCACCTCTGAACGGAGATACGGAACAGATACGGCAGTAAAAACAAATCCAGCGATTATGTAATAAGAAGGTGATTTCCCACTAATATGTGCAGGGATGAGCCGTTTGTGAGTAGCAAGTTTTATGTCAAATTCAAGAATCTTCGGATTTCTGAGAACTTGCACATGAGCTTTATCTCCAGTGTATTTTTGGGAAACCAAATAGCCGAAACCTATGCGCTCTCCATGCCTGAATGGAACTGAGGAGGATCCAAAGAGATGTCAATACATTCATCAAGGAATAAAGATGCACGTCAATGCAAGAGCACAAGGATAAATAGTAAAGACATCTTTAAATCTTAAACCAAGCTGGCATGCAGAGAGTAATTAGAGCAATCAACTACCACAATTAAGGCCATCTTCTCGTTGAATTGCATAAAGACATGCATGCTAGCCTGCGCATCTTGTGATTGTAAACTTAATTCTTCATTTGCAGTGTCACTGACAGAGTCAGGTAGTTCAATTCTGGAAGAAATCAGAGTTGGAGAGGTTTACAATGCCCTCAGGTACTAAGTACCAGGTACCTGCTATAAGTAAATGAAAATCCAAAGCAGGAATGCTCAAATTACCAGAGGAACATCTGCTGACATCCTGCTAGGCACATGCCCTAGATATTACATGAGATGGCATTGGAAGTTTTTTCATCAAATAGGTCTAGTAAGTCCTTTGGTTTCTCAAGGTTTAGAAGTACGTGAACAATGACAACAACAATCAGCATTCCAAATCCTGCTCTACAAATGCCGACAGAGAAACAGAAGCAGCATTGCTAAAGTAAGAGAGTGAGAGGATGGGGTGTATCTACCTGTCCCATCATTAGCAATATTAATCCCATCAAAGCTAAGAATAACATCAGATGGCTTAAGGACATGTGATTCTGGAGCTGTAGGTTCGATTCTCCTAATTCGGACACCTTTCTTGTCCAGTTTCATTCCCATAGCCATGCGTAGGTCAGGATTTTCCATCTTCTGCCACTCAACTCCAAGAATGGGGAATCCTGACATGAATTGATCAACCATGAAATAAGACATCAAGACAAAGTTATTTCGAGGGCCTTTAGCATCAATTGCATCCATGCATTTTAACAATTCCAAGGAAAAACCGCAAAAAGTAAGCTGGAAAAATGTTTTTCCCCCTAAAGAAAACCAGAAAAAGATGTTAAAAGACTAAATGAACAAATTTCTTTCACAATCATTTACAAAAAATACAGCTAATGGCACGACCAGTTTAGAAGTAAAGTACATTCAAGATAGAAAACAGAAGCACCTGTGTACAACCCATTCTTCTCATAATCATGAATGAAGTGCATGATGACTGGTGTTGGGATAATATAACCGATATTCTCTACATCTTCATGTTTAAGTGACTGAAATGCAATACCCACACATTTTCCCTTGTCATTAAATGCAGGGCCACCAGAATTTCCTGAATTTATAGCTGCATCTATCTGCAAGAGAATCCCCACACAAACATAAGAATCCCAGCTATTGCAAGCAAGTAAGAAACAGTCATGACTGATTGAATAACCTGCACTCCCAGGAGTTCAGTTGATCCATGGGCATAGGAAAGCATCTCCATACGTGACACAACACCACTCGTCACAGATATTGTATCTCCACCAATGGGATAACCCACCACAGTGACAGCATCTTGGAGTGCAGGTAGATCTCCGAACTCCACAGGCGCAACCCCTTCCCAGAACTCATCACTGTTGACTGTGAGCAATGCTGAAACAATAGCAAGATACAAAGGGCCTTTTAACTCAATGACATGAAAAGGAAATAGCTTTACTAATTTCTAACAAGTAATCACCTTTACTAAAGGGCAGTCAAATTGCAAAGCAATATTTTCTGGTGATCAGATAAAACAAAACACCAACCATATTCTCACTTTGCTAAACCTCCTAATTCAAACTGATAAAAGGATGGTGATGATAAATTACCAACCTTTCCCCTTTGGGTGTTACAAAGCATCTAAACCTAGACACATTTGCACGCTGTTCCCATTAGATATCAAAGATTCACAGATGATATCAGCAAGAACCACTCACTCCTATAATCTCCTCAATTGCCAGTTCATCCAGTCTCAGTAAAATCATACCAACTACATTGGCAAACGAGATAAAGACTATAGGCACGCGAGCATGGCCACATAGAAACCCTCTCCATCACATGCCATTAACGAATTCAAAAGCGCTACACTACCTTACATATAAAACACTCAATCAACTCAAACCTCATTGGACAATCCTATGTCGCTTACCGATATCACACTCGGTCCCGATAGCAAGCACAGTAGCCAGATACTTCGTATCAGAGCCACGCTTCTTCACCTTCACTTGAGTGTGGTGCTCCACGGAATGCGCATTGGTCAGCACTCTCCTCCCTCCAATAATGAATCCGCTGCTGCTGCTGCTGTACTGCCTCTTACGCTGCCACGGGAGCGAGAAATTCGGCTCCGTGTGCACGCAAAACACCTTCACCACCGCGTCCATCGCGGGGACCACCCTCGCGACGTTCTCCCACTTCGGCATCGGCATGGGCGACGGCTCCTCCCCGTCGAGCTCCAAGTCCCTATCGTCGCCGCCGCCGCCGACCACGACGGCCAAGGAGCAGTCGCCGTTCTGCTCGGCGAAGCGAGAGCTCCGGCGCTCTGGCGACCGGCGCTCCGCCTTCCTCCGGGGCCGCCCCCGGCCGCGGCGGGACGCGGGAGGGTCGGCGCTCATCGTCTTGTCCGCCGCCGGCGCCGAGGCGCCGTCGTTTAAAGCGGTGGCGGCGGCGTTGGGGTGCTGGTGGTCGGCGGCCTCCGCGGACTCGTTGGGCGGGTGCTTGGACGGGCGGCCGCGTTTCCGCTTGTTGTCGACCATTTTTCCGGCGACGGCGGGGTCCGGCGGCGAGGTATGGCGTCGGAGACGGCGGCGAAACGGGGGTTTAAGGGTTTATTACGGTCGGAGCAATCTCGGCGAATCGCTAGCGATTGGTGATGTCGACGACGCTGTTTTTCTCGTAGATGGAGAAAAGAAGAGGCGGTTCGAAGGTAAGGACGACGCACGGAAGGGGCTTGGGCTAACATGGGCCGACGTTTTGGGCCGAATAGTTGGGCCGACTCATCGGGCCGAGCGATGTGGTTCAATTGCATTCCAAGCATCGCGATTACAACTTCAATCAATTCGAGTCGGGCCTGCACGGCTCGGTCCTCGGCTCGGCCCGGCTCGGCTCGACTCCAATATTCAAGGCTCGAAACGATACTCTAGTAAGTTTTCGGTGAGCTTGGTCTCGACTTGACTAAAACATTTGGGCTTGATGCTCAGGTTGAGCTCGAGTTTGACTCGACTCGACTCGACTCGACATTAATAGTCGATAAAACTTTACTTGAATCAAGTAATTTCAAGTTTGAGCTCGACTCAACTAAGTGCTCGGACACGAAAAGAATCTAGCCAAGTTCAAGTAATATGCAAGTCAAACCCAAGTAGTTTGCTAGCAGCTGGATTGACTTGAGCCCGTGATACAAAAATGCGGGGATCCTACAATTAAACGAGGTCCGACGCCAGTACAAAGTTAATGAATAATTTTTACACGACGTAAAGAAGATTATGAATCTTGACAGGACACATGTCCACAATTTTAAAAGTGAAGATAATAATCAAATTAATCATTACAATACGACTAACTTTAAATTGATATGAATTGGCACGTTATCATATTAGTCATTTTCTCTTGACAATTCTTTAGCATGCTCTTAATTCAATTTGATGCCTTTTATGTATACATCTCTACCTATGAACCGATCATGTGTGACGCATTTCCCCATGTGCAAAGAGGTGGGAGATACAGAAGATATGCTATTTAGCTCTAGATTGGAACTTTGGTGCTTGAATTGAACATCCATATCCCAAATTACATTAGGAAGTCAACAAACAGAGATCAACTCCTTTTGTTCCCTCCTCAAGTATTGCCTCCAAACTACAGTCTACACCCCATGCATTCTAACAGGAATGATGCCAAAAACTGCCTTCAAAACACTTGCTAAGTAATCAAACAAGAAAAACATTACAAATTTTCATATATTCGTCTTCGACATGTATAATCGATATTTTAAAAATCAAATATTTCGTCATAAAGCGTCAACGCTCATTAAGAAAACCCTTCCGATTGCTTATCAAACATCCCTATCAAGTGTTGACGCTTATTAATGAAACCCTTCCGATTGCTTATCAAACATCCCTATCACTTGATCACCTCTTTAGCCACCAACAAATCAAGGCCCACAACAAACCTTTCCTCTTGACAAGACCATGGACAACAACAACAAGAAAAACATATATATTTTGTTCTTAACTATCCAAGCTTATTACTAATTACTGGGGCCTCAAAACCCATGCAAAGAATGGAGTACATGTCTAACTACATCACCAATGCCAAAAAAAAAAAAGAAAAACCATGAACATGTATTATTTCTCTTTTAATTTGGCTCTCTCTCTCTCTCTCTCTCTCTCTCTCTCTCTCTCTCTCTCTCTCTCTCTCTCTCTCTCTATATATATATATATATATATATATATATATAATATATATATAAATATATATATAAATGTGATATTTCCTCAAGTAAAATCAAGAATTCATCCCCCCTTCAAGCCTCAAAGCAGCCATCAGGAAGTCGTTCCAAACATCAATCGGGCCGGGCAAGCACCAGTGCACGCAGTCGTTGTACCCTCTCATCCACTTGTTCCCCCAGTGCTCCCCCGGGTGCCCGTCCGGCCGCATCAGCATCGCCCGTGTCACGTCCAACGCCCCAAACCTCTTCCCTCTCTCCCTCCCGACCACCTTTGCCCTCTCCATCTCCTCCATCTGCACGTTCCTGAACGCCCACTCGGATCCCCCCAGGTCGATCTGGCCCTCCTCGTAGGGCCCCGTCCGGGCGCACGCCCCGCCCGTGTCCCACGTCCCGTTCTCGAAGTGCGCCGGCGAGAACATCCTCAGCAACGTCGTCGTCCTCCCCCTGCACCCGTTGATGTGGCCGAGCGCGGCGCGGAACGACATGCGTACCGCGTGCTCGGGCCCGTAGGAAGTGACGTTCGGCTCGTCGCAGTAGACGCAGCCCACCAGGCGCTTCTGCTCGTAGAGGTAGAGCTTCCGGAAGAACCAGTGCGCCGAGGAGACCACGGCGATGTCCATGGTGGGGACCTCGCGCGCCCACCCTCCGTCCAACTCGTCGAGGTCCAGGGAGAATGTCCCCGTCGACGAGCCGTTGATCACCTCCTCCTTGGCCATCACGAGGAACTTGGACCACAGGATCTTGAGCGTGAACTCGTGCCTGCGGAAATACCACGTCCGGAACCGGTCCTCCGAGTCCTTGAAGATATCGACCGGCGTTTCCTCCTGCACAAAAGAGTTCGAATGATCTCCGGCCTCTTAACGTTTCAATCTAGCATCTGTCAAAAGATATGGCAAGATTCGAAACTGTTCTGATGACATTCCAGAAAAATGCAAGAACTGGAGATGCACAAGAAGTTCCCAATCCAAGCAGACAAAAGACGATGACGTCTTCGCGGTTCCTGTTCGATAACTACACGTCTTCAGCAGAAAAGTCAACAAGCTATTCAGGCGCTTCTTCTCATCAACGCCGATCACCCTTTAGAGATCAGACGATCCTGCCTACGAATCGAGGGTCATCAGATTATTCCACTCGTATCTCTCTCGTCGAATCTCCTCGCCCCGAGGGGCAAATTGAAGAAGACGACGAGGACCCGGCATGACGATCACGAGCAGCAGCAGCAGCAGCAAATAGCCGTTGACCAGCCATGTGCATCTCAGGCACAAAAGGAAAGGGTGGGCCAACCGCGAATTGGCACCGTACATACAATAATTCGATCCGTCGGACTCGTCGTCCTCGTACAACGAGGGCCCGAAAAGAACGAGTCAAGGCCCAAGAATCCTTGTCCCTCTCATCAAAATCAGTAACATAATCCGAACTTTGACAGAAAATATCACATTCTGGTTATTCAATCCACCCCTAGATCATCGCTCAATCAATCAATTCATCGAAGTCTTTAGATGCACAGCTCACATGCATTTCGGTGGAAGATGGGTTGGGGAATTTTCCTGTTCTTGGTACCTAGGTAGACATTCTTTATTAGTGTCATGCTTTCGCTAGGACGACAATGACACCTTCCTATCACTCGAAAATTTTATTTTTTCTTCCCATCTCTTTTGACAATTTTTCGGACCGCCCGTTTGGCATCTAACTTTTACTTTAATCTTGCTAATCTTGGTAGCGAAATCTTTATGAACTTTCTATCCCCCCACTCGGCGGAAGTTAATGCACATAGGTCGATTGCCGGATACAAGGGAAACCATACTCAACATCCGAAACGATCTAAGTAAACGACAGCGACGTGCACGGTCGGTAAATTCCCTAATTATCGCCAAATTTAAACACGAGATAATGTAAAAAAATCTTGTATTAATGGGTCGGGATGAAACCGATTCTCCTTCCAAGTGCGGATAAAAATGCCAGCTTTTTTGTCGTCAGACGCTAAATCCCAGGCGATCGCTCTTTTCTCTCTCTCTCTTATCTTTACTAATTATATTCATTGATTAACAGAGGGGGAATGGAATCGAGAAGGGTTCACGCAAAGGTCGTGCATGGAGAGAATTCAATGCCGAAATCCCCCGCTTTCCGGGTGCAACGCCGGCTGGCGGGGCGGAGGACTCTTCGTCTTCGAAGGTTCTTGACGGGCGCGCGGTGGCGGATCCTGAATCGGCCGCGCGGCGCCTCAAGACCAGGGCGCAGAGCGCGAATTACATGCGTTTCCACTCGTTCGCTTCGCGTCCCACACAAAAAATCAGTAAAGTTTTCCCGAAGAAGACGACAAAAAGAGATTTTGGCAATGTCGATGACGTTCGAACAGTGCGGTTTGATTGGAAACTGACTGACCTGAGACAAGAGGCAGAGCAGGGACTCCATGTGGTTCCTGGCGACGGAGTCGCCGACGAAGGCGAGGGTTTTCCCGCGCACCATACCCAGGAACGCTCGGGGGTCGAACCTCGGGAGCTCGCACCCGTCGGGCTTCCATCTCCAATTCAGGAAGTCCGTGTCTTTCCTCCCATGCCGGAAGCAGTTCTTGGAGTCCGGAATCGTCGCGCAGCTCGAATTCGTGTACGACGAGGCTCTGAAATCCGGAACCCAGTGTCCCCTGTACAAGTCACAATCTGGAAACACGAACGACACCCATCATGAGCACGGACAAGAACAGTCGCGGACGAGGATAAAAAAATCATCTTTTTGCGTGTCCCCGGGTCGGGCTTCGTTACCCTGTTGAGGTCTGATGGAGGCGGAGGCGGAGGAACCGTCTTGCTGGAGGTCGCGCTTGATCGTGAGAGGGGAGGGAGAGAAGAGCATGAAGAGGGTGAAGAGGGTGGCGAGGAGGAGGGCGAGGAAGAGGAAGGGAGGGAGCGCGGGAGGAGCCACGGCGGCGGCGGCGGCGGCGGCGGAGGCAGCAGAGCCGCCACCATTACCGCCACCATGATTGTGGTATCTGCTGTCCTTTTTGTGGGTTCTGTCTTGGACAGGACATGAAGGTTTCATGCTTCTTTCTAGGAGCGCGGAGAGAGAGAAAATTGAGAGAGATGTGGGGGAAGATGTTGGATTATAAGTGTGAGTAGTCATGTTACATTTTTATTTTTTATTTTTATTTTTGCTTTGCATAAAAGTAAATATACAGATACATATATAAATAAATAAAAGGAGTTGACAATGGAAGGTTTTGTTAGCTGGAGACAGTCTAATTACTTGCCTAATTCATTAAGATTTGAAGGCGGCGATTAGAGGCAGCGAACGGAGAGGAAATTATGAAAAGTCTACCATACGGGGGGGCGATGATAATAATTGCTCCTTGTACTAATGTACTGTTTTCTTTTTATTTTCTGTGGTTCTCAAATTTGATACAAGATTTCAAATTAGTATAGCGCTACCCAAAAGCCGGACCGAATAAAAATGGGTACAAGTACTAACATTTCATCTTCATGGTCATTTTTAGCGACACGCCAACTTTTTTTTCCTTTGAATTTTTAGAATTCGAAATCGAAATTTCATCTAGATTGGAAAATAAAAAGATGGTTCGCTTTGTATTTTGATCTCCACTGATATTTAACATATTTCGTATTTGTATAATCGCTTCTTCTCTATATCGCATCAGTTATGGAACGATTTTTTATAAAATAATAAGACATGGTGAAGTCCAATTGCTTTGAGGTGAATAATCACGGGCTCTCTCGCATAATTTCACTTTTGCATGTTTTAGAGCTTGCATGCATTCGACTTCGCATCATGAAATAAAGAAAAAATGACATAAATGGTCATTGGACTTAAGTATAATGTACAATGTTATTCCAAAACTTTTAATTTATTCACTGTGGTCTCTACAGGGTATATAACTTTTTATAAGATCTAAAGACTATATTAAATACATCATCGAACAAACTTAAAATTTGAAAACAACATTATTCATGAATTTTATTATATAAATTAAAAATTAACAGACAATATTAAACGTTTAAATCAAAATTAAAAATATAGTTCATGTTATGAACCCTGAGGTCAACGATTCGCATGAACTCGGCAACGTGCGTAGCAGTAATTGGAGGGAGAGGGGGAATAGTGGGTTGGTCAAAGGCGTGGGATCTAGACAGCGCACCTGATTCGCGGAAAGGCGTGCGACGCGTACCGCGGGATCGGCAACACGTGGCAGAGGAGAAGGGAGAAGGTGGGGGCGAGATCTCCTCAGGCGATTTCCTCGACTCCCTCCCCCGCCCCACGTGAGAGTCCGGGGATGGCCTTTACTCCTCCCCCTCGTTTCACGGCGCGATCCCTTCCCTCCCCTTTCCTCCCATCTTCTCGACCTTTAATTTTTCTATTTTGGAGGTCCCGCTATAGTTCCATTCACATTTAAGTTCATACTCTAATATCAATAAAAACTCTAATTTATTAGGTATATGATAAATTTGCCACGCATCCTGTCGCTGGTAATCATTAAATTATTGTCAAGCTGCCGAATTGAGTAATACATTTGCTACATCTTGCCATTAGTAATCATTAAGTATCGTCAACTTGCCAAATTGAGTAATACATGTGCTACATCCTATCGCTAGTAGTCATTAAGTATTGTCGAGTTGCTGAATTGAGTAATACAAGATAATTGACGATTGTATCATTTTAGGATTTTACCTTATGTTTCTCACAAGTATATTAATTTGTGATTTTTCGTGATATTAATATAATTTAATGAAAATTAATATAGGATAAATTTATCGTAAATATATCGATTTAGAATTTTTTTTTTTTTTTTGCAATGTTACCCCTTAAGTTCGACCCACCCCAAAAGAGACACCAAAATAGTACGAGCATGCGAAGTTACAAAGAGGTGGGTTTTGCACTTCGTATGCACATTTGACATGACTTGTCTCCTTGATGCCCCAATGAGTGATCACTTTGGAACAATGATGGCATTCTTTGCCCCCCTCATGCCTCGTGCTTTTGCTTTCCGATCAATGGCTTTTCACTGTTCGGGAAAAGGTGAAAAAGATTCAAATTTGCAGCGAGCCATGACGACTCGGTCAATAAAACTTAATGAGACGCGCACTGATAGGTTCACGCTAAGTATAGACCCCATTAATAAAGGGTCTCTCAGAAATGTCCTCTGGTGTCTATAATGCGCTCGTGTGTGCTCTTTTACCGATCGAGCCACACGGACTATTGTTCTTCGATATAAATAATCTATGCCGTTGTTTAAATCGCTTTTTTAATCGTTTAACGCGCACCACAAGAGCGACTTGTTGATGCACATTTTCCTTTCCCACCAAACGACCCCTCGGAAATTTCCAAGTGCAATTCATCGTGCCGCGTGAAGTCGATTTCGAACTTTCACCACCAACGACCGACGAGAGGAAAGGAACAAAGTCGATGGAGCTGCGATGGGAGACTTTTAGGAAAAGGAAAAGTCAATATCGAAATGAGATCAATCACGATCTCCGGAAGGATTCAAAGTGGAGTGGAGCCACTGTTTGGAATCATTCTCGGAGTGACATTGAAAACACAGATCTTCGCACGAGCGAATGATTAAGTAATACATTATTTTAGGGTTATTACTATAAAAAAATATTAAATTAATACATTTATAACAAATTTATCATACTTATAATATATTTATCCTTTATTAATTTCCATTAAATTTGATTCACGTCATGCAAAATTACAAACTGGCATGCTTACGACAAACAAAAAGTAAATTCATAAACCGATATACTTATCAACCGTCATGTGTCATTCAATTTAGCAATTTAACAATAAACTTCAAATTTATCATAAGTGTAGTAGTTTGGAATTTTTTATCAAAAATTAATTTATGATAAATTGATCATATGTGTATTAATTTAGGATTTTTTGTGGTATTAATTCATTATTTTAAGTGCATTATTAAATGTCCGGTTGATGTAAGATAAGTGACTAATGTCACAGTAATGTCACGGTGCCGTCATCATAGCGAATAGAAAAAATTTACCGAAAGTACAAATGACACTCGTGATTAAAAAAAATGTAACTTATAAACAAGATAAAAAGATAAAAGTGCAAATGTCACTGCCGACATTCCTACGGAGAAAGCAAAAAGGGAGAAGTGACGTTGTGATGTGAATACGTGCAAACTGCTCATTCGCGGGTCATATTTCTACGGTGCGAGGCGTGGGCAAATCTGGACCGTCCCACATGCGGGGCGGAGACCAGCTCGTTGTGATCGGGCTTTCTAGTTTATTCCCTTGCTGGACACGGAAGGAACGTCTCCTTTTCAGCTATTATTATTAAAATAAGAAGATTCTAAATAAAAGTTTGAAGTTTGAAATTTTTTTCATAAAATGATAAAAAGTTATTCTTTTAAATAAGTATATAAAGTGGCAAATTCAGTCTAAAATAAAAATATGACTTTTGGGGCGTGCATGATAAAATTTCTACTTCTCTATTTTTCCGTTTCTCTGTTCCCCGAAACAAGTTTGGAACAAAAATTCGTTTAAGAATACAATTTGATTTTTCATTTTTGGAATGCATTTCATTCCGAAATAAATTTGAAAAAAAATCGAAGTTAAAATTTTTAACTTAATTTTTGAAATAGAAATTGAGAAATCAATTTCGACTATAAATTTTAGCCGGCGAACACATACCTCGTGCATGTCATTTCACTAGTCGTGGTGAAGGGCATTTTCGTCGCGGGCCTTTTTCTTCTTGTTTTCTTTTTTTCATCTATTTTTATTTCTTCTTTTTGTCCATTGGTCTTCTGCATTCCTCATTCAAGCCTCTTCGGTTCGTCGTCTTCGTTTGGAACCAGCCAACTCTTCATCATTTGCACAAGCTTGACAGCGATCCGCAACGACGGCTTGACTTGGACGGGAGGACGTGACGATGGTGGCAACCCGGAACCAAGTCGTAGGGCTTGATTCCAGGGTGATTGAAAACCGAGTGACGGTGACGAGCCCTCCAACCATGGTGGTGACGATCGACGAACGTCAATTATGGCCCGAGTGGCTTCCACGATACAAAGCTAGCTGTTCTCGGTGTGGTGTAGCTCAAAGCGTGTCCTAAGGCTTGATTTTGGCGACAATTTCCTCGCGGGGTCTTAGTTAAACACGATGAGCGCATCTCTTTGAAAAGTACATCCTTGCGCGTGGCAAATTTGGGCAATTTCAAGTTTAGGTGCGTGAATTGTTAGGTTTCGATTTGGTATCTACCCTAAAGATGGGGGAGAAGTGTTAAAGTCCTCAACCTTTTATATTTTTACTAATTTAATCCTAAACATTTTTATTTTATTTTATTTTATTTTATTATTATTCGCAATGGAATTTTAGTATTGTACAAGTAATTTGTTGGGGTCATGCGGCAACATGTATTCAAATGAACATGGTGCGAGAAAAAATCAGGGAGAGATAAATTGTTATAGGCTCGAGAATCTTTTATGATATTTTATGTTGTACACATACCATTCCCCATTAGATTCAATTCATCTTCTTCATTCGTTTAAAAATAGCTCATAATATGAGGAGGTTATTGGATTCTACTCAAGAACTAGCTTCCTTAGAACCTAATCCCGATTGATAGGGATGAAATTACGAGTAAAACCAAGAACCAGACTGAACTAACCATGGGAACCGGTCATATTCCAAGTTTCTAATGGGAATAACTTTTATTTTGCTTGACTAAAAGTGAAAAGAAAAAAAGAAAATAAAGTGGCCAATTCTCGGCTATACTTTGAAATTAAAAATTAGCTTGGAACGATAGGTTCGGTTTTAGGGTTAACTTATAATGTATATTGGGTAGGTTTCAAATTTCCAAAAACTGAGAATCGGTTTCAATAGGGTAAGTTTTAGGTTTTAGGCAGAACTCAAACCTATCTCGCAACCACTCACGTCTACCAATCGGTTGCCACGAGCGAGGATTGAATCCGCGACCTCCGTGTTCTTGACTCCAAGCGTCAGTCCCAGTTAGGCGGAAAGGCATTTTCTCTTCCCCATTGGGCCAACAGCGTGTTCTCTCTCTCCCTCCCTCTCTCTCTCTCTCTCTTCCTCAGTAGATCCAAATGTCAAACGAGGCCAGAAAGGCACTGCTGGAGCTGAACCCGCCTCGATTGCAACAGCGCCCGAATTTAGGCCCGACAAGGGCAGGCTCACCCGGGCTCTACGCGGGCTTACTGACCCGAGCATGATCCGGCCCAGTTCAGAACCCGGTTCTGAAACGGGCTCCCGTTCGCGACCCACTCACGCCTCGTGGGCAGGAGACGCCTTCTTCTCTCGGCCTTCCACTCGAAACCATCTTCTCAAAGTCAACCGAAGCTCGGACGAAAAGCTCGCGCGCCTCGTCGATCTTCAGCCGTCGAAAGGGGACGACGGACCGGATATCACGGTAGGGGGTGGAGGCCCGGAGGGGGTGTCCTGTGGGTAGGGCGCAGCCGCATCGGCGCTGTCCGTCGGGTACTATGGCGGAGGGACAACAGGGAACGTCGGCATCATCGCGCGATGTGTCGGCAAGAAATGGACACGTGGGTAATGCGCATCGCCCCACCCCCATGTGTCTCTGCGGAATCGGTGTGCTGTGCGTCGAGTACGTTGCCTCTTCGCATTGATGTGAGATGGGTCCTGCGTTTTTCGGTTTGGTTCTGGTTCTCTTCCTTTTCTCCCTCATACTGGCTTTTCGGAGGGAGAGAGAGTTGTCCGGAGCTGACATGATTACTGATGCTAACTTTTGGTTTGGTTGCTCCTTGTTTTTTTCGCACGGGTCGTTGTCCAACACGGTGAAGATCCGAGAGGTGACCGTTCCGGACACGACAAATTACTACCGGAAATCTGAACCCACTAGACAGAAGTCGCCAACATCGCACGAATTTGATAATAACGTGACCACTTTCTGTGTTTTGACGGCCCATAGTTAACGGAAAACTCTATTTGTTTCGTGTAAAATACTTTATTCCAAGAAAATGTTATCCTGAAAATCATTTTCTGGAAAAATAATAATATTTTTTGGTGTTTGGCTAAAAATTGAATATGAATAGGAAAATATTTTTCGTCGTTTGGTAAAGAAAATCTAAATACACTTAAGCCTGGGTGTTGGGGACTCGATCCCAAGCACAAGCATCGGAGTTCGGGGCTTAGGCTCGAGGATTTAGGCATGGGCAATGGGGTCTCGAGCCCTAATGCATGGCACGACATCAATGGACTTTGATATAGGCATTGGGGATCTTGGGCATGAGTATCGAAGTCCCAAGCCTTGGCTTCATTGGACCCAGGCTTAGGCTCAAGGGATTTGGGCATGGATACTAGGGTCTCGAGCCTTGACGAATGGCCCAACATCGATGGACTTGCGTATGGGTGTTGGGGACCCAAGGCACTGGCATTGAGATCTTGAGTGCCAAGGGCATTATCCCAAGCATCGGGGTCCTAGGCATGAGCTTGGCCTTGATGAACACGGGCTTGGGTGTTGAGGACCAGGGCTTGGCCTCGATGGACTTGGGTGTGGACGCTAGGAACCCGAGCATTGGCACCGGAGTCTTGGGCCCTGCCTCAATGAACCTAGGCCCAGGTGCTAGGGTGCCTAGCTCGACATCAATGGACTCGAGAGCAAGTGTCGGGGACCGAGGCCTAGCCTTGATGGACCTAGGCTTGGGCACTGAGGACCCAAGTTCAACCTCTGTAGATTAGGGCTAGGGTGCTAAGGAGTTGGGCACAAGCACCCAGTTATCAAGCTCAACTTTGGTGGACCCAAGACCAGTGCCAGTGTTTGTGCTTAAGAGCAGAGGGTCTGGGCTTGAGACCTCAGTGTTTGTACTAAGTTCTGGGGTTACTTATGTCCAAAGTATTAGTGCTTGAACAATGTATGCCTATTTAGAAAAATCACATTTGATTTTATTTTCAGATCTCAACAAAACACAGAAAAATATTGTTGTTTTCTTTTAAAATGAGTTCTTGGAATTCAAAAGTGCCATATTTTATGTGAAACAAAGGGAGCTTAAATTGTGTCCCACAATGTCTGATGCAATCAAATTCTTAGCACGAGCACTTCACTGCTCCGATTCTTATGTAGAGGATTTTGCAATTGCCATAAACCGGGTTTGTATTCCGAGCAGAATTCGAGTTAGATCAACACAGAAAATTGCACCGGAAGTTCTATCTAATTGACACTGTGTATAGAGAGTGCAATCGAATGTTAAAAATATACTGAAAATTGTGGTCAAGCCTTGAATTTTTTAATCATTACAATGAAGCCCTAAATCATCCCTTCTAAATTACAATCAAATCCTAACCATGTATTAGAAAATTCAAATTTGAGGGTTGCATATGGGCAATTTTCAATGTGCCAATGCGGACAACTTCAATAATATTCACAATAATAATAATACTAAAAAGAAACCCCATTGCAATTTTTGAAAAAAAGAAATGTTAAAAATTGACTGCAATGGTCGAAAAATCTGTGACTCGATTGCAACCTACAAACCTTACGCAAAAAAGATTAGGGCTCGTATCACTCTTCTCTAATCTTCGAATCACCATATAGACCAATTCTATATATTTTCCTTCGATTGCTCAAGGAACAGATGGACAGAAGAATATAGTGAATGATACCCTCATGATCCTTCAAACTCCGTCGAATCCCTGGACAATCTAATTGATCTGAAGGGCACTACTTAGATGCATATCTTTTAATCAAATAATCTCTCTCTCTCTCTCTCTCTCTCTCTCTCTATTTATATATTTGTACCATCGCCATCATCACAAAGACAATCGCCATCAGCTGGTCAGTGAAGTGAGAGTACACAGTTTTCGCTAGCAGGGCCAAGCTGATCACATGGGTAGGGCATCGTAATTCTAGGAGGACAGTCTCCTCCTCATACATGTGAGGCTGCCGCATTTAATAACAGCCACGAGACAAAGGGGAAGATCAGGGCAAGCGATGCACAGATCTTCTCCCGTGGCCCTTCCCATATCTTCTGCCCTAGTTGCCAATGTCTGGTCGCTGGGACGTACGTCCCCCCAATTGCACAACCTTCTGCCTCCGCTTTTCTTATTGCTGGATCAAAAGGGTCATTCAAATTCACGCCGGTTAGCTCGCGAAGGGATTGTTTGCATGTCCCCGTCGATGGCCTCTGTCTAGTCCTAGTTTGCATTTGCGCGGGGGGATGAAATGTTCCAGAATTAGTGACTATACATGGTCCTTGCGAAAGACTGGGGTCGGCCCTCAGTTTCGTTTCGATGATTCCCTATCTCAATACTGCCTGAGGGATTTCGGCTCTGGAGGAATGCATGTCGGCTGCTGCGATCTGTTCAGAGCTGTACATTTTACAGTTACTGTACTATGATTTTTCTAATCATCAGATGGATCAGAAATGATGGGAGTACGTACATGCTGCGGGATCCAAAGTAAAGTGCACACGATTGGATCTTTTGGAGCTGCTCGTCGCCCCAAAACCCCTGAGGTTGTCATGAGTTAATAGCTCAGAGAAAATAATAAAAACAAGAAGGGGGTGGGGGTGGGGGGGCGATAAGCAAACGCAGACCACGTTCTCTTAAAGTAAACTAGTATTTAGAAGGTCAAATCTTGGGAACATGGCCATAATTCGAACTTCTACATATTCTGTATTCCCTCTGTGGTCTGTGGCTGGCGTTCCAAGACCATAACAGATTCCTGAAACGGAGCAACTTATATTAAACGTTAGGGTTTCCAAGTGTAACACCAGAAGGTAGATTTCAGTACAGTATCGCCAGTACTATACTGTATTTAAATCACATTAAACAAGTATTGGGAACCACCGAATTGCTTCCATCTCATACAAACTTTCAAAACGGATTTTGCAGTCCATACACGTATTTTTCATATGACATGTCCTATGATTTGCTAAAAGTCACTTTTGAAGGCAATGCACTTTAATAAATTCAAATTTGTTTACTGACGTACTAGGTTATGTATGCATTCCGCGCACCGCATTGTAGAATAAGAAATCCATATTAATAATTAGCAACAGCGATTTCATGCCGCGCACCTCATAGATTTGAAGCGAATATATGATTAGGAGGGTTACTTTTACATCTCTTTTAGATAAATTATAGGGAATATGCTGTTTTTTAAAGAGCGACCCCACACCTAAACATGCATAACTTTTAAAAATAAAATAAAATGCGAGTGGCATTGCTTAGTGGAAGCAATTATGATGTCTACGTAAATGAGGGGAAAGGTCTACATGGGTTGCATGGGTTCCTGTGTCCGATCCACCACATGATTATTTTATGATAATATATGATATTATGCGATGCATAATGTATAATATATGCCAGCTGAAACGCTGGATGAAGAGTTTTGTGATCGGGAACGATGGCGCTTGACTCGCACATCGCCGTCTTGAGTTGGACATTAGAGTCTCGATTTCATCAGAAAGCAACAAAGGATCGCCCCTTCGTCTGAGCTGTTTTCTTGACCATGTTCTTGCATTGCATGTGTAATGGGTATGGAGTTCAACTTGCAGTTTGGCAGAACGTGGTGAAGACCGAACACAACTGTGTCTGTATTCCAAAGTTTACAATGGCACATGTGGGGTCAATGTCAGCCCCACGATAAGTTCATACCCGTCGCGATTTGAGGTACTATTCATCTTTAGGTGGCATGGTCGATTTCAACACGGCATAAAAGAATCGGGTCATCAAACTACAGCTCGTTGCGAATTTCCCCACTTTTTAAACATGAATTGTCTAATTGGAAGTCAATTATTGCCGAAACAGAGAGGGAGAGCCTTGTGATCTTTATATATTAGTGATTAAGATGAATAAAAAGAATTCAATTTTCCTAAGGGTAACCCTAGATGAGCGATGACGATCTCCCCTTGCCTGTAAAAAGTGTCTTCGAAATCCACTAAGTAACAATGACTAAATGAAGTAAGACGGTGATTTGGATGGAGAGTTGAATGTTACTCATGGTAAATTATACTCTATTCAACTTATACAATACAAAAAAAAAGGAACGAGAGCGCGACATGATCCTTTGCCAAACAGGTTATAGAACCTTAACATCAGGAACTCCAAAAAGTCAAAAGCAAATAAACAACAAAAGGGCCATGTCAGACATTATTATGCTCAGGTCTTGTTTCTTCATCTGGGGGTTTTCATCGTCCTTTTGGTCTCAATAGAAAGAAATGTCAAGACTGACATGAGCTTTCCTCTAACTTTGCACATTTAATTCTTGGAATCTGACACTCTTTCTTTCAACTCTACAAATTCTCAAATTCCATGTTCTGTACCTGCAATGGCCGTGAAAGATGCTTCCATCTTGATAAAAGTCATAGATAAATAAATAAATAAATAAAACTATATGCTGACAAATCAAGCCACCTAAAAACTTCAGAATTGACATTTCACTTGATAGATTGGGATATCCTAAGGGTGTTAAACTTATCTGAAAAATATAAGATTGAAAATCCGTTCGTTTCGTGGAATGAATGATTTGAAAAAATATTTTCTAAAAAATTATTATTTACAAAAATGAATTAACGAAAAATATTTTCATCAAATTTTTAGATATTAATTGTTACCGATAATGAAAACATTTTTCAATAGCTAATTATTTTAAAGTGATTTTTTTTAGGAAATTAATTTCCAAATCATTTATTTTTTTGCGAAATAACGGAACCACAAAGCTGTCTAAGGGGTTTTTCCAAGACAGTAATGTAAAAGCAACCAATTCTATGTGGCTTTCCTCCTAATATTGGGGCAAGCAAGAGAGGTAGTGATGAACTTGCTGTATTTTCCCTAGTTATGAGAGATTTTGGCAAGCCAATATAGGAATTATGAAACTATTGAAGTAAATGACCAAGCTGAAACTTCCTGAGTGACTGTTTCTGACATTAAAGAAGGCTCATGGGCTAATCTAATCATAAGCTGAGGTGTCTAACGGTATATTCCCTGGATTCTTTCTCCATTTGATATTTTAGGGATACCGCGAACCAATCTTTGTGTCAGGCTCGATCCACCTTTTTATCGAGATCGAATGTAGTTTTTCCATGCCTAGAGTAAAAGTCAAGACAGATTTTTATGGCTTACTTTTGAGAGATCATGTCGAAGAGATTTCACATTTTATGAAGTACAAAATGTAAACCGTCTTACTAAGTAGCTAATTATTTGCAGTTTTTCTAAATTCATCCGAACAAATCAATCGAACCACACTCTGAACAAGATCACAGAAATAGATATAATAGTAAGCACATTTGCATTTCATAAGCTCTGTTTGGTAAGTGGGAATTATAATGCTGTAGCCAAAAAAACAGTGGATCTACTGTTTTTGTTTGTTTAAGGAAAGAATGGAAAATGAATTTTAGGGCACAGCTTTTAATGGACAACAGCCACTCATTTGCTTGCATTTAACTGGCATTGCCCAACCCAGAAAAAAGGAAAAAATAAAAGGAAAAAGAATAACAAACTGGCATTGCCCATATGACCAAACATGAATAGTTCTGTGTGCAGTGACCTGCATTTTGGCTGGACCTGGGGAATGTTATTGATTATCAGTAGCTGAGCTCAAAATGAATCTGCAAGACCAGATCACTTCAAAATTTCAATTGATCCATACTTAGTCTAGCTAGCGGTGACATGGAATCCACGTCTTATATCAAAGTGAACAGTTTCAGAAGCTACAAAATGATCCAAGTTTCATGTTTTCTTCAAAGTTACAACTCTTACATTGCGTGCTAGTAAAAACTGATCCCAAAACGTGAAACTGAGGGGAAGACTATACTATTTACAACTATACTTTTGAATGCTATTGATGATAATGAATCTAAGTTTAGCACTTTACTCCACTGGTTCATGGGGTTGGCCCAGCATTTAAATGCTGATGTAATGTTGACCCGCAAATTATTGAACCAACTGGGGTATATTCACATCATCTTACGCTTGTATGCATGTGATGACAAGTCAGTTCAAAGTACATAAATGAAAAAAGTAGGATAGATCTTAACCATATTTTACTACAGAGAAGAGAGCACAAGAGATCCCGGTCCTTTATTAATGCCTAGCAGTTCATTGAGCAAATCAGAACCGACACACGTTGATACTTCTCATAGTCCCTCCCTCCCTCCCTCTCTCTGTCTCTCTCTCTCTCTAGCTCTGCCATCGGCATCAGGCTTTGACGTCGAAGATTTGGTTCTTCCAAGCCTTTTCAACAGCTCAAGTCTAGATTTTCTGGTTCTCTTCAAACCCAGGATCTAAAGATCCAGATTTGGGGAAAAAAGAATTGCAGAAACAGGCACCCGTTTTCATGGTCACTCCCATCTCACTCTCTATAATGCTGTGCAGTTTCTCTGCTGAGAGCCCACTACAGCAGTTTGCTTCTCCTCCATATTCTTGATCTGGGGTTCTCGAATTTCTCCCTGTTTTTCTTTGTTCATTTTTGTTTCTGGAATATCGAGCTGCTGAAGGCATGGCTCCAAACACGGTCGTGCTGACCATTGAGAAGCCAAACAACAACTTCTCATTGCTTGAGATCAGTGGTCCTGATACATCCCTGCTTCTGGAGCAGAAGCGAAAAGCCGCCAGTCCCAAGCAATTCACATGGCTGCTTCTCCTGAAAGCACACAAAGCTCTGGCATGCGTTTCTTGGTTGGCCATGTCATTGAACAAAACATTTGCCTCTGTCAAGAAACGTGTAAATTCCTCTGCCGACATAGCTGAAGAAGAGCCACAGGGCAGGGGAACTAGACTGTACAGATTCATGATAGCCTTTCTCTTCATCTCAATCTTTGCCTTGGCGATGGAAGTAATTGCCCATTTCAAGAAATGGAACTATCTGTCAGTGATTCATCCCTTGGAGGTTCAGGGCCTTGTGCACTGGTCATACATGGCTTGGCTGGCCTTCAGAGCTGATTACATTGCACCATTGGTGATCACGCTCTCTCAATTCTGTGTCGCACTGTTCATGATTCAGTCTCTAGATAGGATGGTGCTGTGCCTTGGGTGCTTCTGGATCAAGTACAGGAAATTGAAGCCCGTGATAGATGAAGCAGCATTTGACATTGAGGATTCTTCGAATTTTCCCATGGTTCTTGTTCAGATCCCCATGTGCAATGAGAGAGAGGTATGTAACCAAACATACTTGCACTTCATCAGAGGCTCAGTTTCCTTTTTTCTGGGCTCCCAGTTTACGTGTTTTAATAGCTTCTGGAAAAATTACTCTGGAATGCAATGAATGGATTGCTGTAGAGTCTAGGAATTGATTCTGACGAATGATTGCTTGAATAATTGTGCTCTATTTGAACTGAATTCTTGTGAATTTCACTCTGGCCATGTCTTTCCAAACTATCAGCCAATTAGGTGATTGCAGCATGTCATAATCAATTCATTTTTCACAATGAACTGAATTCTTGTGAATTTCACTCTGGCTATGTCTTTCCACACTATCACCATGAGGCTAATGTATGGAACTTTTACATAGGTGTATGCTCAGTCGATTGGGGCAGCTTGTCAGTTGGATTGGCCCAAAGACAGGATTTTAATTCAGGTTCTGGATGATTCGGATGATGGAAATGTACAGCTTCTTATAAAGGATGAAGTATCCTCGTGGCGTGAAAAGGGGGCGAACATCATATACAGGCATCGATTAATTCGAACAGGTTACAAAGCTGGGAATCTCAATTCAGCCATGTCCTGTGATTATGTGAAAGACTATGAATTCGTGGCAATTTTCGATGCGGACTTTCAGCCTAATCCTGATTTTTTAAAGCTTACGGTCCCTCATTTCAAGGTACATACAGAGATTACAGTCACACATAAAATTTCCAGTTTTACTTCTTATGAAGAATGAAACAGATTATGTAAACTATTTGCAGGGCAATCCTGACTTGGCTTTGGTCCAAGCTCGCTGGTCGTTTGTGAACAAGGATGAGAACTTACTCACGAGACTTCAGAACATCAACCTGTGCTTCCATTTTGAGGTGGAGCAACAAGTGAACGGCATTTTCCTTAATTTCTTTGGATTCAACGGGACTGCTGGCGTGTGGAGAATCAAGGCATTGGAGGACTCAGGAGGATGGCTTGAGAGAACAACTGTTGAGGACATGGATATCGCAGTCCGAGCACACTTGAAGGGATGGAAATTCATTTATCTTAATGATGTGAGAGTGCTTTGCGAACTTCCTGAGTCTTATGAAGCTTACAAGAAGCAACAGCACCGGTGGCACTCAGGTCCGATGCAGCTGTTCCGACTGTGTCTTCCTGCCATAATAACTTCGAAGGTGAGACAAATATAATAAATTAGAAGTGTGATAGTTCTTCCATTTGCTAGCTGTGTTGGCATCAGCAACATGACTAATCTATGATTTCTGGACAAACTTAACTTGTTGTACTAATTATGTGCTCGTCCATGTTCTTCCAGATAACGGTGTGGAAGAAGGCCAATCTAATATTCCTCTTCTTCTTGTTGAGGAAGCTCATACTTCCCTTTTACTCATTCACATTATTCTGCATCATCCTCCCATTGACCATGTTCATACCCGAGGCCGAGCTCCCTCTCTGGGTGATCTGTTACGTACCCATTTTCATGTCACTACTCAACATCCTCCCTGCGCCAAAGTCCTTCCCTTTCCTGGTCCCCTACCTGCTATTTGAGAACACCATGTCGGTGACCAAGTTCAATGCGATGATCTCGGGGTTGTTTCAGCTTGGAAGTGCTTATGAATGGATTGTGACCAAGAAGACTGGTCGGTCCTCTGAATCCGATCTATTGGCATTCGCAGAAAGGGAGGAGAAGTCTTTGAACGAGGAGAAGATCCAGAGGAGGCATTCGGATTCGGGTTTGGAGATGTTGAGCAAATTGAAGGAAAAGGGCGCATTTCCAGCGAGGAAAAGGAATAAAATATTCAGGAAGGAGCTGGTGCTCGCTTTTTTACTCCTGACAGCGTCAGCTCGAAGCTTTTTATCGGCTCATGGAGTGCATTTCTATTTCTTGCTGTTCCAAGGGCTGTCTTTCCTGGTCGTCGGCTTGGATTTGATCGGGGAGCAAGTGAGCTAACGCGGGAGTGTGTAACTTAATGCATTGAGGTTAATATCACCGGCAGCTTTGTTGTAGTTTGAGCAAATGATGTCAGATAAAGAGAAGATCGAATATCCAGCTCCATTATAAATTTGGATGGACTGGGACGATCAGATGCTTGTAGAAACAAGCGCATTTGTTGTTAATAGGGAGGTATATCGGCTTGTAGTCGGATTCATTTTAGAATAATCGTGTTATTAATGTTTGCAATAAAGAGAAATGATCAGATATTAAAGTAAATTTGTTTGCAGCGAAGGTCATTTGATTTGCTCTAGAAGGCGATGGCAACAAATTTTCGAGCAGTACCTTTCTCGAGCTTCCACGAAGTGTTTCGTGGCTTTCGGCAAATAAGAACTGTCAAGTATTGACCCAGATTAGGAGAAGGGGAAACAAAACCAAATCGAAGCTAGGAGCGCAGTGATCCAAACAATGAGCACAAAAAGCCATCATCTACTGTTTAGTTTACCAGAAAGTGAAATGTGGCATCTACCTTAGAAAAGGTTGCCACATAAGCTGATTGTGATAGCTAGGAAAACAATCAATAAGCTGTCAGTATCGTCCTGGAAAATGCAAGTAGGAATTCAATATCTGCAGTGCTTTTCCTAGTTGGCTGGGACCAAATTAGTCCTAGCTTCCCTATCTTAGACAAAATCTTAGTGCTGCCACTTCAGTTTCTCTCTCCATGTCGTCCATGTATCAGTCCATGGCATTAACATCTCTACCGTTGTCAAGATATCATCAAAGTTCAGGCAGTGCCGTCATGAAAATGTTTTGTTAAGCAGGCTTCACGAGCTATCGTGAGAATGGCCAATCGTCTCCTAGCCTTTCCAAATAATGAGCCTCAAGCTTTGCATTTTGATGTTCACGAAGGAAGCACAACTCATATGAACTTGTGTAAGGGTTGTTCAGGCCATTAACTCACGACAATGATGTAGAAACCAGATAATCTACTGCCTTCCTGGTGTTTTTTTTCATTTTTTTGCACGTTGTAAAGACTGCATCATTACTCAGAAGGTTTTTCGTGTTGTTGAAATTGTAAAGAACTGTCCATCCTACTGATTTATCAATGGGGCAGCTGTCCCCTAAACAAAGAGTAAATCTCCATGCATTGTCATGTACATCTAGGACATATCAAAGCCAAAATGGTTCCTTTAAACGCAAGGCAAAAATACCAGAGAAGCACCAACCCGCTTCCCCTGTTCCTGGCTTCCTTTTGCATATGGATCCTGTCAATCTAAGGCACAATTAAAGAAAACAAAGCTGCTGCTTAGCATGCAAGTTGCTTTGAGATTGTTTATGTGATTAATCCAAACCGTTCTTGCAGCGATAGTCATGATCTCTTGAGAGCGAATCAAATTATCTTAATCTAGACCGATTTCAGGGCAATAGAGAGAGTTTGGAGCATGACCAATTATTTTATGCATAGGATGCATGACTTGAAGTGATGTGTTTGACCAACTTACTCTTTTTTTCGAGTTTGACGGGCTTTGTCGCAAGTCGTGGCCACGTTTGTCCAGAGAGGAAGAGCTATCGCATGGAGCAGAAGAAAAAGCCCAAAGAAAAGGAACAAGCTTTTGTGAGCCGGCCTATGGCTATGGCGACCTTTCACCTCCTTCCTTTTCCCGCCAGAGCCCATTCTCAGTTCTGATTTGTTTCATTTTTTGTACTTCTGTGTCTTCTGGTCATTCCCCATCTTTCTTGTCGAACTGATAATCACGGGCCACTGCAGAGGCCTGGCCAATTACTGTGCAGTTAACACTGTAGACTGCGCTTGCAAACTCCTCCCTCCCTCCCTCTCTCTCTCTCGCACACAATTGGTAATTTCACTTGGATTGCAGGCATGCCATTTGGGTTCTTTCCCTTTTTTCTTTTGCTGAGCCGAGCATGGCAATTCGACGGTTCCATTGAGAACAAAGTTCAAGCTTTCATGGGGTTGTCGTCTCTAATGTGAATTTTTGCTGGGGGAAGACCCTTTTTCTTTGCGAAGCTTTTTGCTCTGGAAAGGTCGAGTTTTTCTCTCTGGATCATCGATGGAGGAGGAAAAGAATGCTTTTTATGTTGTGCGCAAGGGGGATGTTGTTGGTGTTTACAAGAGTTTATCCGATTGCCAAGCTCAAGTTGGATCATCTGTAAGTTCTTTTTCTGGATAAAGAAGAGGGCTAAAAGGTTGATCATTTTCGTTGTTCTCATGCATGGTCTATTTTGGTGGTGTTATCGCCTGAAATGTGATGTTTCGTGGGTGTTCTCTATCTGGTAAAATGTTCGAACCTGTAAAGGTGAAACTCCAGATAAGTACAGTTACAGATGAATTTCGTGCATGTATTTGGGCTTACTGGGTCATGTTGAAGGTGGAGGGCGTCCTTGATGTGAAGATGTTTCTCTTATTCCTGACTGAAAACGTGGCCCTGTCAGCAGACTTTAAACTGATAATTCTGTTTTGTTCCTATTTCTATGGAATGATGCAGCTTTTGTTAAGATAGAATAACTCTTGTCTGGTGCCGTTGCAATGACTGTATGGTGGTGGTTCTATATTGTATTGGTTAATTATACCTGATTATCCATTTAATTGGAAGGAAAGAGTTATTCCATTTGCTCAATCATGTCAGGTACATGATCCGCCGGTCAGTGTGTTCAAAGGGTATTGTTTGCCAAAGGAGGCTGAAGAGTTCCTAAAGTCACGTGGTCTTAAAAATGCTTCTTACACTGTCAATGCTGCAGATTTGAAGAATAATATTTTCGGTCATCTTGTGCATTGCCCTGATCAGGTTAGGTGATCTGGGTCATGTTCTGTTGTTGTGAAAAAGTTGACGTCATGCTATGGGTAGAGGTTCCTTTGTACCATCAAAAGGCCGCGTGTGATTGCCTTCGCATTTCTCTATTTATGAGATGCTTGTGCTTGTGTCCACATGCATTCATGTGTAATTTTTTTTTTTTTTTGGTTGAAGCATTCATGTGTAATCGGGTTGCCGACTTTTGTTGTTACTCTACACATGTTGGTGCTACCTAGAAATATTGGAGTTGTCTAAACACAATTTCAGTAGATGGGCACTGTATCATTCTTCTGTGCTTTGCTGGCCCAGCATTCTATGTCACTATACAAAAAATTTTATGAGCTGAAATATTTTGATATGGAATATTTGTCACATTAATATTAAAAGCCATGCATTCTCATTCTCAGCAACCGGCTTCTTTTAGAAGGTCTACCGTCAACAAGGAGTATCCATTACAGAGTCCGCAGAGATTGCTCACATCAGGTTTAAATGTCAGTTAATTTTTGCTTAACATACACCTTGTCATCTGATTTTCTTCTATTGTATAAACTTCATAATGGAACGGCTTCAACAGTGGTGTAGTTATGGCTTTACCAGGTTTGTGCATCAACTAGCAACAAGCACTTTGCATAAATTGACTACGTACATTCTTAAGTAGACTTAAATTTGCTTCTTTCAAACTGGAAAATTTATATAAAAATGGTCTTTTTCCTTAAAAAAGAAAGAGCTTAGTGAGACAGCTCATAGAAAAAAAGGACAGAGGCTCGCTGTAATGCTTAAAGCGGCTTGAGACACTGAAATCAATAATTTTTTTGCTTTTCCTTTGCCAGAAAATTTTACGTTTACTTAGGATCTTTTTCCCTTTTAGTGCACTAAAATGAAGCCTATGCCTGTTTTCGCACGTTATATCGGCTTTTTCATCTTGTGCCAAATTTCTGTCTTCTCATTCATCGATTCTATCACGCTAGAAAGGCTGCATACAAGCATTAACCATGATGCTTTGGATTCTACAATGTGAATGGAAAAGTTGGCTTGTGCAGGCAGTTGGGTCATCCGCAATTTCCCCTAGTTCCTTGAGGTCTGCATCATTCTGCTTTGTGCAGCCAGTTGGGTCATCCACAATTTCCCCTAGTTCCTTGCAAAAGAACTTCAACTTAGAGAATGTAATTGCTAGTCCAACAATATCCTCCAATCATGTATGTCTATTTTTGATAGTTCTAGTAAATGTGCATCTGGGTTCTTTTTATTCTCATTAGATGCAGTCTTCATTTATACTGCCATACTGGATACTGCCATCCCGAAACAAGGTTTTCAGTGTGTTAAGTTACTTTATAGGAAGAAACAAACTAAGAGGCTGAATATCGTGCTATGGCACATACCGTGGCCGAATTGTTGTGGTTGAAATCTCTTCTCCAGGAGCTTAGATTTTCGATTAATCAACCTATTGATATAATGTGTGATAATCAAGCAGCTATTTATATTGTTGGGAATCCTGTTTTTTAAGAGCGAACTAAGCATATAGAGGTTGACTGTCACTTTGTTCGGGATGCTGTGAAGCAGAAGCTGGTTTCTACTCCTTACGTTGCCTCTAGAGATCAGTTTGCTAATATGTTTACTAAAACATTATCTCGTCCTGCTTTTGTTGCTGGTTGTTCCAAGCTGGGCATGGGTGACCTATATGCTCCAGCTTGAGGGGGAGTGTTAAGTTACTTTATTAAGTTTCCTTTATTATCAGAGTTTTATTTCCTTTTTTACTTACATGTGCCGTAGCACGATATTCAGCCTCTTAGTTTGTTTCTTCCTATAGATAGTAGAGCCCAATCAACAATCGTAGTAGTAGCAGCAGTAGTAACAGCAGCAGCAGCAGCAGCAATAGTAGCAGCAACGATAGTAGTAGCAGCAGCAGCAGAAGTAGCAGCAGCAGCAGCAATAGTAGCAGTAACGGTAGTAATAGCAGCAGTAGCAGAAGTAGCAGCAACGGTAGTAGCAGTAGCAGCAATAGTAGTAACAACGGTAGTAGCAGCAGCAGCAGAAGTAGCAGCAGCAATAACGGTAGTAGTAGCAGCAGCAGCAGAAGTAGCAGTAACGGTAGCTACTACAGCAGTAGTAGTATCAGTAGTAGCAGAGTAGCAGCAGTAGTAGGAGTCATAGTAGTATCACCCATGACGATAATCTCAATATAAATATATCTACCACAGAAATCTCGATTCAAAGTTGTAATCCATGTTCACAAACCGAACCTGACGAATCTGATATCTTCCGATCTTATATGTATCAAGACTTAAAGAGAAAACAGATAAAAATTACAGCTTTAGGTGGCTGTACACCAACCCTAGGGGACTCTCAAACCAACAATAGGATCAAGTAATCAGGCAGTTAGACCCGCTCTGATACCATGTTACAAAGCTGATCAGAGAACCCGCAGCAAGTAGAAAGAGAGAAAGAAGGAAGAGAGAAGGAATAGAGAGAAGGAGGAGAAGGAGAACATAAAAGAAAGAAATAGAGGGCTGTAGTTTTTTTGTAGTAACAGAAACCATACACCTATTGTATTTATATTGAATATAAATTGTATATAAATTGTATATAACAATAATATCCTTATGTAAGTAAAAAAGGAAACTTAATAAAGTAACTTAACCCAGTGAATTTTGTTTTGAAAGTGATGTTGAAACTGAATAGCATGCCCCCGCAAAAATAAAGGGATCAGTTTGTGTTTGAAAAGCTAAGGACTTCTGGGGACATAATTTTTTTGTTTTCATCAGAGTTGAAAAAGTGGTCCAAGATTATAGCAGTATGTTTTCATGGTCAACTGAAATTTTCACAGCATTAGTCTCCGTGGTCAATGTATTATATGCAAGTGTCCTACACTTAGTTATATGAGCATTATTCGTAGTAACTTTCCTATAATTCTTGGATTAGTTTTTGTATGTGACTATTGAGAATGGCTAGCCTTAAACCCAATGGCACTTGCTCTTTCATTCATCTGAGTTTGAGAATTGCAAAACTAAGACTTTGTTTCTGGCCTGTACAGGACAACTCTGCTGTAATTTCTAGCTAATTATCTTCTTTTTCTATTTACGCAGTTGTCATGTATAATTGAATTTGATGGTGCTTCTAAAGGAAATCCTGGACAGGCTGGTGCAGGAGCTGTTCTGCGTGCCCCAGACGGAAGTGTGGTATGCAATCACCAGACAGAATGATTCAAATCAATGTTTTTAGGTTACTGTGTTCTTTTAATGACTTACTTCTGTTTCTGAACCTGCATCTTCTTAGTTTTGTCGGTTACGTGAAGGTGTAGGCATTGCTACAAACAATGTTGCCGAATATCGAGCTGTAATTTTGGGGTTGAGATATGCTCTGCAGAAAGGTTTTAACCATGTTCGAGTTCGGGGAGACTCGCAACTTGTCTGTATGCAGGTTACTCACATCCAAAGCTTTCTGTATTTGATATTCTCTCGTTTGCATCCACAGGCATGGTCACACGTTTGTCATGCAAAGTGGGAGAGTTGCTTTAGATGTGAAGCACTCCTCCATTGTCATTGCTTTAGATGTAAAGTTTCCTCTTTTGAGCAAAATTATTCAGCAGTGTGCTGGATCATTAGTCAGGGGTTGTCTATTTGCTATTTTACTTTGCTTATTGTGTTCAGATATTAACCTCTCACCTGACATTGTTTTTCCTGGTAATAACAGTGTATTGGCATACTGCAATGACTGGTATTGGCAGTATCTAGTATATCTATGTATTTGTTTTTGGCTTCATCTGATTGCTTGTGGCTCAAACCTTTTCAAATGTGTCTACATAGATCTGGTGATGCTTACATATCAGTATGTTAAAATGCATGAATGGAATCATGAGTTATGAATCTGGTCAAACTATGTTAGCATAAACCATTAGGTGAAGGGAGATTGCATCGATATAAAATCCAGTCAAACTTAAATTTAAGCAATGTGGAACATAGCTTAATACCCCCTCTCACGCAAGTTGGATGGAGGACAATTGTCTTGCATGTGGAATAGCAGAACAGGGATGGAAGAATTTGAGAATCCACATGAGAGGATGGAAGAATTTGAGAATCCACATGAGAGATTATTGATTAATTGGTTTATGGAGGATCCAGGAGTTCAATCCCAAAGAGAGAGACTGCAAGTGTAAGGCCCACTGCAACCTGTGAGCAATGTTGGATATACCTTGGATAGATTTCGACTAAGAAGGTCCAGTGAAATTTGTGCACCCATTGGCAACTTGTACAGTGAGATATCTTATTAAGGCTTTAGTCAATAGTCACTATTTCTAAATGTCATGACCTCTTTGGTTGTCTGATTATCCTGCTGCAATGAACCTGAAAAATGTGGCAGCTTTGCCCTATAGTTTATAAGCTGACTACTGCAGGAAGGCCAGGAGATCTATTTAAGCATTCATATTTAAAATTTATTACCTGGAGGAACAATCTGTACATGAAGAGCGATTTCTGCATTTTGAACATAATTTGACTGCGAAGCTTTGAAGTGTATCTGTCAACTGGCAAAAGTTTCCCCAATTTATTCTCACATGATCGGTCTTTATATCTGCATCATATAACAACACCCTAATTTTGGTCCTTGTGCTGCTAAATATCTGAGTGCTTAATCTTCTCCGAGCACATCATTGCTGTATTCACCTTTAAAGTTTGATCCAACAGATCCAGGGTCTATGGAAGACAAAAAAACAGAATATGGCAGACTTGTGTAAGGTAGCTAAAGAACTCACGGATCAATTTTCATCGTTCGAGATCAGTCATATTGTCAGGGTACAGACAGATTATGTTTTTCCTTTTCAGAAGCTCTATGTGATATCTAGACTACTGAAAAACTATTGAATTTCAGTTTCAGGGTTGCGGTTAGGAGTCTTTTTACATGACCTTTATCAAATGTGCTTAAAAGATGCAATCTTAATGTTTTTTGGCATCTTATTGTAAGTTAATATAATAATGGCCTCCCATGACAGATGTGAACTTAATAGGCTAATGTTTCGTTTGGCATTTGAACTCCCCATTTTGCCAGACAAGCACTCGATTCTGGTTTAAGGATTTTGTTAGGTTTTATAACTATTAGCTTGTCTTGTTGCATGGCCTTTTGATGACATTCTATTGGTTGCGGGGAGGGGGAGTTAACAATTTTCCTGAACTGTTTACTGAGCAACGAGACAACGAGACTGCGCTTATTGCCAGAACAACTTAGGAAATACATTTTTTGAGCTCTGAAATTTAGTTGACTTAATGCGGTCACGTTATAAGATCAACCATTTGTCATGACTGGGCGGTCTTCTTGTCTCTAATGACATTTTTGTTTTCCAGGATCTCAATTCCGAAGCTGATGCCCAAGCTAATCTGGCCATATATCTAAGGGGTGCGTGCCTGTCTTAAGCAAATTCATATAGCTTTTACTTCATTAGACATTTAAAGAAAGTCTCATTGTTCTCTTGCAGAAGGTCAAGTTGAGGTGGATCATATCTAGTGCAGGCTCGGAGGCCTCAGCTACTAATTCTGGTTGATTCTGGCGATCCATGTTCTATATGACATGGTGGTTAATTTAGGTGCTGGACCAACTATGTACGTGTAACACTTAATCATATGACTCGTAGGTAACAATCTGGATGCTGTAGGACTAGTTATATAGCGAAAGTATCTATCTTGTGTGCTATCAAGCAGTCGTCATGCCAGTGCATGGGAAACTTTGAGTTTGCGCTTGGTGCATCCGAAAGACCCATTGGGCTGCTTTGGTCGATTTGCCATCCGGCTGGACGTTGGCCCTGCTAAGCGCCATGAGGAGGTGTGCATCGCTGTCACTTTGGAAGATTGCAGATGTGGCCACCGGTTCTCATGCACGGTACCTCAAAGAGGTTTATCCCTGATGGGTACCTTGTCGGTGTCATTGTTTATTACATCCTTGCATGTTCCAACATGAGTGACTTAAACGGCGCAATCTCACGGGATTCCTGACGTAAGCCGTGAGAACTGTTATCTGTTAAGGGTCAATTTGGTGGCATTACGATCTGAGGCAACGGTTTTCCTTTCATCTGCATTATGTTTGCAGCAATTTGTGGCGAGCAAGTTGACCGGGGAGCCATTTTGTTATCTTCAGACTCGGGTACGCTAACGTTGAACGGCGTTACTCACTAGAGTCAACTCTTGCCAGATTCTATCCACATGGGCACAGTTCTTCATTTCAGGGCGGGGAAGGTTCATCGGGGTTATTTTTTTTTCTCGGATCTGCTTCACAGAATGCAAATGTCAGATGGTACTCACTGAAAATATTTCTTTGCAAAGAAGCTGCAAGTAAGCTCGTCCTTAGTTGACACTGGAAACAGGGAAACGAGGCAAAATCTGAAGTCCCTTAGCGCAAAATAGGTCTCTAGAGTTTTGGTATCTAAATGCTACCCTCATCACACGATGTCGCTGGTGAGCCAGATTCGGTGGCCAAGCGGGGCTGGTGAGCGCCGAATATGACTCGTTGTTTGAGGTTTTCTAAAAAATAAAAGTAAAAACGTCTTTTTTTAAATACTATTTGCATTTATAAAGAAAACCCTTTTACCTAAAAAATTCTTTACGTTTTTCCATAGACATTTTCCAAGAACTTTTCCAGACGCAGCCACGTTTTGCATGGGGTATTGGAAGAGGAGATTCCCTACGTAGGAACTAGCATGAGCTGTACACCAGAATCGATGGTTCTCAACTGGACAAATTCATCGAGCCAAGCGTTGCATGGTTCAGGATCAGAGGTATGGATAAAGCCGCTATCTCTGTCCCAGTACTGGACTGATGCAGAAGATAATACATTCATCTGGGGGAAGCTGAAACTGCAAATTCCAATTGCCCCAAATGTCACCTTGCACATCTGTCCAGAATAAAGAAAACAGAAAGATATTGAAGACCTATTGAGTGTCACTACTCGAGTGTATAAATACAAGAGGTTAGGTTCAAAGGTCATCACTCGAACAAATAGACTTCTGGGTTCTTCTCCTCCTCCTCCCTCTTCCCTACCTTGTAACCATGGCTTTGAAGGTCGGTCTCCTCCTGGTTGCAGCTCTGCTCTTAGTCAATGCCACGGTATGAAGCACTTTTTTAGCCTACTGATCACTTGGTATGCAATTCCATTTTTCTTTCCCTTCTACTTTGGTTGACTGAGAGTTTGGCTTCATTTGTTCTTGTAGGCTATGGTCTCTGCCAATGTCTCTGAAGAGGTAACCAAAAAAAAAAAATTTCTCTCTCTCTCAAGATGTTATTTTCCTACAGTGGAATTATTAGGTTCTCCTTTTTTGTATCTGCCAATGTGTACACACTTAGGAAACTTGTAAGAGTCATCCCCATTCAGGGGAAGGTGAAACTGAAGCTATATATGCTTTCTTAATCCCATTTCTCTCCCAACTATAAACTATACCACCATTATCACAGTGCTTATTTTTGTGCCCTTTGATTTGCCATTCCTTTTACTAATATAAGCTCAACTGTTTTTCACCTTGCAATGCCAATTACTAATACTTGAGAATATTAATCCATTGCTGAACTTCATTTAAAATTTCCCCCTTCTTTGAATGGGATAAAATAATCAATGTGGTATGCTTTTTTGACATGGCAGTCACACAAAAAAGACAAGGCTCCTCCGCCGGCCGAGGCTCCTCATCACGGCAAGGAGAAGCACGACCACCACCACCACCACCATCACCACGCCGCTCCAAAGAAGGCTCCCGCACCTCCTCCCCACCACATTTCCGGGAAGACCAGCCATGCCCCTCCTCCCCACCATGCCGCCGTTCCCATGAAGGCCCCTGCCCCCACCACCCCCACCATTTCCACCACGCCCCTCCTCCCCACCATGGCGCCCCTCCGCCCCACCACCCCCACCATCTCCACCACGCCCCTCCTCCCCACCATGGCGCCCCTCCTCCCCACTATCCCTACCACGCCGCTCCCAAGAAGGCTCCCGCTCCTCCTCCTCACCACCACTGAGAGCCATCTGCGTCTCCACCAGCACACGGTAAGCAATCATCTCGAGAAAAACAAACTATGAAATGCGACATTAGTTGCATCTTTATGCAAACAGCATGGTACATGATCCAATCGACTATACGCTACGTGAAAGCACGTTGCCGTCTGATCTATATCTTTTTCCAGAAATCTATAAACGCCAATGATTTTTGACCGATCGGTTTCTTTCCCCCCTCTCTATGTCTGCTACTAAACGAATTAACACCCAAGAAAAAATGACTCCGTGAATGGAATGACCCTCCTGATCATGGATATTTTCACAATTGCAGTGCATCAAGGACTGCAAAGCCTGCTGCGACAAGGCCAAGTGTGTCCCCTCTGCCAGATCCAGCTGCAAGCCCTGGGACTAATAATATGCTCCTCTCATAGGTTCTAGATTGTAATTTCATTTTGCTTGTGTTTTCTTGAATTGGGATTTCGAAAGATGTTCTTTTGCTTCTAGTGATATCTCTGTAATAAGTCCTGTCTGGAGGACAATAGCTGCTTTCCGTGTAGAAACCCCGTATTTCTTCTTTCCAGACTGAGTATTTCTCTCGTCTGGAATTTCTATGATACAAACGAATTGACTGAATTGCTGGTCCACCGTTTTCTATGTCATGATCTAGACAAAACGAAGGAAACGGCTGATGAAGTGACTGAATGTTGAACGTTAGATGCTCGTGAATGGCAGAAACTTTATGTTTTGCAGCTGGTAAAAACGTTAGATGCTCGGTTTTGTCCTGGAATATATCCAACATCAATCACATCTCATGCTCAGCTCCTTCCTTTTCCGTTTCTCCTTAAAAGACGAGATCTGCAACAGGTCCAGACCAGTTTTCATTGGATTCTCTTTCCATCTGATCCTCCCACAGACCGGCGCTGTCAACTTGCCACTCATAAATATTTCCCAAAGGGCAACCATTTTGTCACATGGCCTCGCAACTCTTGTTTTACTTAGACCGGTCAAACCTATAAGTCAGATTGGATTCAGCGAGTAGAAGATGACTCGATCCAAGTAAACCTATTTAACCCGTATTGACCAATATGCAATGCAAATTTGGTGACTTAAACCTAATCCATACTTGACCGACTCCATTATTAAAACATATCTATATTTAACTAAATTTAGGAAAACTCATATTGAAACTAATCCGAAAGCATGGAGTGAGCGAACTCGAGATTAATTGAGGGTAAGAGAGTGTAAAGATAGTCATATAGGTAGATTAAGTTTTAATATAACATCAACCCATATAACAACCTAGTACCTTCAAATATGGATTAAGAAATGAATTTATGATTTATTTTGACATATTTAATTTTATGCTTGGTGAAGGTTGTATTCTTCCTTATTTTAGTTTGGTTTTGTTTTCTTCAATGTGTCTCCTTATAAGTACGATCTTGGTGGTACTGAGTTGAATTTTAACACCTCGAAAGTGATGGGTCTCGTGTCAATCCTATCACCAAGAACCTTGTATCGGGTCGCATTCATAGGATTTTTCCTCGTATGATAGATTCACTCAAACATAATTAATTTCCCAAAAATGGTCGAGTTAACAACAACCAGTGGAAATATTTCATTGAATTGCATTGCTCTCTCGTCATGCTTCACAATGCAAAAAATATTACTTGTGTTGACCGGTTTCTCTAGCATTGCATGTGATTTCACATGGAATGTTGTTATTTTGGTAGGCCGTTTTGATCGTAGTAATTAAATTAATAAAAATATAATGCACTGAGGGCACAAAAAAATTGGGTTATGAGAAATTTCTTGAAAGGGCCTCTGGACTCCTAACAAGAACGGAGGTAATTTTTTTTTTTTTTTTTGAGCCTCTCTCAGAAATGTCTTTTGGCAATTAGCCAATCGCAATGCAATCGAAGAACTCTTGAGGCACGGTGTGATTTGTCGAGCATTCTAAGAGATTTGGCCATGTCACGTCATAAAATATAGTTGTACCGTATAAATGACTATTTTTCCAATACATTACTTGAAAGCTCCCGTAAATAACTCATATATACTAGGATGCAATTATTAACGTCCTGTAAAAATTAGTCCATGCAATGACAGTTTTTTGTTTAGTCAAGGATCATATTGAATTAATCACCTCTGGAGGTAAAATAAATTCAATTCCAAAGCGGGAATTCCCAAGTTTTCGATACCATCTTTGTTTCTTTTTCATGGGAATCGATTTGCTCTGGCTTTTTCTTGTCCGAATTCCATTTCTCTCTGCCCCATGGAGTAACTACGCGAGGACAATCATGAAAAAGAAGGGGATGCCTATGTCAGACCGGAGGGACACAAGAAAATCTCTTTAATTCGGTGCTGGCTCATCCCAAGCTTCGAAGGACATGCCCCGCGTGCGGGTCAATGATCATGTGACGACAAACGCTCTTTAAGTGAAAAAAAGGAAAAGGGTAGATCTGGTCTAGGGGGCATGTCCTGTCGTTCAACAGCAATTATTAATGCGACTGTAATATATACATTTTATTGAATTGACATCGTTGAAAAATGGTGGATTTGGGGGTGAATGTGACGTTGATGATGGTCCCCGTTGAATATAATACACGTTTGAGGTTAATAGAATGGATAATATCATAAATAATCCTCAATTTTCATCAAACGTGCAACATGATCTCTAAATTTTTAATTTATAAATTTTATATTAATGTATAATATCGACCCTAAATCTTTAACTTGTTCAATGTAATTCTTAAAATCAAATTAGTCATTGGACCGTATGAAGATGTTTAATATCATCATTACATGAATTCAAATTTAGGAAAAATATTGAATATTTTCATATAATTAATGAATTATATTGGATATGTATCAAAAGTTTATAAATTATATTGAATAAAATGAAAATATAAAAATAATATTGCATATCGAATTAAATTTTAATGATCGTATTGAATAAATTGAAAGTTCGTGGATCACGCTACATATTCGATCAAAGGTTATAAACTATTTAGGTTATTTTCTCTTAATAGAATTCTTACTGGTGGGTGGGGTAATTTAATTTTCTCACGTTTGAGGGTCGAATATAATACACGTAAGTCTGAGTTTCGTGCAGGCAGCCCATTTACTTGTGTCCCGGTGATCTGGGCGAGCTGTCTTTGTCATGACCCTTTTCTCACTTTTGCTTTTCCCATGACAGCTTGTAAATATTTCTCCAGAATTCCAATTTTTTTTTTTTTACTCAGAACATGTTAATCTTGAGTTTTTCTTTTTGGTGCATATATCTTAGTCTTAAGTCAAATGAAAGGAGAGTTTTAATCCCGTGAGATCGGCTTAGCGATTGAAGAATGTTTATTTTTACGTAAATGTATTTTACACGGTCGATTTCGACGAATGCATGGACACATGTATTCTCATGTGTTAGGCATCTGCACCAACTTTTGCTACCATTTGCAGTTTGGTTTCAAAGAAATTAGTGCAATGTTTTAGGTACAGAATGTCTATTTGGCGCCATACTCTCTCTCTCTCTCTGTACCCTGAACCTCTATTTAAAGCTGGAGGTGGAGCGGCAGCATAATGCTGGTCAGTGATTACTTTAGTAGGTGAGCTTATCACTCCAGCTCTCTGCTTCAGCTTTCTGCGAGTTCCCACCAGAGAATGGCTTCAAAAACTGTGCTCCTGGTGTTGGGTCTTCTTCTTCCTCTGATCACTACCCGGGTATGACCTCGTGTGTAATTTGGTGTGTAATGAGCTTGTTGCCATTTGGGGCACATCTAATCTGGTGTTAACTTCGTTTTGGTAGGTTTCATCAGCTGACACTGAGGAGAAACTCATTTTGAAGGTAATGTGTGGGATTAAGATAGTCTGTTTAAACGAACTTGTTTTCCTTTGGTTTAGATGATGAAGGTCAAGTAAGTGTTTCCTTTGGCCATGGTTCTTGGGCTATGTTTTTTCTTTTTTTCTTGGGGGGGAGAGAGAAAATGAAAGCCTCAATAATGATGCTTAGATATCTGGTTTTTGAATGATATGCCCTGGTCTGCATCATGTGCTCTTTTTGGTGATGGTTGGCACCGTATTGGAAGTTTAGTCAAAGGTTTAGGTGAGTGGGGAAGAGTGGGATAGGGAGATATTTTAAGTCAAAAACACATGATCCCTCCAAAAGTATCTGAGACAAACACACGGACTAAATACTCCTCCCAATTTGGGGAAGAACCTTCTATATGGCACCCTTGCCGTGCTGATCTGCTGTCATGGATGAACGGTTGTTCATCCTTGTTGAAGTGCATGATCACGTCGGTATATTAATTGGTACAGTTGATAGATACATGAGATATGGTCATTAAGGAGTAACGAACTGGACCGAAGTGCAAGATGACCTTGTGAATGGGGAATCCTTCTAGCTGAAGTTTAGATCTGCAATAAAAGGAGCATAACTGCTTGACTTGCTTTGATTTGTCACTGTGGGAATATGTGTAGGCCCCATATGCCAAGATCCCAACACCGGCTCCGGTGAAGGCGCCAGCTCCGGCTAAAGTTCCTGTGAAGGCACCTCCTACCCCCGCCCCAGTCACTAAGACCCCACCTCCTCTGCCACCGGTCACTAAGCCTCCCCCTACTCTGCCTCCCGTCCCTAAGCCGCTGCCACCTCCGCTCCCCCTGTCGCTAAGCCACCGCCTACTATGCCACCGGTCATGCCTCCTGCATCTCCGCCACTGCCACCGGTCAGGTCAAAAGCAGGTAACCATACAACGCATCCTTGTCCTCTAGTCTATCATGCCATGTATTGTCACAACATATTCCGGTCCTCTCAGAGGATGGCGATGATGGGATTGGTAGGACCTTAACCATGGATACATAGTCCAACTTTTCTTACTATAAAGGAGCATTGTCATGTGGCAGAGGAAAATAATCAAAAGCATTTTCACATTGTGAAAATTGCTGAAAGTCCCCAACACTGCAACACAATCTTATGTAGCCTAGCAACTTTACCCCAGCGTATCTGGTTTTCACAGACATTATGGATCTGATTACACTAAGTTGGGTGAGCCTTTTTTGGTTGCTGCAGATTGCATCCCTCTGTGCGACCAGAGATGCAAGTTGCACTCAAGGAAGAACGTGTGCACGAGGGCTTGCATGACGTGCTGCGACCGGTGCAAATGTGTGCCGCCAGGGACTTATGGAAACCGAGAGCGGTGTGGCAAGTGCTACACCGACATGACCACTCACGGGAGCCGTATCAAGTGCCCGTGAAGGCAACTGCAGAGCTCATGATCTCCAGCATATCAGTCTCGCCGACGTCCTACAACAAAACAACGCAGATGCTAAATAAATTTGGAGGATGGAAAATTGCTGGTTCTCCATTGTAACTACGTATGGTGGACAACGTCCAGGGAAAGATATGATGGTCCGAGAATATCAGATCAGTAGTAGTATATCCGTGTATCTGTCTGGTCTATGTTTGGGTTATGTATGACTTTATTGTGGTTCTAGTGCTTGTGAAGGCAAGTGAACTAGACAACAATCGTTGAGCGCTTGAATGAATCAGCTCGATAAGTAAGAAAACCGCTTATCTTTTGTTCCTATCGTCTATCTGATTTGAATTCTTGCAATGCTCCTGTTTGGATCGCAGGAACGAACCGTCTCCTGCCCACGATCATCGCGACTGAATGAATGTCGTGTCTGTGTTATGTCGTGAGAAGTACTTGAAATGCAATTGAAAGTTGTCCTGAGCTGTACAGGCAAATGCAACAGAAGCCCAATTTCTTTTAAATAGCATTGAAAAATTGTAATTTTGTTTGTTTCTTTGTTTTGAGGATATTATTTAAACTCATTTCACTTAGTATTAGAAAGAGTTTTTACCAACCTGAGTTTAGGTCATCTTAAATTCTAACATCTGACTGCTGTTACAAATATTACATGTATTTACAGGAACATGTTTGCTATGTAATTAGATGAGGAAGAAAGCAAGGACGTAGATTTAAGCAAAAAATACTTGCGTCATGTCAATCTTATTTTATAAATTAATCACCTTAAAATCAAAAGAAGGGATATGGACGATGAATCTCAAATTTTGTAGGGTCGAATGCGAATAGAATATTTTGATTAGATAATATAATCTTGCTTTTCTTAATGTATTGACGTCGAAAACATTTTATATCATTTCATCATTTCTAATTTTTTTTTTTTTTTTAACAACAAATTAAAAAAAGAAGAAGAAGATTTTTGATTAGCTCATGCTAAACCAAACATCCTCAGGTGAAAATGGTATATTTCCTCAACAGCTCATCAAAAATGTCTTTCCAAAGGTTCCAACTTTCTTGTTTTTGACCAAGGCAAATCTTTCCCGGCGACCACCTCTCGCGGCTCGTGCGTAAGTTCGGTCTGAATCGTTGCAGAGCGCGAGCGCTTCCCTTCGAGCTCCGCTTCTGCACGAGCTCTATACCAGCAATCCCGAAGCCACGAATACCAGGGGCAGATCCCGCGAGGAGGACGGAGATCAATGGGGGTCCAAGATGGGATCTTGGGGACGGGCGACGCCCGGGCCAGGGAAGGCGTCAGCCGGAAGCGGAGGTGGCTGAAGAGGCGGGAGCGGTGGCTGGTGGTCCTCGGGGTGGCTCTCCACGCCGTGTACATGCTCAGCATATTCGACATCTACTTCAAGACTCCCATTGTCCACGGCATGGATCCCGTCGCTCCTCGCTTCTCCGCACCCGCCAAGCGCCTCGTTCTTCTCGTCGGTATGGTGTCGCGCCCACCACCTGTTTGGAGTTTTGCCTTTTAAATTCGACCTCAAGTTTGCATTTTTTCTTTTGGGTGTGAGCTTCCGCTGGTTCTTAGCTCAATGCAACTCTGTGAATATGGAAACTGCATTGCCTGGACCGTGTTTGTTAGTTTTCAAGTGAAAGAATTGGGCTGACGATTGTAAACTCGAAAGCGGAGAGGATTGTTGCTTCACTGTAGATTTTTTATATTTCAACTGTGTTGAAGTTAAAGTTTGGGATGTCTTTATTAATTTGTCTGTCTATGTGATTGTCGTGGAGGACACTTTGTCTTGAACGTTTTGTGATTGCTTCAAAGTTGGTTATCAAGCTTTCTCTGAGCCGGTTACTTCTAGCAAGAAGTTACTCTCTGACACAGGTGGAAATTTAAATTTGCAGCGGATGGCTTGCGTGCGGATAAATTCTATGAACCGGATTCAGAAGGAAACTTTAGAGCACCTTTCTTGAGAAGTATAATTAAAGAAAGAGGTCGCTGGGGAGTGTCCCATGCTCGTCCTCCTACAGAATCAAGGCCTGGACATGTTGCTCTTATAGCTGGGTTTTATGAGGACCCCAGTGCTGTGACAAAAGGTCAGTTATTGGTGTATTTTCAAACTTTTCGGTTGCATGTAACATCTCCAACTTAGACTCCAATCTGCTAACAAGTGCTGGATGTGGTGTTATTCTTCACTGATGGGTGACATTCCTTTGGCAGGATGGAAAGCTAATCCTGTCGAATTTGACTCGGTATTTAATAGAAGCAAACATACGTATGCCTTTGGTAGCCCAGACATAGTTCCTATATTCTGTGGTGCCTTGCCACATAGCACTTGGAATAGCTACCCACATGAGTTTGAAGACTTTGCAACTGGTATGTGCTCACCCTGTTGAACTCAAAATCTTTTTGATATGAATTTGGTAATTTGCATTAGATTAAGAAAAACTTCCATAGCTTGTGATACCTCAAAAATTAGATTTTGCTCATTGCCTACTCATGTTGGTAGTTAGTTCTTCCCATGGTAATTTTTCATCTGGTACAAGCCTATAGTTTATGATAGATTACCCGAGCACCTCCCTCCCTCCCTCCCTCTCTTTCTCACACTTAAGATATGCATGGAAGAGTTTTCTCAGAAAGTATTCTTATGGCATGTTTTTACTCTTTACTTTGTCTGTAACTTAGATTTAATTTTATTTCCTTAAATGCATCTGGGTGTTTTCTCAGTTGATTCAGTGAGCATTGGTGTGCCTTATAAAAAATAAATAGTGTTGTTCTGGGAATTCCTCTAATTCTGAAACTAGTGCTTATTACACTTTCTACACGTGGCCACTTCAGGCGTTAATATGACTTGAATTCACACCTAAATGGCTTGTCGGTGTTGACATAGACTCAATTATTTTGTTTATCTCCCCTTCATTTGCTGTCAGGGTGTATTTGTGTTTTTTCCTTTACCTCATATCTTTATCATTTGCTTTTGTTGTTGCAGATGCATCCTTTTTGGATGAGTGGTCTTTTGATCATTTTCAAAACCTCTTGGACAGGTCTTTTACCGATGAGGACTTGGGAGAAGCACTTCAACAGGATAATCTGGTTGTCTTTCTCCATCTACTAGGCTGTGACTCAAATGGACATGCTCATCGACCCTTCTCATCCATCTATCTCAATAATGTTAAGGTCGTTGATCACATTGCCAAACGTGTTTTTGATCTCGTTGAAGGTTATTACAAGGATAATCGCACTGCGTATGTTTTTACAGCTGATCATGGAATGAGCGACAAAGGTTTGATATGACGCGTTTTCCTTTTTTCATTTCTGGAAAAAGTTGCTGAAGTGAATCTTCTAATAAGCATGCAAAGTTGTTAAGCAAAATTTTTTCTTGTGGTAATACAATTCATAAAATTAAGGTGCGCATTTCTGCCGCCCAGTTATCTCTTAACTCAATTTTGGCTTTTGTCCTTGCATTTCCTGCTGATCAAACTTGCCTCTGTTAGATGATGTACTGTAAGTCATTGCTAGGGTTTTTTGGATGGTTGCAATTGGCAAATATGTGTCCACTACTGGATAATCCATGTTCAGCTTTTCCTCTTATGGTCATGTGCCCCAAATCTTATGGTTCATCTAATGGGATGTAAAAGTGGTCACATATGGCAAGGATTTCTCTAGTTTCACATGCTAATACATAGATTGAATTTTGTATTGGGCCAAATAATTATTTTATCAATGTCCAAACAAAATATGAAACTTGATTTGGATGGAAAGCTAGAGCTGTAGTCTGGTTAAATTGATTGTGTATTCTTTAGTATTGGCAATTTAACTGCTGATCCACAGAGTTTTTTCCTAATGAGACCTTCAATTTGGTATTGTACTTGAACTGAATTTAACCTCGATCACTTAATTAATAGCAATGGTTTGGTGCTTGCTGCCTCACTTGAGCCTATCCATCCTTTTGCTGTTTTGCTGGGTGCACCAGCAATAATAAGGGGCTCCCTCGGCCAATCTTTAGTCCTTCATACGCTAAAAAGAAAACAATCCTATAAGAGAGAATGTTTTGCTGTTCGGCTATGAGGACTCTCATCATGCTCTTTTTCTTTTTGAGTCTGCCGGGCACTCATAAGTATTTGTTCATTCGTAATTTTTCTCTGGTACCTTTTAGATGCTGAAGCTAATATGATTAAGGTGTATCTGATAGGAAGTCATGGAGATGGGCATCCCTCCAACACTGACACACCCCTTGTTGTTTGGGGAGCTGGGGTTAAATATCCCAAATCAGCTTCTGTCAGTGACCACTCTGATCATGGCCGGTTTGTTGATGAGCATATGCATGACACGCCAACACCTACGGTGTGGGGCCTTAGTGGCATTGAAAGAGTGGATATCAATCAAGCTGATATTGCACCTCTTATGGTATAACAGATTGGTTTTATTTTATCAATTTGTTAGCCTATGTGGATTGTTCATAAATTTTATTTGTTTGATTTATGGCAGTCAACTCTTCTTGGTTTGCCATGTCCAATGAACTCAGTGGGAAATTTGCCTCTTGGATACATTGATATGAATGAGGTGAGTTCTAAGTAGTGTAACATCTATAGATGTTGAATTCTGTCAAAAGTATGATTAAATTTATTTATTAAATGATTTTTTCAATCTAAAGAAAACTTGGAATCTTCATTCTATGTTGATATTTTCCTGATGCAACAAGAAAAAACCTTTTCTTTCATTTGCAGGCAGAGGAAGTTGAAGCTGTGCTGTCCAATACAAAACAAATACTAAACCAGTTCCTTCGTAAATCACGTATCCTATCCTCAAGTCAGGTTCAGTCTTGGTGATATGATTTTTGAGGAAGCTTTCTTGGAATTTCAAATCATTGCAGTCTTCTTTTGAAAAATTACCCTATTTTTTTACGTGTAATCTCAGTTTTGCTGTTCACATATTTTCTATTCGATACTTAGGCAATAGTATAGCATGTGAGATAAAGTCTTGTAAATAAGATCTATGTTCTATATTGTTTAACAATATAAAGCGCATCCTCTTGACATATATTTCCATTAGATGACCTGCCATATGTTGCAAACGTACTTATTATGATATATATATTTTTTCATATTGAGTTTCGGATTTGTGTGCATGGATTGAAAGGAGACAACATAGTTTCTTTTGACTATCGGCTTGACAAGTTCAGATATAAAGCAATCAAATACATTATTCTTCAAGCCATTCAAACCACTAGAGCACTATATGTCAGTTGTGGACCAAATTGAGGAACTGATCTCCATCGGAGATTACAAAGCTGCATTGACGCGAAGTGAAGATTTAAGGAGTTTGGCTCTTGAAGGCCTTCATTATTTTCAAACTTATGATTGGCTGATGCTGATGGCTGTAATTACTTCGGGATATATTGGTTGGATGCTCTATCTCGTTCTCCACGTGCTGCAATCTTATACGCCATTGCCGGGTGTTCTATTCCGAAAGGAGAGAGCAGTGCAGCAGAAAAAGGACACCAGAAAAGTAATGTATAAACCTTGTTTGGGGTTTTCGTATTGAATGAGAATACAAACATGAGGAAGAAGGGTTTAACTAGTAGTTGTCCGCCCTTATCAAGATTCCAAATGCCTGAAGTTGAATTTATCTTCCTCCTCCTATGTTACTTATCCACTAGGGAGAAAAAAGAAGACTGTAGAACTAGACATGAGTTGTGCACACATTTTGGCATGGCATTATAAACAAATGTCAAGAGATTAAGTTTCTAGATCACAAATCCTTTCCCATCTATGCATCGCAAACTGCAAGCTGACTGAAACATATGGTAATTTAGGTTGGGGGTGGGGTTGTGGAAGGCAGCCTTCGCGGTGGAAGCGTTGTCATTAGAACCAGTCAAAAGGGATTTAAGTAATCAGATAGGGATTGCAGCTTCTACCATATTCTTGACCTTTTCTTGGTTTATCATAGGAGCATTGTTGTTTAAGAAACTCTTTTCGTGCTTACTAGTAAGGAAAGTTACTCTTTTGCTCATGAGTCCTATGGCATAAATTCCGGTCAATTTGTTTTTGTCATCTTGCTTTCTAGCTGGATTTTTCTTGGATATAATATGGTTGCCTTTTATCTGTTGAACAGTTCTTTCTTTTTTGGATGGGCCTTCTGATGGATCTATTTTCCCATTTTAGGGACAAACTCTGCTTCTTGCATTTTTTCCCAGGTTCTTCTTACTGACATTCAATTCCCATCATGGCAGATACTTGTATGTGGATCTGCTGCAATGGGACTTGTGTCTATGATTTTATTCTGGGAGCAGTCTCCTCCTCTTTATCATGCATACATTGCAATGACCATATTTCTTTGGACACGAATAATTGGCGAGCATCAGTTCTTAAAAGCACTTTGGAGATACTTACGTGGAGAGAAGTTAAATTATGTCCTTAAACTTCTAGCTACCCTTGCTGTCTCTGTCATGATATCTGAATTCCTGGTATGGACACAAATGTAAATTTGATAAATCTGGGCAAACTCCTTGCATTGGCCCAGGTGAATAGACAATTTTGCATTCTGAATTTTTCTCTTTATTTATTCATCAGGTTAACAGCTTCACTGAGAGGAAGCTATATACATGGTGTTTCCTTTTTGCGGGGGTTACTGCCTTTTGTTACCTGTTCTACTTGATTCCATGGAGATCTCAGATACCAGCTTTTGTTTGCTTGGCCTGTTGGTTCCTCTCTGGATTCACATTGATGCCAGCTGAAATTCCTGATAATAATCCATTGGTGTATGTCACTTTACTAAACTATGACTTATTTTTCAGAGTGTTAGAGTGGCAAGTCTGCACTTGTTCTTTCATACACTTATAAGTTTGTGTTTCATTTCTTTTCTTTTGGAGGGTTGTGCTTTGTATTACCTCTATCTATTTTTTTTCTTCAATATCCCAACTTGAAGGTCCTGCTGTGAGATTTTCACCATTTTCAAGGATTGCATATGTTAATATAAACACTCTTTCTCTACGCCACATATTCTATTTGGAGCATCTGGTTCCTTTTTCATGCGGAAACTACCATGAAAAATTCTTTTTCATGTCACTGCCAATTAGGAAAATGGAAGCTTTGTCATCTTTGGTGTAGTTGTTCTACTTTATGTAGATGACTAGCCACTGATGTTAAGTTGTACAAAGCATTGGGTTCTCCATGGAAAGAATGAAAAAAGAGGCCTCCACCTGTATATACTTGTCATCCTCAGTTGACCTTGATTTTCTTGTGCATTAACATCAGCTGATTTTGCTCCTATGCTGGGCATTGTGACTATTTTGTATAGGATATCTAGCGGAGTTATGATCACTGTTATAGGAGTAGCTGCAAGGTGGCTAGACAAGCATGCAGAAGGCAGTAAGTATTGGTCAAGTATCTGTAGTCGTGACATGAAAAAGTCAAAGTTCTCCGTGCTCTTCCTCTTGCAGGTGCATGTTGTTATGTCTACCTTCTCTTTGGAAATTTCATCAGCTTTCACTGGATGACTTTCTTACCATTCTTTCACTAAGACCAGTTCTTTTGCCTCATCTGATAGGTACTATTGGTGGGGTTGTCATCAATGATGGTATCACTTTCGACATCGCACAGAATGCAGAACCAAGAGCTACATATACTTCACCAGTTCCTGAATTGGCTCATTGCTGGTATGCTGTGGTCCCTTCTTGCTGTTTACTCAAACTTTTTGCTTCATTGTGCAGCTAATTTGAAGATTAAAGTGACTTTCCATTTTCATTATCTTTACTTATTTATGTTCTTTTGGAATGTCATTTTTCTCTGATTAAAATCTCCATCTGAGGGAGAGTCACTTGTATAACAATCATGACCTGGTTGCTTGGGTACTGGTGCTACAGTTGTGCCAAACGTCAGAAGTGAACTAGACATACTGACTTGTTGCATTGGCTGGTGCTTGAGAATCCTTCTATAGATAGAGAGGCCTTCGAGGAGGATCAACGTAATCCATTGCAATGCAACCGTGTTCCTTGTAAATAGATATGTTGTGACATAGCATAGCAAACTTATTTTCGGAACTCAAATGATTATGTTTCATTGCCACATGATTTTGTGTTCTTTTTACTAGACTTATATCTAGGTTCCTAGTCTGTTGTTTGCACAAATCAATTGATGCTTACTGCTATTATTTTGTGCATTTAACTCTCTTTATCTCTAATCGTGCAGTGTCCTCTCTATTGTAGGTTCTTCTATGATTCTTCCTTTGTTTTCGGAAAATACCCTCTTATCTCGGTTGACTTCTATATTTCTTGGTTTTGCTCCCCCTTTCCTTCTTCTATCTATTGGGTAAACCTCTTTTATATACTCCCTTTCATCTGCCTATGTTTTTCTAACTTTCAAGACACACATCCTGTTAGAACAATGCTTCATGTATTTTCCTCTTTGCCCTTTATATGGAACATGGTAGATACGAAGCTGTCTTCTATGGAGCACTTTCTCTTGCACTTATGGCGTGGTTACTTTTTGAAAACACACTGCTCTATTTAAGTAAAACTGAGAAGAATACTGTCTCCAATATGAGCATGGTGGAAAATGCGGTTCCTGAAACTGATGATAGATACTTGCAGCTCTCTGATGTGAGAATTCCTCTAATTTTTGTAAGTTCCTTCTCCTCTCTCCATCTTGCCCTTAAAATAATTTGGGTCGCTTAATCTCTCTTTATTTTTCTAAGAAAAAATTGCGTATCATTTGGAGAAAAGATGGCTTATGCATGTGGTATTTGTGATTGGCATAGTTGTATCCTAATTGATTAATTGCTATAATTTTTCAACAGAGAATTTTTTCAGCTAAGCGAGCGCATTAAATAGATTCAATAAGCATGCTTGGAGAAAATGTGAACATAAAGTCTTCATATGGGCTCACTAGCTGTCTTTTCTTATCAATATGGTCCTCAAGTAAATGTTGGCGATGCTAAATGTTTTTGGAGTGCAAAAACTTACAGAATTGGGTGCCTTCCTATATGATTTCATATCTCCTTAAATTCCTTTCACTATTCAGATAATAGGAGCCATTTGTGTTATTTAATGTCTCTGTTTCTCAGATGGTACTCTTCAATGTTGCCTTTTTCGGGACGGGGAATTTTGCGAGCATTGCAAGCTTTGAAATTTCATCTGTGTACCGATTTATAACTGTTTTCAGTGTAAGTAACCCCCATTAGTGACAACTTCTTTCCATTTCAAAACAAAGCTTCCACTAAGTTGATGTGTGTTGCCGTCATTGCAGCCTTTTCTAATGGCAGCCCTACTTGTCTTCAAGTTGTTCATACCATTCATGCTTGTCATGTAAGTTCTTAGTTTCTCCCATGACAGCAAGTATATTGGCAGATCAAAAGATGGCGGTCCATTGAAAATAAAAGATTTGTTGATTGCTAGTAGTTACAATGGACAGTTGTGCTTTGATCACCTGATTTTTGTTTTTCTTTTTCGGGTATGATTTTTGGTTAGTTATCTTGTAGTTTTTTTTTTTTTTTTGGTTTTCCCTGTGAGAGATTTTCTTTCTTTGCTTCTTTTATCAGCTTGTAGCCCATAGAGAATGTAGGTCATCTCATTGCGCTCAAAGCATTTACCAAAATATTTTTATGAGAAGACCCTGTTATTTTTAAATCAATCTTAATGGATGATGAGCCTTCTGTGTTGTTCATACTGCCTGGGGGAGGTTAACTGATTTGGACATCTTTATATTTGCTACAACTAAAACCATGAGTGATATTTTTTTTTTTTTTTGGGTGCAATCTGTATATGTGGACCAAGATCTGGCAGAGCTGCCATGTCTCCAGATCTAATATGTGTCTATTGTCTGGAAAGGCTTAAAATTAAAGGATAGTGAAGTCTCTGTTTATGGACTATCGTAAACCAGAGTTTCATGAGCGCACTGAAATTTCTGGTTTTATCAAGGTGGTATGTAATGTTAATTAATAGAACTTGGTGTTCTGAATTATGTGTTGTTTTAAGAATGCTATACTGCAAAAGCAGCGAGCCACACCGCAAGTCTATTTGCAACTTTAGTTCTCGTGGTCAACCTTTGACCTGGATGCCATATGCTTCACGACTTTCTTTACTTGTGAATCATTGGTTAGTGGAAATGATTATTCAAACATATGCCTTTTGAAGGTCGCTGATCCATTCTTTACTTCTGCTTTCTTGTGAGATGATCTTTTCTCATCGGTTGATTGTGTGCCATTTACCTTTATGATAATAGAACTATTCTCTTAATAGTTCGAAACTTGTAGCTTTTGACGTGATAAATGTTGTGACTGCCTATTTACTTATCTGATGATAATCTGTCTTCTGTAAATGCAGATGTACTTTTAGTGCAATAGCCAAACTGATTCGAGTTCCGCGATCAGGATGTTATTTCCTTGTTATATTATTTTCAGATGTGATGACCATCCACTTTTTCTTTCTGGTAACCATATTTTTTCTGCACTTCTCCTCCCTATAATTTTATCGGCTTCCATTGTCTAGCTTGCTCACATAACTTAGTTCTAAGTGCAGTTCTTGTTCTGCCAACCTAACTTGCCATCACTTTTATTTAATATCAGGTCCGCAATACAGGAAGCTGGATGGAGATCGGTAACAGCATCAGTCATTTTGGGATCGTGAGCGCTCAAGTCGTGTTTGTGCTGTTACTTTTCGCTCTCACCGACATATACACAAAAGACATCAGAACCAGATCAGATCGTCCATCGTCTCGTAAAGTACGATGATCTCTTGAAGTTGGACTGGAGCCTCAAGATCAGTTGCCAGTTTTATATGACGGTGGGATCTGAGGGACACGCTTCATTTCTTTTCTGGTTCTTTGCGTCAAGGCCGAGATCACGTGGCCGGTAATATGGTGCCAATTGGCGAGGTCCGGTCATGGAAACTTCCATATACGAACGCCTCGCTGCACTTGCTTCCATTGTATCGATTGACCTATACACGACAGTTTTGACAATTCTTCACCTGGTGAAATAGTGTACTTTCTAACTTGATCTTGCGGAAGCATAGTCGGCTTTGTTCTAGCGTTCAACTTCCATCACGAATTAGTTTCTTTTTCTGTTGATGCTGCTGCGGTACACTTTTGTATGGAAGAGATGCTTTTCCCATTTATGTGACGGTTTTGTGCAAATCTTTGGTCCATGTCTCCTTGAGAATAAAGCCTTTTGGCCAGTTCTCAGCAAATTCTCTTTGTCCACACGATAAGGATCAGAAGGTGGACGAAATGCACTCGACGACTTTTCAAACGCTTCTAAAGAAAGACTCATTCGTGCATTATGCAATTGTCAGCGCGTTTCTAGAACGCTTCGTAAAGAAAGACCCGATCATATTATGACATAGACAACGTGACGCAATTGACCGTGACGTTTCCATTCCATCTAGGCCTACAAGGTCGTGCGCCACCGATTAGAGAAACATGTTTTCATTTCAACAGATATTGGACGCAATCAAGCTCGAACACAGAAAGTACTCTTTCCGATTGACTCACGGGTCTGATCGGGTAGTATAATTTCTTGCATTGTTTTGGTTTATCTATTACGAGAATTTTGGATCACATAAAATTAAATAATAAATGATTATAAATTGTTGTAGGGTTTACTCTTTTAAGAATTTATGGTTCATAATATGTTGATATTCTCGTGGTAATTCAAAGATTATTATGTTAGCAAGCCAAAAAATGAAAAAAAGGTCCCAAACGGAGACTAGACCGGAGGAAGTCATTTTTTTTTTTTTTTTGGTCGAAGACCGGAGGAAGTCATTACCCGCCATATAATTGGCAACGACTTTCCGAAGCACCTTCCTCGGACAGAATCAGACAAGAAAAGGATATTTTAACTTCCGTGGCAGCCACCTGAACAGAAGAAAAAACTACTTCCCAAGGCCGGCTGGGGGAGGCGTGGAGAAGAAGCAAAGAAACAGCTTTGGGCATTTATTAAGAAGGAATTTGTGCTGGAATCGGCCTATTGCTTTTACTCGGGATCAAGCGTCCCCATCTCGAGATTAGCTGCCTGGTTTTGGGTTTGTGCATGGGGAATTTTTGGAGCAAAGGCAAACGACCTCTTGATCCTGACTGTTTCGATTCTCCAAATCCCAAGAGGCGCAATTCAACCGATGTCGACTTGCCGCTTCCGCCAAAAGAACAGCAATCCGACAACCGAGCTCCTCCGACAATGGACTATGAAAGAGCCGCTGAACCTCTGTACGTATTGTAGCAAAAGGAGCAAGCTCCTTTTAGCTTTCCTCGACTTTATGGTTTGCTCCGAAAGCGAAAGAGACCCATCTTCGGAATCCGCGAAAAGAGACCCGTTTCGCGTTCTTGTTTATTGTTCCTCAAGTTGTCTCTTGTTCTTGACGTCGTTTTCTTTTTTTCGGCAGATGTAGCAACGGACTCGATTTGACGAACTTTGCCGTGTCCTCCGGTATTCTTGGCAATTCAAGGGCTGCGATCTCTGAACTCCGGTCCCAGGTTGACCGCAACAGCCAAAGCCCCTCATCTTCCGAAACCGTGAAGATTCAAGAATTTAAACATCCGGGATACAAGATCATTGCTTTTGTGACGCCTCCGGTCGCCGCAAGTTATCTCCGAGAAAAGAGCGATCTGGTCGAATCTTCTTCATCAGAGGCCTCCGAGTTTCAGTTTCTCTGCTCCAAGAAGAACCCGTCTTTTTCCATAAACAAGGAGGCGATCTCTCAGTTCAACTCTCTCAAAGATAAGCTCTCTGACCTGAGAGCTCAGGTAAACATCCTCTTATCTATCGCTTCTTTTCGAGTATTTTATGAGCTGGAGTTACTAATTTTGAAAGTCAACGAGCTTTGCTTAGTCTCTCAGATTTAGGAATTAGGTCTTGTTGAAGTGGGGTTGCTGCAATACATACATGTGCTCTGATAATTGCTTCGCCGATGATCGTTTTGAGCTGTCTTCTTCACATAACGTTAGCTTTATTTGAGTGAAAAGTGGATTGCCCCCTTTGTTGCTTCTTTCAGAGCGTGGATTGCATCTTGTGGCAAAATGGGTGATGATGAGCAGTCGGTCAATTGTCTGAACAGTCCCTCCAGCATCGATGGCCCATCGCCTTTTTCAATCATTTTCGCTTGAGTTGACCTTAATCCTATTCATAGCCGATAAGAGAAAAAAGGATCAAAATGTTTTCAGTTAATCTTAAGCATGCCACTAGTGTCAATTGTCAATGTCTGAATCTAGAGTCTGGTGTGCAAAAGTTCGTTTGACATCTTTTCTGACTGACCACAATGTCTGCTGAGAGCACTTCTAGTTTGAGGGACCCTGTCCAAGTAGAAATTCCATATCGGACTTTTGATGTAAATTAGGAAAGTCTTGAGTGGACTTTTAATTGACCGAAAATATGAAGCAACGATGAATCTGGTTTGGAGTTAGACTCCGTTTGAATAGATCTCCTAATTTGAGCATGCTAAAAGGGGTTTCCTGCTTTGGATCAAGATATTATGTACATAAGAGATGGTTTTGGTTTCCTGCTTGAGCTTCTGGCTGTGACAATCAATTGTGTGGCTTGCTCATGAATTATATCACGAGACAAATAACAGCATTTTTTAACCAATTAATTTTGTGAGAAAATCTGTGAATTCTTTTATGAGATTGATAGATTGTATTGTGAGGAATTGTGAGGTCTAAATTCCGTGTCAATTATTGAGTATAAGTGGAAGTTGGGAAATAGTGAGTGTTTGAGTGATTTGAGTGTGGTTGTAATTTTGATGCTTGATTCTGTTTATTTTATTATTTAAGCACCTGTTTTTGGCAATAATATGAAAAGGGAAATGGTGTGATTATGTCTGCAAAACTGACTTCGGGACGCATGCTACAAGTTAGAAAATCTGACTGGCCCCCGTGGACTTGTGTTTGTCGATGCTCATCCAGCTTTGTTGCAGGCAGTAACTTCCTCGGAGTCTATTCCACACATTATAACTGGAGATGGTTTGGGTGGATCCATTGCCTCTCTTTTCACGTTATGGCTCCTACGCACACTCGGTACAGAAACCACAAAGCGTCCACTTTGCATCACATTTGGTTCGCCCTTCCTTGGGGACGGCCGCTTCCAACAAGCAGTATTGCAAAATCCAACCTGGAGTGCTTGCTTCTTGCATGTGGTTCATAAGGACGACTGTTTCCCCAAAATCTTTCACCCGTCGACCATGGAGCAGAGCCTATACAAGCCTTTTGGAACATTTCTTGTGTGTTCCGAATCGGGTAGTGCATGTTTCGAAGCCCCTAAATCCATAATTGAGTTGCTAGCCCCCAAGAGCCCAGAAAGTGCCCAAATATTCAATTATGAAAGCATCCTTAAATGTCTTGAACAGCGATTGATTTGCAAGAACCATTCTGAATTTAGTGCGCCTGATACTGATTTATTTAAAGCTGGGATAACTACGCAAGTTGCAGGCCTTATGCAAATTCAGGTAACCATTTATTATACCTTGTTTTGCATACACATTCTGAAAATATCTCAGAAGGGGATTTCACAATCTTTCTAGTCGAAACCAGAAGTATAATTGTGCTTTGCTGTATAAACCAAAATGCATTGTATCCCAACTTTAAGCTTCACATAATTAACCAGGAAAATTTGCTCCACTCGAATAGTCCCCTGTTATGAATGCTTTCCTTTTACCTTTTGGAAGTTCATTTACTGAACTTTCATTGTCATGGCAGCCGCAGAATATGGATATGGATGCTCTGTTGAGGGAGGTAGTCAAGTCTGAAAAAGATGTCCTAGAACAAAAGAGTAAAGCATTTGATCCTGCAAAGGATTTGAATGACATGAAAGTGTGCCTGGCTAATTTGGAATGGTACAAGAAGAAATGTGAAAACGATGGCCGGGGTTCTGGTTACTTCGACTGCTTCAAGAACAAAATGGCTCCGCGCGACTATGAAGCTGTTAAGTTTATGAAAAAGCTCACTGATTACTGGGAACAAGTGGTGGAAGACGCGGAGAAGAGGCCTCAGAGAGAGGGAGCACCGCTGCGTACTCGCTGGCTTTTTGGAGGAACAAACTATCGGAGGTTGGTTGAACCACTCCACATAGCTGAGTACTATAAAATGGGCAAAAGAGGTTACATATCTCAAGGGAGATCCAAGCACTTCAAGCTATTGGAACAGTGGCTGGACAAACATCCGAAACCTCTGGCAAAGAGTGTCCCTAACGATTTGAAGATGAAGAAGATCATGTTGAGTGTCACGGAGGATTCGTGCTTTTGGGCACATGTGGAGGAGGCGCGAATATCATGCAGGTTGTTGAACAGCAGAGGATCGAACAGCACAGAAATAGAAAAATTGGTCAGGTTCGAGGCGTACGTAATGAATTTGCTCAGGAACTACGCGGTTTCTACTGATATTTTCTTGGATAGCAGCAGCTACATGCAATGGTGGAGGGACTATGAGGAGATATTGGCAAAGCAAATGATGGGAGCTTCTTACAACTCACAACTCGGTCTTTTCATGACAAATGGCGACTGGTACCGGTATAAATCAGGTACCCCAGCATTTGAAGGAATAATGAATAAAATGGGTAATTTGAATGTAACTTATAATGTATCATAAGAGCAAGAATGTGCCCGTTTCGCTTGATTTGTGTTGGAAGATATGATGTTGATTCGAGAGAATATATTCAAGAGATGCTGAAAATTTATTTTGATTGTTGTGAAGTTATTTTAATTGAGTTGTTTTTATTTTTAGAGTTTTATTTCTCTTTTACTTACATAAGGGTATTATAGTCATATACAATTTATATTTCTCTTTGTTTCTTTTACGTTCTCCTTCTCCTCCTTCTCTCTTCCTTCTCTCTCTTTCTACTTGCTGGGAGTTCTCTAATCAGCTTTGTGACAATTGTAATTGATTATTTGAATCAATCTAGGATTAGATCTGATACTCGTAGATTAGAGAAATATAATCATTATTTTTTTATTGCTTGTCATATGTATTATATAGTGATTCTTTTGTACATTAAAGAATACAATCAATGAACACAAAAATTTTCCCACGTCTCTTTTTCTTCTACTCCAGATTTTGTCATGGTATCAGAGCAGACGCTCTTGACCTAGCTTCCACAATTTTCTACCTTGATTGCCCACTGGATAGAATTGCATCTTTGTTACTGTAGGAACTCTAACCTGCAAAACAAGGTTAGCACTCCGGTGTAGGAAACAGTATCTGAATATCTTGAAAAACAAAAACTTTTTTTTTCCTTACTGTTTTACACTTACTGACACCATGCCTAAAGATCCTTCATTGACGTCAGAGGAGCGAACTCCAGAAGAGTCGGTCATGCAGCAAGATACAAGCATCCAAGAAAATATCTCGGATCTGTCTACTGGAGTCCTGACTCAAGAACGAAGGGCTTAGGCCCAGCCCAACTAGGGACAACCCATTGCGGGCTAGTCCCTCCGGTGGCTGCTTGTCCAGATGGCGCCTGGTCCATGGTTTTATGGGTCCACACAAATGAGTCAAGGCCACGGAGAGCAGGCCCAACCCGATGGAGGCTCACCAACCGTACCTGGGTCAGGCTCATCCACTGGGCCGGGTTTCTTTTATGCGGGACATATGCCCGAATCGGGTGATTCAGGTTTGGGATCGAATCCCTACCTGGTTCCCCAACCGGGATTTTTTTAGTATCCGATTGTCGCCACCAGCGGTCGTCTGAAGCCCGGCGACCCACTGTACACGACGACGGTCGATGGACCAGAGCTACGGCTCATTGCCTAGCAACTGTCCGGTGTCGACAACTACTTAAGCTGGTCACAGGAATTCCGACGAGCATTGGTCACCAAGGACAAAGACGGATTTATCGACGGGACGATTCCGATTCCGTCCAATGAGCGCCAGGCACGACTGTGGATGAAATGCAACCAACTCGTCCGAACGTGGATCAGAAATTGCATCACCCCTGAAGTCGCGGCTGGATTACCCCCGACGGAGGATTCGAGACAGATGTGGGAAAACATAAAAGAGATGTACGGAAAATTAAATGATGTGTGTTGCCGGCCTTTTCTAATGGCAGCCCTACTTATCTTCAAGTTGTTCATACCATTCATGCTTGTCATGTAAGTTCTTATTTTCTCCCATGACAGCAATTATATTGGCAGATCAAAAGATGGCGGTCCATTGAAAATAAAAGATATGTTGATTGCTAGTAGTTACAATGGACAGTCGCACTTTGATCACCCGATTTTTGTTTTTCTTTTCGGGTACGATTTTTGGTTAGTTATCTTGTAGTTTCTTTTTTTTTTGTTGGTTTTCCTTGTGAGAGATTTTCTTTCTTGGCTTCTTTTATCAGCTTGTAGCCCATAGAGAATGTAGGTCATCTCATTGTGCTCAAAGCTTTTACCAAAATATTTTTATGAGAAGACCCTGTTATTTTTAAATCGATCTTAAATGATGATGAGCCTTCTGTGTTGTTCATACTGCCTGGGGGAGGTTAACTGATTTGGACATCTTTATATTTGCTACAACTAAAACCATGATTGGTAATTTTTTTTTTTTTTGGGGTGCAATCTGTATATGTGGACCAAGATCTGGCAGAGCTGCCATGTCTCCAGATCTAATATGTATCCATTGTCTGGAAAGGCTTAAAATTAAAGGATATTGAAGACTCTGTTTATGGACTATCGTAAACCAGAGGTTCATGAGCGCTGAAATTTCTGGTTCTATCAAGGTGGTAAGTAGTGTTAACTGTTAATTAATAGAACTTGGTATTCTGAATTATGTGTTGTTTTAAGAATGCTATACTGCAAAAGCAGCGAGCCGCACCGCAAGTCTAGTTGCAACTTTAGTTCTCGTGGTCAACCTTTGACCTGGATGCCATATGCTTCACGACTTTCTTAATTCGTGAATCATTGGTTAGTGGAAATGATTATTCGAACATATGCCTTTTGAAGGTCACTGATCCATTCTTTACTTCTGCTTTCTTGTGAGATGATCTTTTCTCATCGGTTGATTGTGTGCTATTTACCTTTATGATAATAGAACTATTCTCTTAATAGTTCGAAACTCGGTAGCTTTTGACGTGATAAATGTTGTAACTGCCTATTTACTTATCTGATGATAATCTGTCTTCTGTAAATGCAGATGTACTTTTAGTGCAATAGCCAAACTGATTCGAGTTCCGCGATCAGGATGTTATTTCCTTGTTATATTATTTTCAGATGTGATGACCATCCACTTTTTCTTTCTGGTAACCATATTTTTGCTGTACTTCTCCTCCCTATAATTTTATCGGCTTCCATTGTCTAGCTTGCTCGCATAACTTATTTCTAACTGTAGTTCTTGTTCTGCCAACCTAACTTGCCATCACTTTTATTTAATATCAGGTCCGCAATACAGGAAGCTGGATGGAAATCGGTAACAGCATCAGTCATTTTGGGATCGTGAGCGCTCAAGTCGTGTTGGTGCTGTTACCTTTCGCTCTCACCGACATATACACAAAGGACATCAGAACTAGATCAGATCGTCCATCGTCTCGTAAAGTACGATGATCCCTTGTAGTTGGACTGGAGCCTCGAGATCAGTTGCCAGTTTTATATGACGGTGGGATCTGAGGGACATGATTCAATTCTTTTCTGGTTCTTTGCGTCAAGGCCGAGATCACGTGGCCGGTAATATGGATCCTATTGGCGAGGTCCGGTCATGGAAACTTCCATGCACGAACGCCTCGCTGCACTTGCCTCCATTGTATCGATTGACCTATACACGACAGTTTTGACAATTCTTCGCCTGGTGAAATAGAGCGTACTTTCTAACTTGATCTGCGGTACACTTTTGTATGGAAGAGATGCTTTTCCCATTTATGTGATGTTTTTCTCCGGGTCTTGTGTCCATGCATACTTGAGGACAAAGTCTTTTGGCCGTCTCCCACCAAATTTCCTTCGTCCCTAAGGTCGAAGGATCAGCAGGTGGACAAAACGCACTCAACGACTTTTCAAACGCTTCTAGAGAAAGATTCATTCGTACATGATGCGATCGTCAACGCGCTTTTAAAACGCATTGATGAAGAAAAGACCCTGACGCAAGTCATCATAACGCAACTCATCGTGACGTTTTCCATTCCATGTAGGCCTACAAGGTAGTGCACGACCAATTAGAGGAACACGATCTCATTTCGAGAGATATTGGATGGAAACGAGCTTGAACATGAAAGACTACTCTACCCGATTGACTCGAGAGTCTGATCTGGTAGTATAATTCTTACGTTTGTTTCAGTACGCATATTTTTATTGTATTTTCATTCGAGTTTGAGCTTTGACTTGATGGAAGTTTACTCTTTTCTTACACTTCACGAAATCGAGTTTAGGCTTGAGTCATAGACTAAGTCACACTCAAATTGAATGTCGAGTAGCATCCGAGTCTAGATGGTCGGATTTGACTTGAGTTACGAAGTCATGTCTAACTCAAGTTACACTCAAAGGTTGCAATTAAGAAATCCTGGCAAAAGGAATTAAAAAAAAAAGAGAAATGATTGAGTGACGGTTTTTAATTTATCGTGATAATGACAGTCTAGAAAAAATGAAAAAATAAAAAATTATAAATTATTGTGGAGTTAACTTCTTTAAGAATATATAACTTACAACAAGTTATAACTGATATGCTAGCAAACCCCGAAAGAAAAGAAGAAATCTCAATGGAGACTAGACACGAGGAAGTCATTACTTGCCTTACTTGCCATATAGTTGCCAACGCCTTTCCAAAGCACCTTCCTCATACAGACTCAGCCAAGAAAAAGGGGCATTTTGCAAGTTGAAAAATAACTTATTACAAAAGCAAACCAGCTTTTTTTTTTTTTCGGTGGGGGTCAGAACAAAAGCAAACCAGTTTAAGGCACGCAAAGGACATATCTGTTAGGCATATCTGTTTTCTAGGCCGCCCGGTCGAATTAAAAAAAAAAAAAAGGACGTTAATTTCCCGCGTGAATATTTTGGAGTTCGTGCCCGTCATCCTCTTTTCCCATTGACCGGTTGGGGGAGACGAAACGGCCAATTCCTTTTGCTCGAATGTCGACGCATGCTCATTTCCGGGAAACTCACCTCACAATACCAAAGAAATTTAAACGAGAAAAGGAGCTCGCCAAGGAACCGGCCCTATTCCTTTTGCTCGATCGAGCTTAAATGCCCGGTTTTGGGTTTCTCCATGGGGAATTCTTGGAGCAAACGCAAACGACCTCTTGATCCTGACTCTATCAATTTACCAAATTCCAAGAGGCGCAAATCATCCGATATCGACTCGCCGGTTCTGCAGCAAGAACAGCAATCCGACAGCCGAGCTCCTCCGACAATGGACTATGAAAGAGCCGCTCAACCTCTGTACGTATTGTAGCAAAAGGAGCAAGCTCCTTTTAGCTTTCCTCGACTTTATGGTTTGTTCCGAAAGCGAAAGAGACCCATCTTCGGAATCCGCGAAAAGAGACCCGTTTCGCTTCTTATAAGGGGGCGCTTTCTTGTTTCATGTTCCTCAAGTTGGTATCTTGTTCTTGATGTCGTTTTCTTGTTTTTTTGGCAGATGCAGCAACGGACTCGATTTGGCGAACTTGGCCGTGTCCTCCGGTATTCTTGGCAATTCATGGGCTGCAATCTCTGAACTCCGGTCCCAGGTTTACCGCGACCCCCAAAGCCCCTCATCTTCCGAAACCGTGAAGATTCAAGAATTTGAATACCCGAGATACAAGATCATTGCTTTTGTGACGCCTCCGGTTGCTGCAAGTTATCTCCGAGAAGAGAGTGATTTGGTCGAATCTTCTTCATCGGAGGCCTCTGAGTTTCAGTTTCTCTGCTCCAAGAAGAACCCGTCTTTTGCCATAAACAAGGCGGTGATCTCTCGGTTCAACTCTCTCAAAGATAAACTCTCTGACCTGAGAGCTCAGGTAAACACCCTCTTATCTATCGTTTCTTTTCGAGTAATTTATGAGCTGGGGTTACTAATTTTGAAAGTCAACGAGCTTTGCTTAGTCTCTTAGATTTAGGATTTAGGTCTTGTTGAAGTGGGGTTGCTGCAATACATACATGTGCTCTGATAATTGCTTCGCCGATGATCGTTTTGAGCTGTCTTCTTCACATAACGTTAGCTTTATTTGAGTGAAAAGTCGATCGCCCCCTTTGTTGCTTCTTTCAGAGCGTGGATTGCTTCTTTTGGCAAAATGGGCGATGATGAGCAGTCGGTCAATTGTCTGAACAGTTCCTCTGGCATCGATGGCCCGTCGCCTTTTCCAATCTTTTCCGGTTGAGTTGACCTTAATCCCATTCGTAGCCGATAAAAGAAAAAAAGATCAAAACATTTCCAGTCAATCTTAAGCATGCCACTAGTGTCAATTGTCAATCTCTGAATCTTGAGTCTGGTGTGAAAAAGTTTGTTCGACATCTTTTCTGACTGACCACAATATCTGCTGAGAGCACTTCTAGTTTGAGGGACCCCGTCCAAGTAGAAATTCCATATCGGAATTTTGATGTAAATTAGGAAAGTCTTGAGTGGACTTTTGGTAGACCGAACATACGGAGCAACGATGAATCTGGTTTGGAGTTAGACTACGTTCGAATAGATCTCCTAATTTGAGTATGCTTTGCTGCTTTGGATCAAAATATTATGTATATAAGAGACGGTTTTGGTTTTTTGCCCGAGCTTTTGCATGTGACAATCAATTGTGCAGCTTGGTTGTGAATTATCTCACCAAAAAAATAACAGTGTTTTGAAACCAATTAAATTTGTGGGAAAATCTGTGAGTTCCTTTGTGAGATTGATAGATTGTATCGTGAGGAATTGTGAGGTCTAAATTCTATGTCAATTATTGAGTGTACTGGTAGTTGGGAAATAGTGAGAATCTTTGAGTGACTTGAGTGTGATTGTAATTTTGGTGCATAATTCTGTTTATATTATTATAAATGCCTGTTTTTCACAATAATATGAAAAGGGAAATGTTGTGATTATGTCTGCAAAACTGACTTCTGGACGCATGCTGCAAGTTGGAAAATCTGACTGGCCCCCATAGACTTGAGTTTGTCGATGCTCATCCAGCTTTGTTGCAGGTAGTGAATTCCCCCGAGTCTATTCCACACATTATAACTGGAGATTTTTTGGGTGGATCCGTTGCCTCTCTTTTCACATTATGGCTCCTACACACACTCGGTACAGAAACCACAGAGCGTCCGCTTTGCATCACATTTGGTTCGCCCCTCATCGGGGATGACGGTTTCCAACAAGCAGTATCGCAAAATCCAACCTGGAGTGCTTGCTTCTTGCATGTGGTTCATAAGGATGACCGTTTCCCCAAAATCTTTCACCCATTGAGCATGGAGCAGAGCCCATACAAGCCTTTTGGAACATTTCTCGCGTGTTCCGAATCGGGTAGTGCATGTTTCGAAGCCCCTAAATCCATAATTGAGTTGCTAGCCCCCAGGAGCCCAGAAAGTGCCCAAATTGTCAATTATGAGAGCATCATTAAATGTCTTGAACGGCAATTGATTTGCAAGAGTCCTTCTGAATTTAGTGTGCCTGTTACTGATTTATTTGAAGCTGGGATAACTGCACAAGTTGCAGCAGTTGGCCTTCTGCAAATTCAGGTAACTATTTATTATACCTTCTTTTGCGTACACGTTCTGAAATGATATCAGGAGGGGATTTCACAATCGTTCTAGTCGAAACCAGAAGTGTGCTTTGTCGTATAAACCAAAATGCATTGTATCCCAGCTTTTAGCTTCACATACTTAACCAGGAAAATTCTCTCCACTTGAATAGTCCCTTGTTATGAATGCTTTCCCCTTACCTTTTGGAAGTTCATTTACTGAACTTACATTGTCATGGCAGCCGCAGAATATGGATGTCGATGCTCGGTTGAGGGATATAGTCAAGTCTGAAAAAGATGTCCTAGAACAAAAGAATAAAGCATTTGATCCAGCAAAGGATTTGAATGACATGAAAGTGTGCTTGGCTAATTTGGAATGGTACAAGAAGAAATGCGAAAACGATGGCCAGGGTTGTGGTTACTACGACAGCTTCAAAAACAAAATGGCTAGGCGTGACTATGGAGCCATTAAGTTTGTGCGAAAGCTCACTGATTACTGGGAACAAGTGGTGGAAAATGCGGAGAAGAGGCCTCAGAGAGAGGGAGCAACGCTGCGGAATCGCTGGCTTTTTGGAGGAACAAACTATCGGAGGTTGGTCGAACCACTCCACATAGCTGAGTACTATAAATGGGGCAAAAGAGGTTACATGTCTCAAGGGAGATCCAAGCACTTCAAGCTATTGAAAGACTGGTTGGACAAACATCCGAAGCAGACAGCAAAGAGTGTCCCTAACGATACGAAGATGAAGAAGATCGCGTTGAGCGTCACGGAGGATTCGTGCTTCTGGGCACATGTGGAGGAGGCACGAATATCGTGCAGGTTGTTGAACAGCGGAGGATCGAACAGCACAGAAATAGAAAAATTGGTCTGGTTTGAGGGGTATGTCATGAATTTGCTCAAGAACGACGCGGTTTCTAATGATATTTTCTTGGATAGCAGCAGCTACATGCAATGGTGGAGGGAGTATGAGGATATATTGGCGAAGCAAATGATGGGAGCTTCTCACAACTCGCAACTCGCTGTTTACATGAAGGATGGCGACTGGTACCGGTAATCAGGTACCCCAGTATTTGAATGTAAATTATAGTGTACCATAAGAGCAAGAATGTGCCAATTTCACTCGATTTGTTGACGCTTTGCTTGAATTGATTCGGATTCTCATTGGACCATTGGTCATCTCAAGTTCAAAAATTTGATTCGGAAGGCAATAATTTATGTTTTTAAAGCCTTTCAGTTTTTTCCGCTTCTGGAATTACTCATACGTTTGTTTCTTACGGTGCTGGTTCTTACTCGGTGGAAAATAATTGTCACAAGACTATAATAAAAACGAGCAATTTCAACCACAACAGCATAGGAAAAAAGGCAAAGAAAAAAGATTGCTGCTACTTTATTAAGCATTTTTAATGCTTTATTATCAAAAGGCTCCTCTCGTTGAAGCGGAGAGATTGACCGAATCATGCCAAATACAATTTAAGATGAGTCAACAATCTCTCCCTACGTCCGCTGGAATTGATTACTCATTTCCAACTTGTGCTTTCCAAGGATCGTCGCATTTATCATTGTTTCGGCTTCTGAAAGAGGCTTTAATAGCTCCTGGGCATGGAGTTGAACTCGAAGCCTTTAGGGCCCAGAGCTCCGTCCTTCTCTTGTCCACCGCGTTCTCGGCATCTTCCAGCCATTTCCTGAATACCACAAAATTGTTAAAGCTAAACTTTTCGAATTGCAGGGGCTTAATATCGCTAAGCTCTTCAGCTCCTTTCATCCCAGCTTTCAGTTGCTCGAGCACATCGGCATATTGTTTGTTCAGTTTCTCTAGGATCTGCTGTGTCGAGTAGCATCAATACAAGCCATCTTTGGATGCTCACGCATTCCCCCCGGTCGCATCCACAGATGGGTGACCAAAATAGAAAGCCTTGCCTGTGGGAGAGAGAACGATAATGGCCATCTCAACAGCACAAAAAGCATACATTTCACTCGCCCCCGGTCGACCCGGTCAACGTTTCGAGGAGGTAGCTTGTCGAGCATTGGCATCTTCCTTCGTTGTCCTCGCTTGAGTGGTTTTGCCCTCTGTGGCACACTGGAAAATCAATATAAATTCAACTGATATGGTGGAACGGTGAAAAACTGTGACTATTTATAGGATTTCACAGGCCAAAATAATTCATCACTCCTGTCTTGGTAACTTTTCGGCTTTCCATATATTAACATACCTCTTGGAGCGGTTTAATGATAAGCGTGTCGTTTTCCATCTAATGAACCGTTGTACATTCATCTTAGTATGTCTATAAGTTGTAGCTTGTAATGTCAATTACTAACTCATAATGTACATGGATAAGTATTCATAATAGACTTCTTCAACGGCTACTCAGCTAAAGAAGGAAAACAATCCCGTGGTGCAATTAGTACTCCAGAATTTTTTTTTCATGGCCCCCCTAAATTTTGAGATTGATGTACGATAAACCCCTGAATTTCAAATGCGTCGTTGTAATTCTTTGAATTTGGATTTTGTTGCACCTACCAACCCTTTCCTGTTAGCATATACCGCATTTGTACCTTTTTTTTTTTGCTGTTGGAAGGAGGGTTTAACATGCTTAAACTTCGGACAATCTTATATCTCTCTCATATCTTGACAGTAATTACTATGCTAATATTTGCTTTGAAGGTAGAGATTGTGAATTTATAACGTAGTCAGATTGTGTCTATTATATTTTCTCATAGCAATACCGCGCCGTGTGAGTGTCTAGTACCTGCGTCCTCCATAGTAAGAAGACAACTTATTTTTAACAATTTGTAAAATTTTAATATAACTAGATGGGACATTTGATTTTATTAACCTCTCAAAGAGCTTACTTTAAAAAAAAAATAATTTTTACAATCTTGTTATTTCTACTGTCATGTTTAGAGGATTTCGACCATTTTCTTTGTCAAATTCCTACAATTGGCGCTTGTTAATAAGTGCCCTAGGAACATGTTAATCATATATAATAAGAAAATGTGTTTACATATGATGCACTAATTACAAATAACATAAGAAAGACAGCTCGTTGTAAATAATAATCTCCCTCTATCAAAATGTTTAACAACAGCACTTACTTACGACTCCATGCTTTTCTGGAAGTGCATCGGGTAGCGATCAAACATTAAACAGCAACCGACATTACAACTATCTTGATCATGAAGCCGTTTAGATATATTACGGTTTTTTCTCCAGAAATTGCTTCCCTTTAGGTACTCGGCATTCTCAATGTTCTTTAGAAGTCGCAATGCTCCTGTGCACATACAAGAGCAAACATATATTCATAAAGTGCAAATCAACACGCTTTTTGTTCTAGAAAATGGATTGTAATGAATATGGTCCGCTAACACATGGTATAGAGCCATCCACAATACAATGTGGCATGGCTTTTGTCTACAGTTTTCTGTGCATGACAAAAAGTTCTTACATCGAGATTTAATTCACTTGAGGTCGTGAGCCATTTGGTCTTTTTATACCGAGCCTTGCGATTTTGTCCTTTAACGTACATATGAGCACCTTCCTAGAAGGTCCGAGCACACTTAACTTAGGAATTAAATATTGTCGTTACGTCAAAAGTACTTATATGCATTTTTTACATATATATCTCAGAATTGCTCTCTTCACAATCAATATACAATGCAGCACAATTTTGCCCCCCTCGCTCTCCTAGAATATTTTCAGGATTCACTCCTTGTTCAAGCCCTCTAGTCCCGGCAATCATTTTCCGCCCTCCTCAGATCTGGCTGTTACACATTTTTATGGAAGAGATGGTTTTCACATTCATTTGCAATTTCCTCTAAGTCTATGCCCACCTGACAATAAAAGCTTGGGCCAGTTCTCAGCAATTTCCTTTGTCCCACGATAGAAGGGTCCACACGGATTCATCAGAATGCACGAATGCACTCCACGCGACTTTTCTAACGCTTCAAAAAAGGAAGACCCATTCGGACATCAAGCAATTGTCAAAGAGAGACCTGATCATATAATGACTTGAACAACGGGGCGCTACTCTGACGTTTATACTCCATCTAGGTCTACAAGGTAGTGCACGACCGGTTGGAGAGATAGTATCTCGTTTTGGACCAGACTCTTCTTGTAATATCGGCCTTTAGTGGGATCACATCCAAAAAAAATAAAAAGACGAAAAAGAAAAGAGAGAAGGAGGTGGAGGTACAAACACCTGGAGTGCCAAAACTTGGCACGGAGGAACACTTAAAGTGCCAAAATTGGAGCAAAATGGATCATTTAAGTGCCAATCTAGCCAAAATCTGGCCAAATTGCTGACGTGGTAATTTTCTGGCGAGGTGAGTGTAAAACGGCGTCGTTTTGCACGGCGACGTGGCTAGAAAATGCAAAAACGACGTCGTTTTATCTTTGATGTGGCAAATAATTAATATAAAAATTAAATTTATTTAAAATATTTTAAAATATAAAAAAATTAAAATTAAAAGGGGGGGGGGGCGAAGGGAGGCGGCTAAGGGTTGAGCCTTTGTCATCGCTACGGGAAGGGTGGCGACAGAGGGGGAGGGTTGGTGGGGTCGCCGGCCCCGGCCGGCCGGCGGCGGGGCTTGCGAGCCCTCACCGGATCTGGCGAGGACCATGACCCTCGCCCCGGATGGGCGAGGGCTCGCAAGCCCTCGTTGCCTCCCCCGTCTTCGCCGGGAAGGGCTGGCGGCGACGGGGAGAGTCGGCCGGGGTCACCGGGCCCTGGTTAGGGGCCGGTGACACCGGTCAATTGATGGTGAGGGTCACGGCCCTCGCCCGGATTCGGCGAGGGTCGGGGCCCTCGCCTAGGTTCGACGAGGGTCGGCGCCCTTGCCCGGCCTAGCCAAGGGCCGCCGACCCTCGCCCCGGGATTCGGCGAGGGCTCGCGGGCCCTTGTTGCGGGTCGGCTAGGGGCTGCGATTTGGGTGAGGACTCGTGAGCCCTCGCCCCTAGTTGGCCAGGGGTCAGCGACCCCAGCTGACCCTCCCCCCTCCGTTGCCAGGCCTTCCCGGCGATGGTGGGGAGGCGGTGGTGGCGAGGGCTCAACCCTTAGCCGCCTCCCTTCGGCCCCCATTTTTTAAAAGTTTTTTAATTTTTTAAAAATATTTTATATAAATTTAGTTTTAAATTTAATTTAATTAATTTTTATATTAATGTTTTACCACGTAGAGACAAAATAACGTCGTTTTTGTATTTTTTAGCCACGTCAGCGTGCAAAACGACGCCGTTTTGCACTCACATCGCCAGAAAATTGCCACGTTAACAATTTGGTAGGATTTTGGTTGGGTTGGCACTTAAGTGATAATTTTTGCTCCGATTTTGGCACTCAAAGGTGCGTTTGGTAACGTTTCTATTCAAAAATTGTTTCAGGGAATAGAAATAGAAAAAACTATTTCTGTTCCGAGGAACAATTTTTTAACAGAAGAACGCGTTTAGTAAACTTGTTCCTAGAATAAAAAAAGAATAGAAACATGTTTGGTAAATTTGTGTTTTTTTATTTTTATTTTAATTTTTAAATATTTTAATTTTTTAATTTTTTTTCTTCCTTTTGGCCGGTTGCCGGCCTCGGCCATGATCGGCGACCAGCCAACGAGGGCCGGCGGCCTTGCCTTGACTGGGTGAGCCCGAGCTTGCCCAGCCAAGGTGAGGCCGAGCCTCGCCAAGGGCCGGCGATGCTCAGCCCTCAACGACCGGTCGCCAGTCATGGCTGAGGTCGGAAACCAGCCAAAGAGAAAAGAAGAAGAAAAGAAAAAGAAAAGAAAGAGAAGAAAAAAAAACGAGGAGAGAGAAAATTTGTTTCTCGAAGTGTTAGAAACAAAAAAACAAGTTTTTTTTTTTGTTTTTATTCCAAATTTGTTTTCGGGAACAAAAAAGATTTTTAACAAAAACGCAAACAAATGCGTTTATGTTCTTTTTTTGTTCCCCGGAACAAAAAAAATAGGAATTGTGTTCATAAACAGAAATAAAGAACACAAACAAACAAGGCCTAAGTGTCCCTTTCAAACTTTTTGGCGACTTAATTGTCCATTCGTCTTAAGTTTTGGCACTTAGGCTGTACTTTTACCGAAGGAGGTGGGAGGTTTTTGGCCCAGAGGGGGAGGCAACTGGGCTATTAAACAACAAAGAGAACGAGCACAAAAGAAAAGAGAGAAAAGGGAAGGAAAGGAAGGGGGTTGTGCATACACGCCACACGGACTTTGCTGAGCCAAATCAATTATATCTCAACACTAATAAATACTTACGCTCCTTGCTCATCCAATTGAGGTAATTTTGGGAATTACTGCTTAAATTCAAGGATATATAAAAATCGAGCTGCGAAGTCCAAATTTTGAATTGTGGAGCTTCGAGATTTCATGAAAATTGTGGATTATGTCATTGTAGAGTTGTGAGGTTTGTTAAGAGTCCATTTTCAATAACGATTTAGTTGAAACAAAATTATAGGGTTTGGCGTTTAAATTTCGCTTTGCGAGCGGCTTAAATAATCGTATTAAATGTGCGATTTGTTAGTGTATATGAGTTGTTTTGTTAGTGTTTAAGCTTTGTTTAGCCAATTCATAATTGTTATAGTATTTTACTTGGTTTTGATGTGATTCTCGTTTAATTGTTAGGATTACAAGATTGTCGACGCGTATAGTTAGGTTGTTTGATTGGAGGTTTTCTTAGATGAGTGGTGCTATCTCTTCTTTGGTTTTGTAAAATCCATGTCTTGAAATGATATGATAATATATCATGAGTTAAGGAAACATTACATGATTTGATATTCCTTTGAAAAGTAACAACGATGGTTCTTAGAACATATTGAAAGCATAAAAATAGATCGAGTATTTACTACTTTTTTGTTTATTGGAAATGATAAAGTATATTTTGAACATAATTTGAGTTGATTGTTGTGAATGGTTTGCGAAACGTTTTATGAAAGACGTTTTGAGAACTTTTTATGAAAGACATTTAGAAAAGTTATACATATCAATTTGTGAATTTTGTTTTTGAAGAATTCTAAAATATGTGAGAATTGTCTTGTGAAATGTTTTCAGTTTGATGAATGAAGTTTAGAAAGATTATACGTTTTGTTTTGTGAAATTAATTGTTGATTTTGATTGTGGATTTGATTGTGGTATTGAAGGATGGGGATTTGGTGGCCATTGAGGAGTTTGTGGGTACGCTTACTTGGTTTCTTTGCAGGTAGAGACCTTGCTAAAGATTATCACTAAGCGTTGTGTTGTGACCATGGTTTGAATTAATCGATGGATGCATTATTGACGTGTGTTTTGGTATGAGATGGATCAATAGAATAAATCATTGGCATGTGATTTTGATGAGATAGATCAATGGACTTAATCATTGATATTTATGATGATTTAGATGAGTATTTTCTAAATTATATAAAACTTGTTGAAATGAAAAGACTCATGCATGATTTGATATTAATATTAAAGAGTTGGATTATAAGTTTCTAGGAAAATTTTAAATAAGGGCCTAAAGTGCCTTCATTTTCTTAAATAAGAGCTTGAAGTGACTATATCCATTTCAAATAAGGGCTTGACTTTTTGGCTGCTCAAGGACATTTTAGTCATTTATCTTTTTTCTAAAAAAAATATTTTCCTTTTTCTTTCTTTTTCCTTTTTTTTTTTTTTCCTTTTTCTAATTTTTCTTTCTTCTTTGTCGGTTGGTTGGCCATCCACCAGCGATACTAAAAAGGGCTGGGTGAGGGTTGCCCTCATCGGTAGTTGATAAAGGCCGGCCAAGGCCTGCTAGCCCTCGCCGTCCGCAGGCGAGGCCACCCTTGCCTAGGGATGATGAGGGCTTAGCAACCCTCGCCTAGGGCCGGCGAGGGTTGCCAAGTCCTCATTGGCGGCTGTTGGCCCTTGTCAGAAAAAAAAAAGTGAAAAAAGGAAAGAAAAGAAAAGAATAAAAAATAATTTAAGATTAAAATTGTAATTGGAAGAAAATGCCCCTAATCGGTTAGAATATTTAGCCAACTAGTGATTAGCGAGGTCAAGCCCTTATTTGAAACAACTATTGCCACTTTAGGCCTTGTTTGACATAAAGTCCACTTCAAGCCTCTATTTCAGAAAATGAGGACACTTTAGGCTTTTATTTGGAATTTTCCCTAAGTTTATACCTATTTATATGCATAGTAGCTATTCGATCTGTTTAGAGGAGATCTGTACTATTCAATGAGTTATGGTTGCTCACCTCTTTTCTTCCCAATCTTTTCAAGTTCCTCGATTAGGAATGATAGAGCGAGAGTGATTTGATGAGGACTTTTGGGAGTTGATATTTGGGTGATTAGAGGCTGCATTATTTGGATAGAAGGATGACCGTGTCATTTCCTTTTTTGCTCAAATTTGGGGTGTGACACTTCTGGAGTTTGAGTCGTTCAAACATTGAATGGAGTCAGGCTAGAACATGAAAACTACTCAGCTCGGTCGACTCACGAGTTTGATCATGTAGTTTATTCATTCGGTATATTCATTTTTGTTCTATTTTCAGAATCTCCAATATGAGCTTAAAGGGAGTCTACTTTTCTTGTCGTCAAACACTCACTCAAGCACGGAAAACACATTACGAAGTCGAGTGGTGGTGCCTGAAGCCATAAACTCAACTGAACTGGAATCAAGTGTAAGTAGTCTCCGTGCTGAAAGTCTCAACTCACGTGCAAAGACGTGTCCGACGCAATTAGAATGAAAAATTCAGCCCTAATCAACTCCGAATCAATCCGATTAAAAAAAGAGAAACCTCCCAATCAAGAATTGACCAGAGGAAATTATTACTTGCCAACAACTTCGATAGCACCTTCCGCAGGCACCGACAACTATGGCAAGAGAAAGGAAAGGACGCACCTTTTATTGTAGCATCTTAGAAAACCAATTTATTATTAACGAGAAAGTTAAAGGTTTGCCAAAGAATATATCGGTCGTTTCACCATCTGATTGCAAAATAAAACGTTATTTTCCCGCGGACACCCTTCATAGTTTATTCCCAATCCGACTCTTTCACTGGCTGTTTGACTTCGGTCATATGGGAACGGCTTACGGCATTAAGAAAGAATTTGTTCCCCTTCATCAGATGGGAACGCATGCTTATTCCGAGAAAGTTCACGAAAGAATGAACAAAGAACCAGACTTTGACTTTGGTCTGAGGTTGTCAATGGAGGAATTTGTGGAGCAAACTGCCACTTGCTTCTACCTGTTTTCGATTGTCTAAATCCGAAAAGGCGCGACTCAATCATCATCAACTCGCCGGTTCTGCGAGAGCAGCAGCCCGATAAGGAAGCTCCGACGATGGACTCTGTTCGAGCTGCTAAACCTCTGTACGTGTTGAAACAAAAACAGCTTCTTCGATCGTTCTCAACTTTATAGTTTCTTCCGAAAGCGAAAGATACCCGATTTCGGATTCGGCGAACAAAGTGCGCCCTACGCATATGATTTGACCCGTTTCGCTTCCTAGAGGACGTGTTCTTGTTTCTTGTTCCTCAGTTGGTCTCATGTTCTTGATGATTTTTTTTTTTTTTGGCAGATTTAGCGACGGACTCAATTTGGCGAACTCGGTCGTGTCCTCCGATATTCTTTGCAATTCATGGGCTGCCATCTCTGAACTCCACTCCCAGATTGACCGCAATCGCCAAAGCCAAAGCCCATCATCTTCGGAAACCGTGAAAATCCAAGAATTCGAACACGCGGGATACAAAATCATTGCTTTCGTGACCCCACCAGTTGCCACAAGTTATCTCCAAGAAGAGGGCGATTTGGTTTCTCCTTCTTCACCAGGGGCCTCCGAGTTTCAGTTTCTCTGCTCCGAGGATAACCCGTCTTTTGCCATTAACAAAGCTGCGATCTCTCTGTTCAACTCTCTACAGGATAAGCTCTCCTCCCTGAAAGATCAGGCAATAGCCTTTTAGATTTTGTTTCTTTTCGAGTTATTTTTGAGCTTTTGTTAGTCGCTGCAAAAGATCACACGATTTGGTCTCAGATCCAGGAATCAGGTCTTGTTGAAGTGGGTTGTGGAATGCCTGCATCTGCTCTGATAGTTGCTTTGTTGATGACCATTTTGAGTTGTTTCTTCGCATATCGTTAGCTTTATTTGATGGAAAAAGTGGATTACCATTCCCCTTTTTGCTTCTTTCGGAGTTTGAACTGAGTCATTTGGCAAAATGGTTGATGATGACAGTCAGTCAATGGTCTGAACAGTCCCTCTCGCCTTGATGGACCATTGCCTTTTCCAACTTATTCAGTTGAGTCAAACATAATCCTATTTGCGTCTCAAGAAGCCTGAGGTCTTAGGCCCGAATCTTGCTCAAAGTTACTCGTTGGAGCTCGCTAGATTATAAGGAAGTGATTCATCGTGAATCCCCTAATCCTAGTGGGAACAAAAGCTAGTTCGAGATTTTGTTTGACCTAATCACAATAATTTTGATTGTATGTCTCTAATCTAAGCCCATGGACTCGATCCAAATGAAAATTTCATATCCCAATAGGACTTGTGATTTAAATTAGAAAAACCTTGATTGGAATTTTGGTTCACCAAAATATATGAAGTAACAACAAATCCTCATTGGAGTTGGATTCTTAATTTGAGCCTGCCAAAAAGGTTTTCTATTTTGCATCCAAATAATATATATAAGAGGTGGGTTTTAGTTTTTTACCCGATAGTGAGCAGAGGAGCTTTTGTCTGTGAGAATCATATCTACACTCATAAATTGCATACTGAAGAAGTTATAAGTGTTTTGAAACTAATAAATCTTATGTAAGATTTGTAAATTCCTATAGATTGTTTTGAAAGAAATTGTGATATTAAATACTATATAAGTTATTAAGTGTAATTTGCTACTGGAAATTGTTTGAGTAACTCGAGTGCAGTTGTAATTTCTGTCATATTGATTCATTTATATTGGAATCCTTTGCTGCCCTCTCCATGGGGTAGATCCCATTGGCCAAACCGCATAAATTTGATGTCCAATTTATTTATTATTATTTTTATTTTATTATTAAAATCGTCTGTTTTTCGCAACAATATCAAAAGGGAAAGAGTGTGCTTATGTTAGTGAAACTGACCAAAAAACTGGCTGGACCCCATAGACTTGTGTTTGTCCATGCTCATCCTGCTTTTGATGCAGGTCGCAGCTTCCTCCAAGTCTATTCCACACATTATAACTGGAGATTGTTTGGGTGGATCCATTGCCTCTCTTTTCACGCTATGGCTCCTCTGCAAACTTGATTTGGCCACCAAAAACCGTCCACTTTGTATCACATTCGGTTCGCCCCTCATTGGGGACGTTGGCTTCCAACAAGCCATATCACAATATTCGACTTGGAATTCTTGCTTCTTGCATGTGGCTCATATGGATGACTGTTTCCCTAGTCTCTTTCTCCGGTCGACTGCAGAGCAGAGTCTATACAGGCCATTTGGAACATTTCTTTTGTGTTCTGAATTGGGTGGTGCATGTTTCGAAGCCCCTGATACCATTATTGAGTTGCTCACCCTGATGAGCCAGGAAAGGAATGGTGGCACCGCAGATTCCCAAATTTTCAATTATAAGAGCGTCATTGAATGTCTGGAACGGCGATTGATTTGCAAGAACCATTCTGCATTTAGCATGCCTGATGCTGATTCATTTAAAGCTGGGATATATGCACAAGTTGCAGCAATCGGCCTTACGCAAATTCAGGTTACTGTTTCTCGTACATTCTTTGGTGTGTATGCTGTGAATACATCTCACAAGGGGATTCACACTTGTTTTAGTCGAAACCAATAGGATAATTGTGCTTTGCCATTTAAAGCAAAATGAACTGTATCCCCAATTTTAGCTTCAAATACTTGACCAGGAAATATTTGGTCCACCTGAATTGTGCCTTGTTATGAATGCATTCGCTTTACCCTTCGGAACTTCATTTACTAAACATTCATTGTCATGGCAGCTGCAGAATATGGATAGTGATGCTTTGTGGAGGAAGATAGTGATGCTTGAAAAAGACATCCTAGAACGAAAGAATCAAGCATTGGATCCTGCTAAGGCGTTGAACAAAATGAAAGTATACCTAGCTTATTTTGAATGGTATAAGAACAAATGCGAAGACAATGACCACAGTCCTGGTTACTATGACAGCTTCAAGAACAAAATGTTTACGCGTGACCATGAAGTCGTTAAGTTCAAAACAGAGCTTGAGATGTACTGGAGAGCTGTGGTGGAAGAGGCGGAGAAGAGGCCTCATTTACCGGAAGCACCGATGCGGTTCCGCTGGCTCTTCGCAGGGACAAATTACCGGAGGATGGTTGAGCCGCTCCACATAGCCGAGTACTATAAATGGGGCAACAGAAGTTACATATCTAAGGGGAGATCCAAGCACTTCAAACTATTGGAACAGTGGCTTGACGAACATCAGAAAAAGCCCCAGAATAGTGTTCCTAAAAATTCGAAAATGAAGAAGATCATGTCCAGCATCACGGAGGATTCATGCTTCTGGGCCCATGTGGAGGAGGCTCGGATATCGTGCAGGTTGCTGAACAGCGGAGGATTGAACAGTGCAGAAATAGAGAACTTGGTCGAGTTCGAGAAGTATGTCATGGGTTTGCTCAAGAACTTTGCGGTTACTTCTGATATTTTCTTGGAAAGCAGTAGTTACATGCAATGGTGGAGGGAGTATGGGGACATGTTGGGGAAGCAAATGATGGGAGCTTCTCACAACTCGGGACTCATTCGTTTCATGAAGGACGAATATCTCCATTATAAACCAGGTACCTCAGAATTCACATGACAGATGAATAAACTGGGTAATTAATGTACTGGTCTCGCTCACTATGTTGATTTTGCTTTGCTTGAATTGAGTGGGATTCTCATTGGACTACCGGTCATCACGAGTTCAAAAATTTGATTCGGAAGGCAATAGTTTTATGTTTCCTCAGGAATTACTCGTGTTTGTCCGCTTAGTGCTGGTTCATATTCGGTTGAAAAACATCCATCACAAGACCATAACGGAAACGAGCAATTTCAACTAATACAGCATTGAGAAACCCCTTTTCTCTATTCAAGAGATGCTGAAAAATTATTTTGATTGTTGTTAAGTTATTGTAATTGAGTTGTTTTTATTTTTTAGAGTTTTATTTCTTTTTTACTTACATAAGGGTATTATAGTCATATACAATTTATATTTCTCTTTGTTTCTTTTACGTTCTCCTTCTCCTCTTTCTCTCTATTCCTTCTCTCTTCCTTCTCTCTCTTTCTACTTGCTGGGAGTTCTCTAATCAGCTTTGTGACAATTGTAATTGATTATTTGAATCAATCTAGGATTAGATCTGATACTCGTAGATTAGAGAAATATAATCATTCTTTTTTATTGCTTGTCATATGTATTATATAGTGATTCTTTTGTACATTAAAGAATACAATCAATGAACACAAAAATTTTCCCATGTCTCTTTTTCTTCTACTCCAGATTTTGTCATGGTATCAGAGCAGATGTTCTTGACCTAGCTTCCACAATTTTCTACCTTGATTGCCCATCGGATAGAATTGCATCTTTGTTACTGTAGGAACTCTAACCTACAAAACAAGGTTAGCACTCCGGTGTAGGAAACATATCTAAATATCTTGAAAAACAAAAACTTTTTTTTTCCTTCTGTTTTTACACTTACGACACCATGCCTAAAGATCCTTCGTTGACGTCAGAGGAGCGAACTCCAGAAGAGTCGGTCATGCAGCAAGATACAAGCATCCAAGAAAATATCTTGGATCTATCTACTGGAGTCCTAACTCAAGAACAAAGGGCTTAGGCCCAGCCCAACTAGGGACAACCCATTGCGGGCTAGTCCCTCCAGTGGCTGCTTGTCCAGATGGTGCCTAGTCCATGGTTTTATGGGTCCACACAAATGAGTCAGGGCCACGGAGAGCAGGCCCAACCCGATGGAGGCTCACCAACCGTACCTGGGTTAGGCTCATCCACCGGGCCGGGTTTCTTTTATGCGGGTCATATGCCCGAATCGGGTGATTTAGGTTTGGGATCGAATCCCTACTTGGTTCCCCAACCCGGATTTTTTCAGTATCCGATTGTCGCCACTAGCGGATGCCTGAAGCCCGGCGACCCACTGTACACGACGACGGTCGATGGACCAGAGCTACGGCTCATTGCCTAGCAACTGTTCGATGTCGACAACTACTTAAGTTGGTCACAGGAATTCCGATGAGCATTGGTCACCAAGGACAAAGACGGATTTATCGACGGGACGATTCCAATTCCGTCCAATGAGCGCCAGGCACGACTGTGGATGAAATGCAACCAACTCGTCCGAACGTGGATCATAAATTGCATCACCCCTGAAGTCGCGGCTGGATTACCCTTGACGGAGGATTCGAGATAGATGTGGGAAAACATAAAAGAGATGTACGGAAAATTAAATGATCTGTGTTGCCAGCCTTTTCTAATGGCAGCCCTACTTATCTTCAAGTTGTTCATACCATTCATGCTTGTCATGTAAGTTCTTATTTTTGTTAGAACTAGTACGAGCACCTAGAGGGGGGGTGAATAGATGATTAAGATGATTTTTATAAAACGTAACAAAATGTATAGACAATTTATTTGATGACGGATTAAGGGATTAAAAATAGCAATCGATATAAGTGAAATCAATATAAAGTAAAAGGATTAGGGATAGAGAATCAAGACTCCAAATTTATAATGGTTCGGCTTAGACCAAGCCTACGTCCACTCTCCCGCACGGATAGCCCACTGGCTGGATTTCACTAAGAATAAAAAAGAGAATTTACAGTCTCACACCCTTGATTCCACAGTGTAGAGACTCTACTACACTTCCTCAAGGTCTCATCACACTTCAGTCTCTCTTTTGATTACAAGTATAGCTCGAAGGATAAGATCACAAAATAACAAAGAGATTCAGACTTTGGAATTTTTCTATCTTCCACTCTTGAACAACTTGAGCGTCTCCCTTTAAATACTTTTTCATGACTTCATTACCGTTGGCACCTTCCAAAGAAGTTCTTCCAATCAACCCGTTGGACATAATCAATTTAGAGAGATCTCGAGCTTCTCAAGGAAAATGTTGATAGCCCATCAATCCTGCTCGCCCATACAATCAGGATCTTGGTTTCCATAAGTAGAACCTTCCAAGTATAAGTTGCGAATCTAGAGAATCTAGATTATTCGAATACGAACAAAAGATCTTGAAGTGCTAATTCCAGTCATGAGATATTCCTTAACCGTTGGAGTCAAAACCACACTAGAAGTAATCAGAATAGAAGTTTTAACTTTGTCGGTCTAGAATCTGTCCATGAGAGTTAGACTTTGAAACTTGAGTCTTGATGTCTTCGAGACTTTGGTCTTCGACTTTGCCGGTAGAGTCCGCAAGTCTTCGAGACTAGGCCCGATGGAAATGTTTTGTCGACTTCAAAATACCTTAAGAGAATTTTTCTAACAATCTCCCCCTTTTTGATGGTGACAAAACTTTCCTGTAGATTTGGATACAATTGCCCTGCAATACAACATTTAAGCTAGCAATGATATCTCATAAAAGATTAGAGTAAAGATAGTGAAAGTTGTCCTGTAACACAGATTTGTCCTGTACACAGATCTGCATCCACAGAAAACAAGTTAGTCCTGTACATATATTAATCAACTATCTTTATCTAACTTAATAGCTTAAAGTATTGCAATAATAAGCAAGCAATCCAAAGCTCAAGATAAAGTTATAAAGTCAATCACAACCAAACAAAATATTGAATCCAAAGTATGTTCAAAAGTTGAAAGTTTGGAATAGAAATCTGTAAAAACTTCTCCCCCTTTTTGTTAGCATAAAAAGGTGAAAAAGTCAAGGTGCTCGAGGAATGCGAACAAGTTGAAAATCTCCCATTGACTTGACAGTTTCCTCCAACTTCTTCAAATCCTCTTGCAGTTGAGCGAGAGCTGTGCCTTTGGCAGTGGCCTGAATTTGAAGATTAATATTCTGAATCTGTTCTTGCAAGGAGATGGACATGGCACGATTCTCATTTTGCAGTGTCTGGAATTCGCATCCTAAAGCATAAACCTGGCCTTTGAGCTCCAAAAGAATTTCAAGCAGTCTTCTAAAGTCTCCTGAATGTTCTGTCTGCGTGCTTGCTTCAGCATGGTCTGATTGTGGAGTTAAGCCAGTGGAGCGAATATCAGCAGGAAGATCAATATTTGGAGATGTTGCCTCTTTCTCAGGAAAGTGAGAGGCACGGACATCCTCTACACCAGCAGGTGAACGACTGACACTTGCACTGGTAAAGGTTAACAGAGGAACACTCTCTCTTTGAATATCTCCCCCTGTTTCAATGCCTTCTGGAGGAGAGAAGTATTCTTCTTGCTGAGAAGCTTCTTCAGTGTCAAGATGTCTTTGATCCTCCTTTTCTGCTCGAGAATCTGCATGACCTTCTTCGGCATGTTCTTCTTGGGCCGTTCTTTGAGTCCTTACGGCTGTTTCTTCTTCTTCTTCTTCTTCTTAATCGCATGAATTCCTTCTCCCGGTTCCCTTTCTCGGTTTCTTCTTCAACCGGATGTTCTTGTTCTCGCGACTCGGTAACATGATGTTTGGGAAACAAAAGCGAGATAGGAATATCATCCTCATCATCTTCATCTTGCAAGATGATCGCCCGCCTTCTCTTGGTAGGACCAAGTCATAGGATCTTTTCCTTTCCTCTTTGCGACGAGATGAGTCTTGTCCGTCTTGACGGGGTTTTCTCCTTGAACTGCTCAAGCTTTTTGCTGAGTTCTTTCAGACGCATTTTCGTAATCATCTTCAGCCCGATGACCATTTGATCAATAGTCTTCACACACAGAATGTTGGGAGGCTGAATATTCAAATGTCTGAATAAACGAGTGATGAGAGCATCATAAGGGAGTTTGCCCTTGTCCTTCGCCATAGACCGATACATGTGGAACATGATGGTATGGGGCAAGGAAAAGTTATGGCCGATCTTGATGGCATACATCAGTTTTGCTTCAGAAATGGATACATCTGTCTTCGATGTCGACTTAGGTCTGAGACAGTTGATCACAATTTTATGAAGCAGAATGTTTGAAGCACTCATCCTCGAATAGGAGAGACGTCCTTCTGCGATTCTATCTCTTGCAAGCTCCAGAGTTGCATGGCTAATAGACATAGAAATTGATTGGAAAGCTCCTCTTTCCATACCAATAACGTCAGCCAGAGTATCTATGTCAACCACATACTCTTTATCCCTGACACTAAATGAAAAACTATTTGCATCAAGAAAATTGAGGTTAGAGTATAAATAAGCCGTCAGTTCAGAATGAGCAACCTCGCTCTCAGTACAGAATTGATGAAGTTGAAGTTTCTCAAACTTCTCCCTTAAATTGATGCTTAACAGATCGAGAAAATCAAAATCCACAGTTCGTGGGTTCATCACCCCACGCTTCAGCAATCTTGCATACACCTGCTTATGTTCCTCCGATCGAAACAATTCTTCTCTCTTTCCCCGAAGATTTGCAGCCACACCCATCTTTGGCTTAAAATGCACAAACATTTTCTCATCATCATCTTTCCCCTCAGGCTAATTGACACTACCAAAACGAGGATCACTCGGAAAGTTTGCAAAAGTCTTTGCCGCTATTCCAACAGGAACAACACCCGATCGTTCCATCACAGTCAAAAAATGAGTCTCATTTTTATAGCCATTTTCTTTCAAGAACTCGTCAATAAACGTCATTGCAGAACCCCCTTCCTTCAAAGCAGAATAAAGCCTATAAACAAATGCTGGCTTAAGAGACGTTACTGGTTCTACATCTTCAATGATGTTTTCCTCTGCATGTTGAGGGTTACGATCATGTGATCTAGTGGAAGAAGTGCGTTGTTGAGAATGTTGATGCATCTGTCCACTTGGAGAGTCTCCTTCTTCAGTAAGATCAAAGTGCATAGGCCCCTCACCCAAGCCTTGTGGTCCCCTGCTTGCTATTCTAGAAGATTTCCTTTGGTGCGACATTGTCACTGTCTTTGAGAGAATTTTCACACTTGTATCGCAAGAAATGTGAAAACTTGAAGAGATGAACTTGCGAAGGAAAATCTTAGAGAGTGAAAATTTGTGATCTAGGGTTTTTGGGTAAAATGAGGAGAGGAAGAGAAAGAGTATAAAAGGCAATCGATACGGGGTATGTGAAACGTCACAAAAAGGAAAAAATAAAAATACATTTTCAAAATAACTGCCTTTTTAAACAAATCGATAACCACCCATTTTTTTTTTAAAATAACTGCCTTAATAATATCAATTAGAGATTAACAAGTGGTCTTACCTTTTCGAGATATCAGTTTAAAAGAATAAATGAACTGTAATTGAAATAACTTACAGTTGTGACGTTTGGTCTTCTAAGTCTGAACTTTTGAGTCTGATACTTTTCAGATTTAGATTCTGAGTCTGAACTTCAACAGTCTTCAGGAGATAAAATGTTGAGTCTTGAACGAATAGACTCAAATAAACTTTTCTCAAGCGGCTTTGTGAAGATGTTCGCCAGTTGATTTTTTGAGTCGATAAATTGTATCAAGACTTCTCTATTTTGAACATGATCTCTTATAAAATGATGTCGAATCTTAATGGTGTTTTGCTTTTGAGTGAAGAATAGGATTCTTTGTAAGATTGATTGCACTGGTATTGTCACATTTGATCTCGGTACAAGAGTCTTCAATACCAAAGTCTCGTAATTGTTGTTTTATCCAAAGTATTTGAGAATAGCAACTTTCAAGAGCTACATATTCTGCTTCAGCTGTTGAAAGAGTTATGGTACTTTGCTTCCTTGAAAACCAAGATATTGCCCTGTTACCGAGTAATTGACAAGTACCAGAAATGCTATTTCTTTCAACTCTACAACCTGCAAGATTTGCGTCTGAATAACCAAGAAGAGTAAAGTCTCATTCTTTGGGATACCATAGACCAATCTTAGCAGTAGTTGCAACATATTTAATGATACGTTTAACAGCACTTAGATGAGATTCCTTAGGATCCGATTGAAACCTAGCACATATGCAAACACTAAATAATATGTCAGGTCTAGATGCAGTAAGATAAATAAGTGAACCAATGATACTCCTGTATAGTTTTTGGTTGACTTTCTTCCCTGCTTCATCTTTGTCTATTTTCAAAGAATTTGACATAGGTATGTCAGTCTTTTTGCAATTCTCCAGACCGAACTTTTTAACAAGTTCTTTTGCATATTTTTCTTGATGAATAAAGATTCATTCTTTCAGTTGTTTCACTTGTAGACCAAGGAAGAAGGATAGTTCACCCATCATGCTCATCTCGAATTCATCCTGCATAGACTTAGAAAATTTCTTGCACAAAGTCTCATTAGATGATCCAAATATAATATCATCAACATAAATTTGAACGAGTAAAAAGCTTTTACCTTCATTTTTAATTAATAAAGTAGTATCTACATTTCCTTTAGTGAAACCACTTTTAATTAAAAAGTTACTTAGCCTTTCATACCAAGCTCGAGGAGCTTGTTTTAATCCATATAAAGCCTTCTTCAGTCTGAACACTGAGTCTGATTTCTTTGAGTCTTCAAATTCAGGAAGTTGTTCCACATAGACTTCTTCTTGAATAAATCCATTCAGGAATGCGCTTTTGACGTCCATTTGGAATAATTTGAAATTCTTATAGCATGCAAAAGCAAGTAATAATCTGATTGCTTCTAACCTTGCTACAGGAGCGTAAGTCTCATCATAGTCTATCCCTTTTTCTTGCGTATATCCTTTAGCCACGAGTCTTGTTTTGTTTCTTGTCACTTTTCCTTTTTCATCGACTTTGTTCCTGAAAACCCATTTAGCTCCAATAATAGATTTACCTTTTGGTTTAGGAGTTAATTTCCAAACGTCGTTAATACTGAATTGTCTAAGCTCTTCTTGTATTGCTTCAATCCAGCTTTCATCAGCTAAGGCTTCTTCAATGTTTTTGGGTTCTATTTCAGAAATAAGCGCAACAACACTAGACTCTTCTCGCCTTTTGGATCTTGTTCGAATTCCCTCATTAACGTTTCCAATAATGAGTTCTTCGGGATGACTAGACTTGTGCTTCCAGTTACTGGATAGTCTGATAGATTGTTGATCTTTTTCTTGAGTTGATTCTTCATCAGCAACTTGTTGTACTGCTTCTGAATTTTGAAATGCTTCAAGGGAGGTAGATCTAGTAGAGTCTGGAGCAGATTCTGATTCTTCAGTCTGAATTGGCTGAATTTGTGGAAAGTCTTGAAATTTGATATTCATTGATTCTTTCACAGTTTGAGTCTTCTTGTTGAATACTCTGTAGGCTTTGCTTGCAGTTGAGTAACTAAGAAAGAATCCTTCATCTGATTTTTCTTCAAACTTACCAACTCGATCATTTGCATTCTTCAGAATAAAGCATTTACAACCAAATACTTGAAAATAAGAAACAATTGGTTTCTTACATCTAAAAATTTCATAAGGAGTTTTCTCAAGAATTGATCTTAAAAACACTCTGTTAATAATATAGCAAGCAGTTGAAACAGCTTCAGCCCAAAACCGTGAAGAAATATTACTTTCAATTAAAAGAGTCATTGCCATTTCTTGTAAAGACCTATTCTTCCTTTCCACAACTCCATTATGTTCTGGTGTATATGGAGAGGAGAATTTATGCTGAAAACCAGACTCATCACAAAATTTAGTAAAGTCTTGATTTTCAAACTCACTTCTATGGTCTGTACGAATACTTGAAATGGTGTGACATTTTTTATTCTGCACCTTCTTAGCAAATTTTGAAAAGTGAGAGAAAGTCTCAGACTTACTTGCAAGAAAGTAGACCCAAGTAAATCGTGAATAATCATCCACTATTACTAGGCAGAACCTTTTTCCACCAATGCTTTGCATTCTTGTAGGTCCAAATAAATCCATATGTAAAAGCTGCAATACACGATTAGTGAAAACTTTATTTATTGGTTTAAAAGAGTTTCTAACCTGTTTACCCAGTACGCATGGTGTGCATAGATCAGACTTTAGGTAATTGAGAATAGGCAATCCTCGAACAAGTTTCTTGGAAGAGATCTTGGCAATTTGCTTCATGTTGGTATGGCCAAGCTTTCTGTGCCATAGATTAGCTTCATCTTGTACTGATATTAAGCACTGTGATCTTTCTTGATTCACATCCAAAAGATAGATATTTCCATGTCTACGTCTAGTAAAAGATTGAGTAAAGTCTTTACTGATTCCTGAGCACGTTCCTTCCTGGAAATTGATCTTGAATCCTGTATCGCACAATTGGCTTATGCTAAGCAAATTGTAATTTAATCATTCCACTAAGGAAACATTGTTGATTGATAGACTTCCAATTTTTACTGTTCCGCGACCAATAATCCTTCCTTTGTTGTTACCACCAAAAGAAACTTTTCCTCCATCTATTTGGACAAGTTTTATGAAGCAACCTAAATCTCCTATCATATGTCTTGAGCAGCCACTATCTAGATACCATTTTATCTTCCTTTTGATAGTGACCTCAAGCTCACCGTCTGAGTCTGTATCTGTCTCAAGGTCTGAGTCTGAATCAGGTTTTGCCATCAAACAGATATTGACATAATCATCATCACTTTCTTCACATTCAGTATCACTCCAAGTCTCTGCTTTGAGTGCTTTTCTGTATTTCTCAGCCTTTCCTTTCCTTTTCCTTAACAGAGGACAGTTGGGTCTGATGTGTCCCTTTTTCTTGCATTCAAAGCAAGTCACTTCTTTGTTGGAATCATCTTCCTCTGTTGATTTGTTCTAAAACCTCTATGAGCTTTGTTTCTTCCAATTGAATTTTCTTCCCTTTTACGTTCAGCTTTCGAATCTCTTTATCATGAGTGCCGGTTCTTCATCATCTAGATCTTCTTCGGAGTCTGTAGCATCAGAATAATCATTAGACATTAAGGCAATAGATTTCTTACCTTTTGAATCTTCTTCTTCGTTGGTGTGCTCTACTTCGTAAGACTGAAGAGTTCCAACTAGTTCGTCTACAGAGAGTGGTGCAATCCTCTGTGTCTCCCTTATTGAAGTCTTTATGTAATTCCAATCTTTAAAGAGTCCACGTAGAAGTTTGTTGACCTTCACATGTCCTGAGATTGGATGTCCCTGATATTCAAGACCATTCACAATTTCAGTAAAACGACTAAACATGTCAGTTATTGATTCTCTTGATCTCATCTTGAAAACTTCATATTGTCCCAAAAGAATATTGATCCTTGTCTCTTTCACTCGATCAGTTCCTTCATAGGTAATGTGAAGCCTATCCCAGATTTCTTTTGCTGTATCACAAGAGGATATTATGTTATACTTAGTAGGGGATAAAGCACAATATAAGGAATAAATGGCTTTAGCGTCAAGAGTCTATCTCTTGGTTATTTATTCTTGAGTCATCTCGATAGGAGCATCAACTTCTTTTCCTCTCTCTGATTCTGATGCAGCAGTAGGAGTGATTCCTTTGTCTACCACTTCCCATTCCAAGGGATCTTTCGATCTTAGGAATGCTTTCATCTTGTTTTTCCATATGCTTTGTAGTCTTTTCCATCAAAGTATGGAGGTCTGGTGTTGCTTTGACCTTCAACCAACCCTGTAGGCAATATACTAGCCATAGATCTTTAACTCAGAAGTAAAAACACTTCTAATAAACGAGTACACGAGCTCTGATACCAATTGTTAGAATTAGTACGAGCATCTAGAGGGGGGTGAATAGTTGATTAAGATGATTTTTATAAAACGTAACAGAATGTATAGACAATTTATTTGATGACGGATTAAGGGATTAAAAACAGCAATCGATATAAGTGAAATCAATATAAAGTAAAAGGATTAGGGATAGAGAATCAAGACTCCAGATTTATAGTGGTTTGGCTTAGACCAAGCCCATGTCCATTCTCCCGCACGGACAGCCCACTAGCTGGATTTCACTAAGAATCAAAAAGAGAATTTACAGTCTCACGCCCTTGATTCCACAATGTAGAGACTCTACTACACTTCTTCACGCGCTTGATTCCATAGTGTAGAGACTCTACTACACTTCCTCAAGGTCTCATCACACTTCAGTCTCTCTTTTGATTACAAGTATAGCTCGAAGGATAAGATCACAAAATAACAAAGAGATTCATACTTTGGAATTCTTCTATCTTCCACTCTTGAACAACTTGAGCGTCTCCCTTTAAATACTTCTTCATGCCTTCATTACCGTTGGCACCTTCCAAAGAAGTTCTTCCAATCAACCCGTTGGACAGAATTAATTTAGAGAGATCTCGAGTTCCTCAAGGAAAATGTTGATAGCCCATCAATCCTGCTCACCCATACAATCAGGATCTTAGTTTTCATAAGTAGAACTTTCCAAGTATAAGTTGCGAATCTAGAGAATCTAGATTATTCGAATACGAACAAAAGATCTTGAAGTGCTAATTCCAGTCGTGAGATATTCTTTAACCGTTGGAGTCAAAACTACACTAGAAGTAATCAGAATAGAAGTTTTAACTTTGTCGGTCTGGAATCTGTCCATGAGAGTTAGATTTTGAAACTTGAGTTTTGATGTCTTCAGACTTTGGTCTTCAGACTTTGCCGGTAGAGTCTGCAAGTCTTCAGACTAGACTGATGGAAATGTTTTGTCGACTTCAAAATACCTTAAGAGAATTTTTCTAACAATTTTCTCCCATGACAGCAATTGTATTGGCAGATAAAAAGATGGCGGTCCATTGAAAATAAAAGATATGTTGATTGCTAGTAGTTACAATGGACAGTCGAGCTTTGATCACCTGATTTTTGTTTTTCTTTTCGGGTACGATTTTTGGTTAGTTATCTTGTAGTTTCTTTTTTTTTTTTTTTTGTTGGTTTTCCTTGTGAGAGATTTTCTTTCTTGGCTTCTTTTATCAGCTTGTAGCCCATAGAGAATGTAGGTCATCTCATTGTGCTCAAAGCTTTTACCAAAATATTTTTATGAGAAGACCCTGTTATTTTTAAATCGATCTTAAATGATGATGAGCCTTCTGTATTGTTCATACTGCCTGGGGGAGGTTAACTGATTTGGACATCTTTATATTTGCTACAACTAAAACCATGATTGGTAATTTTTTTTTTTGTTTGGGGTGCAATCTGTATATGTGGACCAAGATCTGGCAGAGCTACCATGTCTCCAGATCTAATATGTATCTATTGTCTGGAAAGGCTTAAAATTAAAGGATATTGAAGTCTCTGTTTATGGACTATCGTAAACCAGAGGTTCATGAGCGCTGAAATTTCTGGTTCTATCAAGGTGGTATGTAGTGTTAACTGTTAATTAATAGAACTTGGTATTCTGAATTATGTGTTGTTTTAAGAATGCTATACTGCAAAAGCAGCGAGCCGCACCGCAAGTCTAGTTGCAACTTTAGTTCTCGTGGTCAACCTTTGACCTGGATGCCATATGCTTCACGACTTTCTTAATTCGTGAATCATTGGTTAGTGGAAATGATTATTCGAACATATGCCTTTTGAAGGTCACTGATCCATTCTTTACTTCTGCTTTCTTGTGAGATGATCTTTTCTCATCGGTTGATTGTGTGCTATTTACCTTTATGATAATAGAACTATTCTCTTAATAGTTCGAAACTCGGTAGCTTTTGACGTGATAAATGTTGTAACTGCCTATTTACTTATCCGATGATAATCTGTCTTCTGTAAATGCAGATGTACTTTTAGTGCAATAGCCAAACTGATTTGAGTTCCGCGATCAGGATGTTATTTCCTTGTTATATTATTTTCAGATGTGATGACCATCCACTTTTTCTTTCTGGTAACCATATTTTTGCTGTACTTCTCCTCCCTATAATTTTATCGGCTTCCATTGTCTAGCTTGCTCGCATAACTTATTTCTAATTGTAGTTCTTGTTCTGCCAACCTAACTTGCCATCACTTTTATTTAACAGCAGGTCCGCAATACAGGAAGCTGGATGGAAATCGGTAACAGCATCAGTCATTTTGGGATCGTGAGCGCTCAAGTCGTGTTGGTGCTGTTACTTTTCGCTCTCACCGACATATACACAAAGGACATCAGAACTAGATCAGATCGTCCATCGTCTCGTAAAGTACGATGATCTCTTGAAGTTGGACTGGAGCCTCGAGATCAGTTGCCAGTTTTATATGACGGTGGGATCTGAGGGACATGATTCAATTCTTTTCTGGTTCTTTGCGTCAAGGCCGAGATCATGTGGCCGGTAATATGGAGCCAATTGGCGAGGTCCAGTCATGGAAACTTCCATACACGAACGCCTCGCTGCACTTGCCTCCATTGTATCGATCGACCTATACACGACAGTTTTGACAATTCTTCACCTGGTGAAATAGAGCTTACTTTCTAACTTGATCTTGCGGAAGCATAGTCGGCTTTGTTCTAGCGTTCAACTTCCATCACGAATTAGTTTCTTTTTCTGTTGATGCTGCTGCGGTACACTTTTGTAAGGAAGAGATGCTTTTCCCATTTATGTGATGGTTTTCTCCGAGTCTTGTGTCCATGCATACTTGAGGACAAAGTCTTTTGGCCGTCTCCCACCAAATTTCCTTCGTCCCTAAGGTAGAAGGATCAGCAGGTGGACAAGACGCACTCAACGACTTTTCAAACGCTTCTAGAGAAAGATTCATTTGTACATGACGCAATCGTCAACGCGTTTTTAAAACGCATTAATAAAGAAAAGACCCTATTATATGAAGACGCACCTCATCATGACGCAACTCATCGTGACGTTTCCATTCCGTGTAGGCCTACAAGGTAGCGCACGACCAATTAGAGAAACACGTTCTCATTTGGATAGATATGGATGGAAACGAGCTTGAACATGAGAGACTACTCTACCCGATTGACTCAAGAGTATGATTGGGTAGGATAATTCTTACGTTTGTTTTGGTATGCATATTTTTATTGTATTTTCGTTCAAGTTTGAGCTTTGACTTGATGAAAGTTTACTCCTTTCTTACACTTCACGAAATCGAGATCAGGCTTAAGTCATAGACTAAGTCACGCTCAAATTGAATGTCGAGTAGCATCCGAGTCTAGATGGTTGGATTTGACTTGAGTTATGAAGTCGTGTCTAACTCAAGTTACACTCAAAGGTTGCAATCAAGAAATCCTGGTAAAAGGAATAAAAAAAAAAAAGAAAAGAGAAATAATTGAATGATAGTTTTTAATTTATCGTGCTAATGACAGTTCAGAAAAAATCAAATAACAAATAATTATAAATTATCGTGGAGTTAACTTCTTTAAGAATATATAACTTATAACAAGCTATAACCAATATGCTAGCAAATCCCAAAAGAAAAGAAGAAATCTCAATGGAGACTAGACACGAGGAAGTCATTACTTGCCTTACTTGCCATATAGTTGCCAACGATTTCCAAAGCACCTTCCTCATACAGACTCAGCCAAGAAAAAATGACATTTTGCAAGTTGAAAAATAACTTATTACAAAAGCAAACCAGCTTTTTTTTTTTTTTTTTTTTTGTTGGGGATCAGAACAAAAGCAAACCGGTTTAAGGCACGCAAAGGACATATCTGTTAGGCATATCTGTTTTCTAGGCCGCCCGGTTGAATTAAAAAAAAAAAAAAAGACGTTAATTTCCCGCCTGAATATTTTGCAGTTTGTTTGTATTCGTCGTCCTCTTTTCCCATTGGCCGGTTGGGGGAGCCGAAACAGCTTTGGGCATTTATTAAGAAGGAATTTGTGCTCGAATGTCGACGCATGCTCATTTCCGGGAAATTCACCTCACAGTACCAAAGAAATTTAAAAGAGAAAAGGAGCTCGCCAAGGAACCGGCCCCATTCCTTTTGCTCGCTCGAGCTTAAATGCCCGGTTTTGGGTTTGTGCATGGGGAATTTTTGGAGCAAACGCAAACGACCTCTTGATCCTGACTCTATCAATTTTCCAAATTCCAAGAGGCGCAATTCATCCGATATCGACTCGCCGGTTCTGCAGCAAGAACAGCAATCCGACAACCGAGCTCCTCCGACAATGGACTATGAAAGAGCCGCTCAACCTCTGTACGTATTGTAGCAAAAGGAGCAAGCTTCTTTTAGCTTTCCTCGACTTTATGGTTTGTTCCGAAAGCGAAAGAGACCCATCTTCGGAATCCGCGGAAAGAGACCCGTTTCGCTTCTTATAAGGGGGCGCATTCTTGTTTCATGTTCCTCAAGTTGGTCTCTTGTTCTTGATATCGTTTTCTTGTTTTTTGGCAGATGCAGCAACGGACTCGATTTGGCGAACTTGGCCGTGTCCTCCGGTATTCTTGGCAATTCATGGGCTGCAATCTCTGAACTCCAGTCCCAGGTTTACCGCGACCCCCAAAGCCCCTCATCTTCCGAAACCGTGAAGATTCAAGAATTTGAATACCCGAGATACAAGATCATTGCTTTTGTGACGCCTCCGGTCGCCGCAAGTTATCTCCGAGAAAAGAGCGATCTGGTCGAATCTTCTTCATCAGAGGCCTCCGAGTTTCAGTTTCTCTGCTCCAAGAATAACCCGTCTTTTGCCATAAACAAGGAGGCGATCTCTCTTTTCAACTCTCTTAAAGATAAGCTCTCTGACCTGAGAGCTCAGGTAAACATCCTCTTATCTATCGTTTCTTTTCGAGTATTTTATGAGCTGGAGTTACTAATTTTGAAAGTCAACGAGCTTTGCTTAGTCTCTCAGATTTAGGAATTAGGTCTTGTTGAAGTGGGGTTACTGCAATACATACATGTGCTCTGATAATTGCTTCGCTGATGATCGTTTTGAGCTGTCTTCTTCACATAACGTTAGCTTTATTTGAGTGAAGAGTGGATCGCCCCCTTTGTTGCTTCTTTAGCGTGGATTGCATCTTTTGGCAAAATGGGTGATGATCAGCAGTCCGTCAATTGTCTGAACAGTTCCTCTGGCATCGATGGCCTGTCGCCTTTTCCAATCTTTTTCAGTTGAGTTGACCTTAATCCCATTCGTAGCCGATAAAAGAAAAAAAGATCAAAACATTTCCAGTCAATCTTAAGCATGCCACTAGTGTCAATTGTCAATCTTTGAATCTTGAGTCTGGTGTGAAAAAGTTCGTTCGACATCTTTTCTGACTGACCACAATATCTGCTGAGAGCACTTCTAGTTCGAGGGACCCCATCCAAGTAGAAATTCCAAATCTGACTTTTGATGGAAATTAGGAAAGTCTTGAGTGGACTTTTGGTAGACCGAACATACGGAGCAATGATGAATCTGGTTTGGAGTTAAACTACGTTCGAATAGATCTCCTAATTTGAGTAGCTAAAAGGGGTTTGCTGCTTTGGATCAAAATATTATGTATATAAGAGACGGTTTTGGTTTTTTGCCCGAGCTTTTGCCTGTGACAATCAATTGTGCAGCTTGGTTGTGAATTATCTCACCAAAAAAATAAGTGTTTTGAAACCAATTAAATTTGCGGGAAAATCTGTGAGTTCCTTTGTGAGATTGATAGATTGTATCGTGAGGAATTGTGAGGTCTAAATTCTATGTCAATTATTGAGTGTACTGGTAGTTGGGAAATAGTGAGAATCTTTGAGTGACTTGAGTATGATTGTAATTTTGGTGCATAATTCTGTTTATATGATTATAAATGCCCGTTTTTCGCAATAATATGAAAAGGGAAATGTTGTGATTATGTCTGCAAAACTGACTTCGGAACGCATGCTGCAAGTTAGAAAATCTGACTGGCCCCCATAGACTTGTGTTTGTCGATGCTCATCCAGCTTTGTTGCAGGTAGTGAATCCCCACGAGTCTATTCCACACATAATAACTGGAGATTGTTTGGGTGGATCCATTGCCTCTCTTTTCACATTATGGCTCCTACACACACTCAGTACAGAAACCACAGAGCGTCCGCTTTGCATCACATTTGGTTCGCCCCTCATCGGGGATGACGGCTTCCAACAAACAGTATCGCAAAATCCAACCTGGAGTGCTTGCTTCTTGCATGTGGTTCATAAGGACGACTGTTTCCCCAAAATCTTTCACCCGTCGACCATGGAACAGAGCCTATACAAGCCTTTTGGAACATTTCTCGTGTGTTCGGAATCGGGTAGTGCATGTTTCGAAGCCCCTAAATCCATAATTGAGTTGCTAGCCCCCAGGAGCCCAAAAAGTGCCCAAATTTTCAATTATGAGAGCATCATCAAATGTCTCGAACGGCAATTGATTTACAAGAGCCATTCTGAATTTAGTGTGCCCAATACCGATTTATTTAAAGCTGGGATAACCGCGCAAGTTGCGGCAATTGGCCTTATGCAAATTCAGGTAGCTATTTATTTTACCTTGTTTTGCGTACACATTCTGAAAATATCTCAGAAGGGGATTTCACAATCGTTCTAGTCGAAACCAGAAGTATAATTGTGCTTTGCCGTATAAACCGAAATGCATTGTATCCCAACTTTTAGCTTCACATAACTAACCAGGAAAATTTGCTCCACTTGAATAGTCCCTTGTTATGAATGCTTTCCTTTTACCATTTGGAAGTTCATTTACTGAACTTTCATTGCCATGGCAGCCGCAGAATATAGATATTGATGCTCTGTTGAGGGAGATAGTCAAGTCTGAAAAAGATGTCCTAGAAGAAAAGAGTAAAGTATTTGATCCTGCAAAGGATTTGAATGACATGAAAGTGTGCCTGGCTAATTTGGAATGGTACAAGAAGACATGTGAAAACGATGGCCGGGGTTCTGGTTACTTCGACAGCTTCAAGAACAAAACGGCTAAGCGCGACCATGATGTTGTTATTTTTATGAAAAAGCTCACTAATTACTGGGAACAAGTGGTGGAAGATGCTGAGAAGAGGCCTCAGAGAAAGGGAGCACCGCTGCGGATTCGCTGGCTTTTTGGAGGAACAAACTATCGGAGGTTGGTCGAACCACTCCAGATAGCTGAGTACTATAGAGGGGGCAAAAGAGGTTACATATCTCAAGGGAGATCCGAGCACTTCAAGCTATTGGAACAGTGGCTGGACAAACATCCGAAACCGCCAGCAAAGAGTGTCCCTAACGATTCGAAGATGAAGAAGATCATGATGAGCGTTACGGAGGATTCGTGCTTCTGGGCACATGTGGAGGAGGCGAGAATATCATGCAGGTTGTTGAACAGTGGAGGATCGAACAGCACAGAAATAGAAAAATTGGTCAGGTTCGAGGAGTACGTCATGAATTTGCTCAAGAACTACGCGGTTTCTTCTGATATTTTCTTGGATAGCAGCAGCTACATGCAATGGTGGAGGGAGTATGAGGAGATATTGGCGAAGCAAATGATGGGAGCTTCTTACAACTCGCAACTCGGCCCTTTCATGACAAATGGCGACTGTTACCGGTATAAATCAGGTATACCGGTATTTGCATGAAAGATGAATAAACTGGGTAATTTGAATCTAACTTATAGTTTATGTGCCCATTTCGCTCGATTTGTTGATGCTTTGCTTGAATTGATCTGCATTCTCATTGGACCATTGGCCATTGCGAGAAAATTTTTGATTCGGAATTATGTTTCCTCTGCCGTTCTGTTTTTTCTACCTAAGGAATTACTCATATATTTGTTCCTTTAGTGCTGGTTCTTACTCGGCTGAAAAAATTATCACGAGATTATAATGAAAACGAGCAATTTCAACCAAAACAGCATCGGAAGAAAAAAGAATTAAGGTTGCTGCTCCTTTACTGAGCATGTTTTATGCTTTATTATCAAGAGATTGACTGAATCGTCCCAAATACAATATGAGTCCACAATCTCTCCCAAAGTCTGCTGAAATTAGTTACTCGTTTCCAACTTCCGCTTTGCGAGCATCATCACATTTATCATCGGTTTTGGCTTCCGATGGGGGCATTAACAGCTCCTGGGCATGGAGTTAACTTGAAGCCTCTAAGGCCAAGAGCTCCGTCCTTCTCTTGTCCACCGCGTTCTCGACATCTTCCAGCCATTTCCCGAATACCATAAAATCGTCAAAGCTAAAGTTTTCAAATCGCAGGGGCTTAATATCGCTCAGCTCTTTAGCTCCTTTCATTCCAACTTTCAGTTTGCTCAAGCACATCGGCATATTGTTTGTTCAGTTTCTCTAGGATCTGGTCTCTATCAGTTTGAGCCTGTCGAGTAGCATCAATACAAGCCATCGTTGGATGCTCACGCATATCCACAGTCGCATCCACAGAAGGTTGACCAAAATAGAAAGGCTTGCCTCTCGGAGAGAGAACGATAATGGCCATCTCAACAGCACAAAAAGCATATAATTCACTCGCCTTCTTCAATAGCCCCTGTCGACGTTTCGAGAAGGTAGCTCGTCGAGCGTTGGCACCCTCCTTCGTCATCCTCGCTGGAGTTGTTTTGCCCTCTGTGGCGCCCACTGGAAACTCACTGTAAATTCAACTGATATGGTGGACTAGTGAAAAAAATGTGACTATTTATAGGATTTCACGGGCCAAAATAATTCATCACTCCCCTCTTTGATTGGTAACTTTTCAGTTTTCCATATATTAACATATCTCCTGGAGCAGTTTAATGATAAATGTGTCGTTTTCCATCTAAAGAACCAATGTACATTCATCTTAGTATGTCTATAAGTTGTAGCTTGTAATGTCAATTAGTAGTTCATAGTGTACATGGATAAGAGTCCAGAACAGACTTCTACAACGGATACTCAGCTAAAGAAGGAAAACAATCTCACGGTGCAATTAGTAGTCCAGAAATTTTTTTTCATGCCCCCCTAAATTTTGAGATTGATGTGCGATAAATCCTTAAATTCCAAATGTGTCATTGTAATTCTTTGAATTTGGATTTTGTTGCACCTATTAACCCTTTCTTGTTAGTAAATACCGCATATGTACCTTTTTTTTTTGTTTCTCTCTGTTGGGAGGAGGGTTTAACATGCTTAAGCTTCGGACAATCATATCTCTCTCTCGTATCTAGACAGTAATTATTAGGGAGAAGTGCCAAAAAAGTCCTAAACCTTCTGCCTTTGTGCCGATTTAGTCCTAAACCTTTTTTTGGTGCCGATTCGGTCCCTAAACCTTTTTTACGTTGTGCTAATTCAGTCCTTTCCAGCCAATTTTGGCCGGATTTTGCTGACGGACAGGCCGGTTGACGTGGCATCGGCGGACGTAGACAACTTTTAATAATATTTTAATATTTTTGAATTTTTGAATTTTTATTTTTTTGTCTTTTTCCTTCGGGGTCACCGAGGGTTCGGCGACCGGCCAAAGCCGAAGGCCGGTGAGGGCGAGGCCGACCTCGCCGCCACCTCGCGGGCGAGGCCCTTGCCCATGGCCGGATCCGCGAGGTCGAGCCTCGCCGGCCATGGGTGAGGCTCGCCTTGTCGATCCGGCGAGGGGGAGCCTCGCCCATGGCCGACGAGGCTCGACCTTGCCGATCCGGCCATGGGCGAGGCTCCCCGCCGGATCCGGCGAAGTCGAGCCTCGGCCCATGGGTGAGGCTTGCCTCGTCGGATCCGATGAGGCTCGACCTCACTAGATCCGGCGAGGGCGAGCCTCGCCCATGGCCGGATCCGGCGAGGTCGAGCCTTGCCGGCCATGGGCGAGGCTCGCCTCGTCGATCCGGTGAGGGCGAGCCTCGCCCATGGCCGGCGAGGCTCGACCCTCGCTCGCAAGGTGGCCGGCGAGGTCGGCCTCGCCCTCGCCGGCCTTCGGCTCGGCCGGTCGCCGGATCTCGATGACCGGCCGGAGGAAAAAGACAAAAAAAGACAAAAAAATAAAAATAAAATAAAAATAAAAAAATTCAAAAATATTAAAATATGATTAAAAGTTGTCCACGCGGCGCCGATCAGCCACGTCGCCGGCCGGATCCAAGGCCAGCAAAAACCGGCCAAAATTGGCCGGAAAGGACTTAATTGGCACAACATAAAAAGGTTTAGGACTGAATCGGCACCAAAAAAGGTTTAGGACTAAATTGGCACAAAGGCAAAAGGTTTAAGACTTTTTTGGCACTTCTCCCGTAATTATTATGCTGATATTTGCTTCGAAGGTACATATTGTGAAATTATTATGTAGTCAGAATGTGTTTGTATAATATTTTTCTCACGAGCAATACCGCGTAGAGTAAGTGTCTAGTAGCTGCCTCCTCCCTATAGTGTTATTCTCTTTCGTTTATCATTTACATAGTAAGAAGACATAACTTATTTTTAACAATTTGTAAAATCTTAATATAACTAGATGGGATGATTTGATTCTATCGACCTCTCAAAGAGCTTACTTAAAAAAAAAAAGGCGATAATATAACTTAAAAAAAAAAAAAGCAATATTTACGATCTTGTTATTTTTACTGTCATGTTTAGAGGATTTAGACCGTTTTCTTTGTCAAATTCCTACAATCGGCGCTTGTAAATAAGTGCCCTAGGAACATGTTAATCATATATAATAAGAAAATGTGTTTACATATGATGCACTAATTACAAATAACACAAGAAAGACAGCTCGTTGTAAATAATAATCTCCCTCTATCGAAATGTTTAACAACAGCACTTACTTACGACTCCATGCTTTTCTGGAAGTGCATCGGGTAGCGATCAAACATTAAACAGCAACCGGCATTACCACTATCTTGATCATGAAGCCATTTAGATATATTACGGTTTTTTCTCCAGAAATCGCTTCCCTTTAGGTACTCAGCATTCTCAATGTTCTTTAGAAGTCGCAATGCTCCTGTGCACATACAAGGGCAAACATATAATCATAAAGCACAAATCAACACGCTCTTTGTTCTAAAAAATGGATTGTAATGAATATGGTCCGTCAACACATGGTACAGAGCCATCCACAATACAATGTGGCATGGCTTTTGTCGATAGGTTTTTGCATACGACAAAAAGTTCTTACATCGAGATTTAACTCACTTGAGGTGTTATGCTATTTGGCTTTTCATACTAAGCCTTATGATTTTGTCCTTTAACATACATGTGAGCACCTTCCTAGAAGGTTTGAGCATGCTTAACTTAGAAATATTGTTGTTATGTCTAAAAGGGGCTAGTGAATACACCTAGAGGGAGGTGAATAGGTGTATACAAAACTTTTCGCTGGACTTAGAAGAATATATTTGATGTATAGTAAAATAAAATTCAACTATTAAATAGATAAATAACGCGAAAGCATAAATAGGAAGTTCAGGGATGAGAGAAGATGAACACAGAATTTATAGTGGTTTGGCTTATTCCCAAGCTTACGTCTACTCTCCCGCATTGACAGTCCACTGGCTGTATTTCACTATGAATTAAAAGAGTCGTTACAATATCACGTCCTTGATTCTACAGTGTAGAAACTTTGCTACACTTCCTCAAGGTCTCACAAGTATTTAATCTCTCTTTTGAATACAAGTTTCGCTCAACAGTTGAATCAACAAAGAATAAAGAGCTTCAGATTTTGAAATTTATCTATCACGCACACCTCGAATAACTAGAGCTTCTCCCTTTTATACTCCTCCATGCCTTCATACCCGTTGGCACTCTCCAAAAGAGTTCCTCCATCTAACCGTTGGACGGAATCAACCAAGGAGATCTTCGAGTTACTTAAGGAAATTGATGATAGCCCATCAATCCTGCTCGCCCATACAATCAGGATCTAAGTTTCCATAAGTAGAACCTTCCAAGTATACATTGTCAATCAACGAATCTCACTTATTCGTATCAAGATAAAAACGAATAAAAAGATTTCGAAATGTTATCTCCAGCCGTGAGAGACTTCTTTAACTGCTCAAAACAAATCTTTAAATAAATCTTTGATATTGGATAAATCTTTTTCGACGGTTTAGATACTGTCAATGAGGGCATACTTTAAACCTTGAATTTGATGGTCTTCAGACTTTGACAACAGAGTCTTCAAATCTTCAGACTAGACTGATGGAAACGTTTTGCCAACTTCAAAACATATAAGGAAGTTTTCTCCAACAATGTCAAAAGTACTTATATGCATTTTTTACATATATATCTTAGAATCGCTCTCTTCACATTCATTACACAATGCAGTTCAATTTTACCCCCTTTGCTATCTTAGAATATTGTCATGAGTCACTCCTTGTCCAAGCCCTCTAGTCGTGGCAATCATTTGTCCCTCCTCAGATCTGGCTGTTACACATTTTGTATGGAAGAGATGGTTTTCACATTCATTTGACAATTCCTCTAAGTCTATGCTCACCTGACAATAAAAGCTTGGGCCAGTTCTCAGAAATTTCCTTTGTCCCACGATAGAAGGGTCCACACGGATTCATCAGAATGCACGAATGCACTCCACGCGACTTTTCTAACGCTTCAAAAAAGGAAGACCCATTCGGACATCAAGCAATTGTCAAAGAGAGACCTGATCGTATAATGACTTGAACAACGGGGCGCTACTCTGACGTTTATACTCCATCTAGGTCTACAAGGTAGTGCACGACCGGCTGGAGAAATAGTATCTCGTTTTGGACTAGACTCTTCTTGTAATATCGGCCTTTAGGTTGAAAAGTCAAGAGAGAAGGAGGTGGGAGGTTTTTGGCCCCCGGGGGATGCGGCGGCTGGGCCATTAAACGACAGAGAACGAGCACGAGAGAAAGGAGAGAAAAGAAAAGGAAGGAAGGGGGCCGTGCGCACACGCCATGCGGACTTTGCCAAGCCAAATCAACTATATATCTCAACACTTATAAATTACTTACGCTCCTTGCTCGTTCGATTGGGGTAATTTTGGGAATTACGGCTTAAATTCAAAGATATATAAAAATCGAGCTGCGAAGTCCAATTTTTGAATTGTGGAGAATCGAGATTATGATGGATTATGTCATTGTAGAGTTGTGAGGTTTGTCAAAAGTCCGTTTTCAATAATGATTTAGTGAAACAAAATTTTAGGGTTTCGCGTTTCGAGTAGCTTAAATAATTGCGTTAAATGTGCAATTCATTAGTTTATATGAGTTGTTTTGTTAGTGTTTAAACTTTGTTTAGCCAATTCATAATTGTTATATTATTTGACTTGGTTTTGATGCGTTTCTCGTTTAATTGTTAGATTACAAGATTGTCGACGCGTATAGTTAGGTTGTTTGATTGTAGGTTTTCTCAGACAAGTGGTGCCATTTCTTCTTTGGTTTTGTAAAATCCATGTCTTGAAATGATACGGAAATATATCATGAGTTAAGGAAACATTACATGATTTGATATTCCTTTGAAAAGTAACAACGGTGGTTCTTAGAACATATTGAAAGCATAAAAATAGATCGAGAATTTACTACTTTTTTGTTTATTAGAAATGACAAAGTATATTTTGAACATAATTTGAGTTGATTGTTGTGAATGGTTTGCGAAACGTTTTATGAAAGACATTTTGAATAACTTTTTATGAAAGACATTTAGAAAAGTTATACATATCAATTTGTGAATTTGGTTTTTGAAGAATTCTAATATATGCGAGAAATGTCTTGTGAAATGTTTTCAATTTGATGAACGAAGTTTAGAAAAATTATACGTTTTGTTTTGCGAAATTAATTGTTGATTTTGATTGTGGATTTGATTGTTGGTATTGAAGGATGGGGATTTGGTGCCTATTGAGGAGTTTGTGGGCACGCTTACTGGGTTTCTTTGTAGGTAGAGACCTTGCTAAGGATTATCATCAAGCGTTGTGTCATAACCATGGTTTGAATTAATCGATGGATGCATTATCGACGTGTGTTTTTGTATGAGATGGATCAATAGAATAAATCATTGGTGTGTGATTTTGATGAGATAGACCAATGGACTTAATCATTGATATTTATGATGATTTAGATGAGTATTTTCTAAATTATATAAAACTTGTTGAAATGAAAAGACTCATGCATGATTTGATATTAATATTAAAGAGTTGGATTATAAGTTTATGGGAAAATTTTAAAAAAGGGCATGAAATGCCTTCATTTTCTTAAATAAGAGCTTGAAGTGATTATATTTGTTTCAAATAAGGGCTTGACTTTTTGGCTGTTCAAGGATATTTTAGTTATTTATCTTCTTTTTTTTTTAAAAAAAAAATATTTTCCTTTTTTTTTTTTCCTTTTTCTAGTTTTGCTTTCTTCTTCGTCGGTTGGTTGGCGGCCACCAGTGATGCTAAAAAGGGCTGGGCAAGGGTTGCCCTCGTCGGTCGTTGATAAAGGCCGGCCAAGGCTTGCTAGCCCTTGTCGTCCGCGGGCGAGGCCACCCTTGCTTGGGGATGACGAGGGCTTAGCAACCCTCGCCTAGGGCCGGCGAGGATCGCCAAGTCCTCATTGGTGGCCGTTGGCCCTTGCTGAAAAAAAAAAGTGAAAAAAAGAAAGAAAAGAAAAGAATAAAAAATAATTTAAGATTAAAATTGTAATTGGAAGAAAATGCCCTTAACCGATCGAATATTTAGCCAACTAGTGATTGGCCAAGTCAAGCCCTTATTTGAAACAACTATTGCCACTTCAGGCATTGTTTGACATAAAGTCCACTTCGAGCCTTTATTTCAGAAAATGAGAACACTTTAGGTCTTTATTTAGAATTTTCCCTAAGTTTATACCTATTTATATGCATAGTAGCTATTTGATCTGTTTAGAGGAGATATGTACTATTCAATGAGTTATGGTTGCTCACCCATTTTCTTCCCAATCTTTTTAGGTTCCTCGATTAGGAGCGATAGAGCGAGAGTGATTTGATGAGGACTTTTGGGAGTTGATATTTGGGTGATTAGAGGTTGCATTATTTGGATAGAAGGATGGCAGTGTCATTTCCTTTTTTGCTCGGATTTGGGGTGTGACACTTTTGGAGTTTGAGTCGATCAAACATTGAATGGAGTCGGGCTAGAACATGAAAACTACTCAACCCGGTCAACTCATGAGTTTGATCATGTAGTTTATTCATTCGGTATATTCATTTTTGTTCTATTTTCAGAATCTCCAATATGAGCTTAAAGGGAGTCTACTTTTCTTGTCGTCAAACACTCACTCAAACACGGAAAACACATTACGAAGTCGAGTGGTGCCTGAAGCCATAAACTCAACTGAACTGGAATCAAGTTTAAGTAGTCTCCGTGCTGAAAGTCTCAACTCACGTGCAAAGACGTGTCCGACGCAATTAGATTGAAAAATTCAGCCCTAATCAACTCCGAATCAATCTGATTAAAAAAAGAGAAACCTCCCAATCAAGAATTGACCAGAGGAAATTATTACTTGCCAACAACTTCGATAGCACCTTCCGCAGACACCGACAACTATGGCAAGAGAAAGGAAAGGACGCACCTTTTATTGTAGCATCGTAGAAAAACAATTTATTATTAACGAGAAAGTTAAAAGGTTCGCCAAAGAATATATCGGTCGTTTCACCATCTGATTGCAAAATAAAACGTTATTTTCCCGCGGACACCCTTCATAGTTTATTCCCAATCCGACTCTTTCACTGGCTGTTTGACTTCGGTCATATGGGAACGGCTTACGGCATTAAGAAAGAATTTGTTCCCCTTCATCAGATGGGAACGCATGCTTATTCCGAGAAAGTTCACGAAAGAATAAACAAAGAACCAGACTTTGACTTCGGTCTGAGGTTGTCAATGGAGGAATCTGTGGAGCAAACTGCCACTTGCTTCTACCTGTTTTCGATTGTCTAAATCCGAAAAGGCGCGACTCAATCATCATCAACTCGCCGGTTCTGCGAGAGCAGCAGCCCGATAAGGAAGCTCCGACGATGGACTCTGTTCGAGCTGCTAAACCTCTGTACGTGTTGAAACAAAAACAGCTTCTTCGATCGTTCTCAACTTTATAGTTTCTTCCGAAAGCGAAAGATACCCGATTTCGGATTCGGCGAACAAAGTGCGCCCTACGCATATGATTTGACCCATTTCGCTTCCTAGAGGACGTGTTCTTGTTTCTTGTTCCTCAGTTGGTCTCATGTTCTTGATGATCTTTTTTTTTTTTTTTTTTGGCAGATTTAGCGACGGACTCAATTTGGCGAACTCGGTCGTGTCCTCCGATATTCTTTGCAATTCATGGGCTGCCATCTCTGAACTCCACTCCCAGATTGACCGCAATCGCCAAAGCCAAAGCCCATCATCTTCGGAAACCGTGAAAATCCAAGAATTCGAACACGCGGGATACAAAATCATTGCTTTCGTGACCCCACCAGTTGCCACAAGTTATCTCCAAGAAGAGGGCGATTTGGTTTCTCCTTCTTCACCAGGGGCCTCCGAGTTTCAGTTTCTCTGCTCCGAGGACAACCCGTCTTTGCCATTAACAAAGCTGCGATCTCTCTGTTCAACTCTCTACAGGATAAGCTCTCCTCCCTGAAAGATCAGGCAATAGCCTTTTAGATTTTGTTTCTTTTCGAGTTATTTATGAGCTTTTGTTAGTCGCTGCAAAAGATCACACGATTTGGTCTCAGATCCAGGAATCAGGTCTTGTTGAAGTGGGTTGTGGAATGCCTGCATCTGCTCTGATAGTTGCTTTGTTGATCACCATTTTGAGTTGTTTCTTCGCATATCGTTAGCTTTATTTGATGGAAAAAGTGGATTACCATTCCCCTTTTTGCTTCTTTCGGAGTTTGAACTGAGTCATTTGGCAAAATGGTTGATGATGACAGTCAGTCAATGGTCTGAACAGTCTCTCTCGCCTTGATGGACCATTGCCTTTTCCAACTTATTCAGTTGAGTCAAACATAATCCTATTTGCGTCTCAAGAAGCCTGAGGTCTTAGGCCCGAATCTTGCTCAAAGTTACTCATTGGAGCTCGCTAGATTATAAGGAAGTGATTCATCGTGAATCCCCTAATCCTAGTGGGAACAAAAGCTAGTTCGAGATTTTGTTTGACCTAATCACAATAATTTTGATTGTATGTCTCTAATCTAAGCCCATGGACTCAATCCAAATGAAAATTTCATATCCCAATAGGACTTGTGATTTAAATTAGAAAAACCTTGATTGGAATTTTGGTTCACCAAAATATATGAAGTAACAACAAATCCTCATTGGAGTTGGATTCTTAATTTGAGCCTGCCAAAAAGGTTTTCTATTTTGCATCCAAATAATATATATAAGAGGTGGGTTTTAGTTTTTTACCCGATAGTGAGAAGAGGAGCTTTTGTTTGTGAGAATCATATCTACACTCATAAATTGCATACTGAAGAAGTTATAAGTGTTTTGAAACTAATAAATCTTATGTAAGATTTGTAAATTCCTATAGATTATTTTGAAAGAAATTGTGATATTAAATACTATATAAGTTATTAAGTGTAATTTGCTACTGGAAATTGTTTGAGTAACTCAAGTGCGGTTGTAATTTCTGTCATATCGATTCATTTATATTGGAATCCTTTGCTGCCCTCTCCATGGGGTAGATCCCATTGGCCGAACTGCATAAAATTGATGTCCAATTTATTTATTATTTTGTTTATTTTATTATTAAAATCGTCTGTTTTTCGCAACAATATCAAAAGGGAAAGAGTGTGCTTATGTTAGTGAAACTGACCAAAAAACTGGCTGGACCCCATAGACTTGTGTTTGTCCATGCTCATCCTGCTTTTGATGCAGGTCGCAGCTTCCTCCAAGTCTATTCCACACATTATAACTGGAGATTGTTTGGGTGGATCCATTGCCTCTCTTTTCACGCTATGGCTCCTCCGCAAACTCGATTTGCCCACCGAAAACCGTCCACTTTGTATCACATTCGGTTCGCCCCTCATTGGGGACGTTGGCTTCCAACAAGCCATATCGCAATATTCGACATGGAATTCTTGCTTCTTGCATGTGGCTCATATGGATGACTGTTTCCTTAGACTCTTTCTCCGGTCGACTGCAGAGCAGAGTCTGTACAGGCCATTTGGAACATTTCTTTTGTGTTCTGAATTGGGTGGTGCATGTTTCCAAGCCCCTGATACCATTATTGAGTTGCTCACCCTGATGAGCCAGGAAAGGAATGGTGGCACCGCAGATTCCCAAATTTTCAATTATAAGAGCGTCATTGAATGTCTGGAACGGCGATTGATTTGCAAGAACCATTCTGCATTTAGCATGCCTGATGCTGATTCATTTAAAGCTGGGATATATGTGCAAGTCACAGCAATCGGCCTTATGCAAATTCAGGTTACTGTTTCTCATACATTCTTTGGTGTGTATGCTGTGAATACATCTCACAAGGGGATTCACACTTGTTTTAGTCGAAACCAATAGGATAATTGTGCTTTGCCATTTAAAGCAAAATGAACTGTATCCCCAATTTTAGCTTCAAATACTTGACCAGGAAATGTTTGGTCCACCTGAATTGTGCCTTGTTATGAATGCATTCGCTTTACCCTTTGGAACTTCATTTACTGAACATTCATTATCATGGCAGCTGCAGAATATGGATAGTGATGCTTTGTGGAGGAAGATAGTGATGCCTGAAAAAGACATCCTAGAACGAAAGAATCAAGCATTGGATCCTGCTAAGGCGTTGAACAAAATGAAAGTATACCTAGCTTATTTTGAATGGTATAAGAACAAATGCGAAGACAATGACCACAGTCCTGGTTACTATGACAGCTTCAAGAACAAAATGTTTACGCGTGACCATGAAGTTGTTAAGTTCAAAACAGAGCTTGAGATGTACTGGAGAGCTGTGGTGGAAGAGGCGGAGAAGAGGCCTCATTTACCGGAAGCACCAATGCGGTTCCGCTGGCTCTTCGCAGGGACAAATTACCGGAGGATGGTTGAGCCGCTCCACATAGCCGAGTACTATAAATGGGGCAACAGAAGTTACATATCTAAGGGGAGATCCAAGCACTTCAAACTATTGGAACAGTGGCTTGACGAACATAAAAAAAAGCCCCAGAATAGTGTTCCTAAAAATTCGAAAATGAAGAAGATCATGTCCAGCATCACGGAGGATTCATGCTTCTGGGCCCATGTGGAGGAGGCTCGGATATCGTGCAGGTTGCTGAACAGCGGAGGATTGAACAGTGCAGAAATAGAGAACTTGGTCGAGTTTGAGAAGTATGTCATGGGTTTGCTCAAGAACTATGCGGTTACTTCTCATATTTTCTTGGAAAGCAGCAGTTACATGCAATGGTGGAGGGAGTATGGGGACATGTTGGGGAAGCAAATGATGGGAGCTTCTCACAACTCGGGACTCATTCGTTTCATGAAGGACGAATATCTCCATTATAAACCAGGTACCTCAGAATTCACATGACTGACAGATGAATAAACTGGGTAATTAATGTACTGGTCTCGCTCGTTATGTTGATTTTGCTTTGCTTGGATTCTCATTGGACTATCGGTCATCACGAGTTCAAAAATTTGATTCGGAAGGCAATAGTTTTATGTTTCCTCAGGAATTACTCATGTGTTTGTCCGCTTAGTGCTGGTTCATATTCGGTTGAAAAACATCCATCACAAGACCATAACGGAAACGAGCAATTTCAACTAATACAGCATTGAGAAACCACACCACCCCACCCCCCAAAAAAAAAAAAGGCAGCTGCTACTTAATTGAGCATTTTTAATGCTTTATTATCAAGAGGCCTCTCTTGTTGAAGCGGAGAAATTGCCTGAATCATGCCAAATACATTTTAAGATGAGTCAACAATCTATCAGTTTGAGCCTGTTAAATAGCATCAATGTAAGCCTTCTTTGGATGCTCAATCCTATCTAGGATTGCATCCACAGAAGGGTGACCAAAATAGAAAGGCATGACTCTCGGAGAGAGAAGGATTATGGCCATCTCAACAGCACAAAGAGCACTTACTTCACTTACCTTCTTGAATAACCCCGGTCGACAATTCAAGGAGGTAACTTGTTGAGCATTGGCACCCTCCTTCGTCATTCTCGCACAGGTTGTTTTGCTCTCTGTGGCGTCCGCTGGAAAATCAATGTAAATTCAACTAATATGGTGGGACAGTGAAAAATGGGACAATTTATAGGATTTCACAGGCCAAAATAATTCATCACTCCCTCTTTGATTGGTAACTTTTTGGCTTTCCATATATTAACATACCTCCTAGAGTAGTTTAATGATAAATGTCACATTTTTCGTGCGACATCCTGAATTTCAGGGTCTGTTTTCAATCGAATAAGTTGGGCCTTTCATCAACGTGCCTATAGTTCTTTTCCCTAAACTGATCACTCACTGGATAACTAGTCTATTATGTGAAACCATTAAGGGATTTTAATGCAATAGACCTGAGAATTCGACCAAGAATCAACTACTTGACTATGCTAATCTGCAAGGGTCATTATAGCACCTTCAAAATCGATCAGAAACCGGAGATAGATTGACTTGATAGAAATATGTGATTAGTGTGTGGGTGATTCCACCTAATTGCAGAATTTTTGTCGAACGACACTAGACCGATTTTTCTATCATTTATGTATTCTGTGTTTGTATTTAAAACCTCGAGATTTTCACAACAACCGATAGTCGCCAATGTGTCGAAAATGTACGTTGTGGCTCGAAAATAATTGACCACGAGTCAATTGTACTAAAAATTCCTAAAAGCTACCTAGTAGATTAGATCACGCTAAAATCGCGCCAGATTGAAATTAACCGCAAATTTGAACCCAATTTCAAAAATTGAAAGTTCTCTCATGTCACGATTTATTTTAGAACGTCGACTCATCCTCCGAAGAATTTTCGATGAGCTCGGGATTTTTTTTCGTAAAATCAATTCGAACGATTCGGAAAAGAACGTAAATTCGGATGGGCCAAATCGAAGAGATTTTTGGCCTCCTTACTGAGCTACTTGGCGAAGGGAAAGTGTGGAAATTGTGTGGGCTTTTTTCTTCAACAAAATTGGATGTCAAATTGGGGGATTTGGTAAAGAAATTGAAGTCCAAAATTTGAAATTCGGAGCTAGGCATGGGGCTGCAACCTTGGTATCAAAAATTTAGTTATTTATGGAAATAAAAGGCAAGAAAGTAACGGGGGACATTGGCGATATACATGGAGGCCTAGGGGACCAAGCATTAATACCTAGATATTTTCTTTTGACTTTGGCCCCTCCTTTTCCTAAACTTCTCGAGCACACTTGCGGTCTCCTCCTCCTTCGTGCGTCGGTCTTCTCTTTCCCTGGGACCGAAACCAGCTGCTTTGCTTTCGTTTTCAATTCATTCGAAGCTCCATCCCATCTTCTCCACCACGTGCAGCACCACCGAAGTCTTCTGCCCATCCATTTCTCACTGCTGCCTCACCTCATCGCCTCCCCGTGTCTTCTTTTTGCTTGGTCAACCATCAGCAACGAAGACCCCGCGCCAGCTCGCCTCTCTCCACCACCACTTCATTCCCCATCTCATGCCAGCATCGTCATCATCGTCTCATCCCCCACCGACCGACACTCTCTCTCCAATCGAAGCTCAGCCCACTTCCAGCTTTACGTGTAGCGCCTCCACTCGGTCAACGTCTCCACCGAAGCCATTTGCTGCCACTCGTCCATCTCCCTCAGCGTCAAACCCCCACCGAAGTAGCCCATCCCCACGATCTTCTCTCTATTCCCTTCGTCCATTTCCCACGCAGCCGCGGCTAGCTCTAATTCAGCCTGCATCTTCACGGCCCAGCCCATCTCCAGCTGCGTGCGGCCCACACAAAGCCGAGCCCAGCAGCCCGCGCACTTTAGCTTGTCAACCGAGCCCAACAATTTGGCCCGGTCCAAGCCTCCGTTGGTGCTGTCGAAAGTTCAAGTTTCGGCCGTCGTCACGCCGCCGTTGCGGTGAACTGATTTTCGTGCTAAACCGGTGAGTTTATGCACTAAACTCTACTTAGTATGTTAATGACGTTTAAGGGGTGTTTAGTTTAAGTTAATTATTGATTAGGTGGTTATTAGATTATATTAGTGATTTAATTATTTGATTTTGCATGTTAGGTGATTAGAATGGCTAAATTAGAGACTAGATAAGTTGTATTATTTATCTAGATAGGTTCGGGAATTTTCTGGGTCCGTTCCGGTATTTAATTAGGCATTTCCGGCCTAAGTTAGCCTTTTTGGTATTTAAATTGATTTATTAATAATTATTTAATATTTTCCGGAAATTAGACCGAGATAGTCGGTGGCGGAATTTAAATGCGATGTAATGGTGTGTTTAGCATATGCAATTGGGTGTTATTTTGTGCAAATTGAGTGCTGATTGAGATTTTGATTATTTATTCCAAAATTTGTGAATTTCAATATTTATTCAGAAAATCTCGGGTGTCGGGTTTTGGCACCGAAAATGGTTTTAAGTACCATATAAAATAGTGGGATTTTAAAAGGAAGGATATTAATTTTTCTGGTTCGATTTGACCGTATACCCACACACGATATTTTCATAGAGTGTTTTTAATATGAAGAAAACAAGCTAATGTCGTTATCTTAATTGAGGCATGTGAGTACAAAGCATAATGTCCTTGGCCAGAAGTGAATGATCGTGTGCTGGTTAAGAGAACCTGTCCCCGGTGTGTGTCGATGGACGTTAAAGGTTAAGAGAACCCGTCCCCGGTATGTGTCGGTGGACGCCGGTTGCAATAGATTCTGGACTGAAGCTCCTTCAAAAAACGCCGTAAGGAATGCTATCCTCGGTGTGTGTCGGAGGATGTAGCCGTGCTCAAAGGAGGGAGACGGAACCTAGCTACGCTAGAGGATCGATGTGTGTCGAGTAAAACTACTTGTGCGGGTAGTAATAATCAATTGGAACGCATGATTGATTAAGATAGATGGGTTGGATTATGGGACAAAATTGTGTGGCGTGGTATGTGACATGTTATAACAATTTGGCCTTATAATCAGGACCCCTGTTCTTATTTGGAAATTGAGTGTGGCGTTCCAGTTGATGAGCTTGATTGCTGCTCATGCTTTCGTGCTGTCTGTAATATAAATTGTACTGCAGGATCTAAGACGAGGTAAGTCTCTGTGGTTGTGTGATTGAGTGGTTAGGACACTTCTAGGCGTATTACCCTTCTAATCGAGGTTTAGAGTGTGAACTCGCTAAGATTTATATCTCACCCCGTCGTGGGCTCAATTTTCAGGGCCGTAGAGCGGAGGATTTGGAGCCAAACTGAGGGGATTTGAAATGTAGGTCAGATATGACAGCTTATTTTGAGAGTCGATCTTTTGAAGTCTTTTGGTTGTAGACTTTTGTACATGACTCAGTATGTTTATAAAATCATGTTTCATTGGTGAATCTGTTATCCTGCTTTTCTATTCTGAGATGGTTACTATCAGGGGATTTGTTATTCGCTTTCGCATGTGCAATAAAATGAAAGGATTGGCGACTCGTCCTAGGAAGTCGCAATTTTAATTGATCACCGAGGGATGGGCACGCGCTCGAGGATCAAGGCGTGACATTTCGTCTAATTAATCAATGTACATTCATATTAGTATGTCTATAAGTTGTAGCTTGTAATGTCGATTACTAGCTCATAATATACATGGATAAGAATCCAGAACATACTTCTTCAATGGCTACTCAGTTAAAAAAGGAAAACAATCCTGCGGTGCAATTAGTAGTCTGGAATTTTTTTTTATACCCACCTAAATTTTGAGATTGATATACAATAAATCCTTAAATTTTATATGTGTCATTGTAATTCTTTGAATTTGCATTTTGTTGCGTCTATTAACACCATTACTATTTCCATTAGCATGTACCGCGTATATACCTTTTTTTGGGAAAAATACCAAAAAAGTCCTAAACATTTCAATAAAATAAATTTACTTTTAAACATTTTCACATCGCTACCAATTGAGTTCATCCATCCGCCCAATTCCTGATGTGGACCCAACCGTCTCACATTCTAATGTAATCAAATATTTTTAATTTTTTAATTAAAATTTTGCATTTTTTTTATTAATTTTTCCCATTTCCCTTTTTTTCCCTTCTCTTGCCTTTGGCCTGTGGCCAATCACTAGCCATAGCTTAATATCAGCCACAAGCTCAAGAGAAGGAAAATGATAAAAAGAAAAGAAAAATTAATAAAAAGTTAATAATTTTGAAAAAATTATTAAAAGAAGGCAACATCAGTGCCGACCATTCCATGTAAGACCACTAGCATCCTTTCGGGCCAAAATTAGTTAGATTGACTCAATTGATGCTAATGTGAAAATGTTTGTCTAAATTGATTCAATTGAAAGGCATAAAATTGTATTTGTATTAATGCAACGGGTTTATGACTTTTTCTTTTTGTACTTTTCCAACCTTATTTTTCTATTGGGAGGATGGGTGGCATTTAACGTGCAACCTTTTCTTAAAATTTCTAATAAATTCCTTTTGGTCCCCAAATTCAAAGTTGAGGGTTTAACATGCTTAAGCTTTGGACAATCCTATATATCTCTCATATTTAGACAGTAATTATTCTACTAATATTTCTTCGGAGGTACGGATTGTGAAATTATAATGTAGTCAGATTTCGTTTCTATTATATACTGCTTAGTGAAAATGTGTCTATGGCCATCTCCTCCCTATCGTGTTATTCTCTTTCGCTTATTAATTACACAATAAGAAGACAACTAATTTTTAACAGTTTGTAAAATCTTAGTATAACTAGATGGGACGATTTGATTTCATAGACCTCTCAAAGACCTTACTTAAAAGAAAAGACGATAATTTTACTATAAAAAGGGCATTTTTTACAATCTTGTTATTTTTACTTGTTATGTTTAGAGGATTCCGACTATTTTCTTTATTAGCTAATCGACAGCAACATATTGGTGCTAGATCTTGCCTCGCCTCCCGGTCATCACTCCTTGGACACCGAGCCGCTCCATTGCCGCAGCAAAAATCTCTTAAGAACTTGCTTTAGTCGGCCACATATGTGGCCACGGAAGCACTTGTGCTTGGGTCACTATGGTAGTGCATGGGAACGTTTATGCTCCTTTGTTCTTTTGCTTTCAAAAAAAAAAAAAAAAACAAACAAACAAAAATCCGTTTAGTAACGTCAACTAATTTTTCTATTCCCCGAAATAAAAAAAGTAGTCGGGGAATAAATTTGAAATAAAAACAAGAAGCAGAAAAAAGTAACTTTATGTTCCCGGAACAATTTCTAGAAATAAGTCATTTTTTTTATTTTCTCCTTTCTTTTATTCTTCTTCCTTGTCGCTCCCCATAGGCTATCGTTTGCGAGCTAGCCTGTCACGTCCCAATCCACGAGCGCACACACATCCCTCTGCGATCAATACAAATGTGACATTCCCAGGACGCGTCGCCAATCCAATCTATTAAGCACATGCGGAAGCGAAACAATAAACCCCTGACAACAAATAGCATGGGATAGAAAAGTAGGACAACATTTCACAAAAGCCAACTTTATATAAACAACAGGGTTTATGTACAAAACAAGTCTAGTCAAAAGTCTACAAAAGGTCGGCTTTAAAAAAGAAGCTGTCCTACGTCATACTAGTCGGACACAAACGCCGATCCTTCAAACTCTACCTCTACAAACTCTGGGGCTTCGGTCCTCCACAACCACTAGCTATGGACCTGAAAAGATAAGCCAACAACGGGGTGAAACAATGTCTCAGTAAGTTCACTCCCTAAACCTTTATTAGGAAGAAAATACACCTCATGGCGTTCTAGCCACACAACCACACAATAAAAACAGAGGACTTACCTCGCCTCAATTCCTTCCTGCACGTTAGTACAATTCATATCACTCAATCATATGCAGTAATAAGAACTCAAACAACTAGAACTCGAACACTTTCATCTCAAACAACCACATGGGTCTAGATTATAAAACCAAACCGTTATGACACGTCCCATACCATGTCACACAGTTTTGTCTCATAATCCAGCGCATCTAACTCAATCAATCATGCGTTCCAATTGTTAATTTTGCCCCTCTAGGGTACGGCCTACTTGAAGTTTGGCGGTCTACTAGTGTAGTCAGGCATCGTCTCTTCCCCATTGAGCACGGCTACGTTTCTCAAAGACGGCTTTCCCGAAAGAGCATAGGTTCAGAATCTACTGCGACCTGAACCTATTGTCTAGGTATCCTATATAGGGTAACGTCCATCCGACTCAATTCGGGGACGTGTTCTCTTAACCAACACATGACTATTCAACCTCGGTCCAGGACACCGTGCATTACACTCAAACGGCTCAACTAAAATAATGATCTTAGCCTATTTTCTTCAAACATCCGGAAAATAGTTGTGTGTGGGTACACAGTCAATTCGAACTAGAAAACCGATACCTTTCATTTTCAAGCCCCACTATTTGATATAGTACTTAAAATCCATTTTCGGTGTTAAAACCCAACACCCGAGATTTTTTGAATAAATATCATATTTTAACAATCATCACTCAATTTGCACAATTCAACAATCAATTGCATAATCTGAACACACCAATGCAATCAGCATGGAATTCTAGTCATCGGCTATCTCAGTCTAATTTCCAGAAAATAATAAATAATTAAATATATTCTGAAAATAAATAAATAAAATATTTAATATAATTTAATAAAATAATATTTATAAATTCGAAATAAATAAATAATTAAAAATAATTAATCAAGGACCTAATCAAGATTACACTAATTTAATCACCTAATTAACCTTAATTAATTATCCACTAAATTAAACACATCCCTTAATCTAATTAACAATTAACTAAACTAATCTAACCATCTAACCATACTTAGCTTATTCTAAACACTCCTTAAGCATAATTAACCTCATAAGCAAGGTTTAATGAGTAAACTCACCGATTTAGCGTTCCGATGAGTCCATGGCGACGGTAATGCTAAGACGGGTGACAAACCTCCAAGCGGCGACACCAATCAAGGCCGGGAAGGGCTTGAAAACGGGCCACGAAGACTGAAGATCCCCTGCTGGTTCGGCTTCTAATCATGGCTGAACAAAAAGAGAGAATTAGCGGCTGAAATGGTGAGGAAGGGCTGATCGGAGCTCCGACGAGCAGGTGGCCGGCAACAGGCGGTACCTAGGGGTCAAGAGGGACTTGCTGGTGGTTGGGATGGGCGGAGGTAGGGTCGGAATGGGGAGAAAACGACTGAAATTGCGAAACAGTGCAGACCAGGCGAACTCCAGGTGGTCTGGCGAGCGGCGACTTCCGGCCGGCGGACGGGACGGCCGGTGGCTCCGTTCGGCGATCGGCGAGGTCCTTTCGTACGGTTTGGATGTGCTGAAAACGATGGTGGGTGGCATGGGAGCTAATTCTCACGGGAAGGCAACTTTTAACTCGGGTTTTTGGAGAAAGGTCAGCTGGAGCAGAAATAGGGAGAATGAGAAAACATGGGAGAAAAGAGGTCCAGCGGGCGTGTGATGGACCTGGGTGGCTCAGTTGGTCTTCCTCTAGTTTTCTCATGCTCTCTCAAGGCCTCTACAATGGGGAAAGCAAGGTTGAAGAGGAAGAAGAAGGTGGCTGTTGAAGGGGGACCACCATTTGCCTTCAAAGTCCACAATCTCATCCTCATTCACTCATCACAAGCCCCCACCATGTCAGCCCTTGTCCTCAGCCACTTCTCTCTCCTCGAGCTTCCCTAAGAAGCCTCCCACCATGGTTGAAATGTTGCACACCCCTTGGCCTACAAATTTTGCACATTTGCTCTTCAATTTCATTCAATTCCCCTTCAATCCTCATCCAATTGAGCTCCATTTGTTGTCCATAAATCCAATCAATGTGCCATCATCCTAATCAACCTTTTTCCTCATCAAATAGTCCAACTTGAATCTGAAAAACACGACCAGAAATGGGCCTACGAATTTCCCAATCCAAAATACCCTTACTTTGGATTCTTCACCGAAAATCTCGGTTTGCAGAAAAACCTTCGGAGGATGAGTTGACGTTCCTGAAATGAATTGTGATATGATAGAACTTTCAATTTCTGAAATCGGGTTTAAATTTGCGGTTAATTTCAATCTGGCACGATTTTAGTGTGTCCTAATCTACTGGGTAACTTTCGGGAATTTTTAGTGCATTTGACCTGTGGTCGGTTATTTTTGAGCCACAATGTACATCTTCGACACATTGGCGACTCTCGGTTGTCGTGAAAATCTCGAGATTTCAAATACGGACACAGGCTATAGAAAAGATAGAATAATCATTCTAGTGTCGTTCGACGAGAATTTTGCAATTAGGTGAAATCACCCACACACTAATCACATATCTCAGTCGAGTCGACCTATCTCTGATCTCTTATCGATTTTGACAGTGCCGTATTAACCCTTGCAGATTATCACGATCGAGTAGTCGGTTTCTGGTTGAATTCTCGAGTTTGTAGCATTAAAATTCCTTAACGGCATCACCTGATAGATTAGTTAACTCGTGAGCGGCCAACTCAGAAAAAAAATGCTATAGGTGCGTCGATGAAAAGCCCATTTCATTTCATCGAAAATAGACTTAAAAATCCGGATGTCACAACGTTTCCATTCCATCTAGGCGTACAAGGTAGTGCATGACCAATTAGAGAAACACATTCTCATTTCAATAGATATCGGATGGAAACGAGCTTGAACATGAAAAACTACTCTACTCGATTGACTCAAGAGTATGATCGGGTAGTATAATTCTTATGTTTGTTTCAGTATGCATATTTTTATAGTATTTTCATTCGAGTTTGAGCTTTGACTTGATGGAAGTTTGCTCTTTTCTTACACTTCATGGAATCGAGTTCAGGCTGAAGTCACATACTAAGTCATGCTCAAATCGAATGTCAAGCAGCATCCGAGTCTAGATGGTCGGATTTGACTTGAGTTTCGAAGTCGTGTCTAACTCAAGTTACACTCAAAGTTTGCAATCAAGAAATCCTGGCAAAAGGAATAAAAAAAGAGAAATGATTGAATGATGATCTTTAATTTATCATGAAAATGACAGTCTTTTCTAGATCAGAAAAAAATCAAATAATAAATAATTATAAATTATTGTGGAGTTAACTTCTTTAAGAATTTGTAACTTATAACAAGCTGTAACCGTTATGCTAACAAAGCCCTAAGAAACAAAAAAGAAATCTCAATGGAGACTAGACATGAGGAAGTCATTACTTGCCATATAGTTGCCAACAACTTTCCAAAAATTACCTTCCTCATACAGGATGGAAACGCTTCTAATCTACCCGACTTTCAGTTCTACCGAGAAAATGAAAAAAAAGGACATTTTGCAATTGAAAAATAACTTATTTCAAAAGCAAACTAGCTTTTTTTTTTTTTTTTTTTTTTGGGTAAGAACAAAAGCAAACCAGTTTAAGGTATGCAAAGGATAGATCCGTTTTCTAGGCCACCTGGTTGAATTTTTTTTTAAAAAAGGATGTTAATTTCCCGCGTGAATATTTTGGAGTTTGTGTCCATCATCCTCTTTTCCCATTAGCTTGTTGGGGGAGTCGATACAACTTTTAGAATTTAAGAATTTATTGGGTGCGTTTAGTTAGACTTTTGGGAAAGCCATTGAGAAAATGTAAAGGCCTTTAAATTAAAGGGGTTTTCCAAAATGCAAATTATGTTTGGTAAATTATAATCCGAAAGTGTATTGTGAAATATCCTTGGGCAAAATAGTGTTTTGAGAAATTTACATTTACAAAGGACTTTTATGATAAAAAAAAAAAAAAAAAATAGTTAGCCGGTGAAGGGTAAATGGCCGCCGCAACGTCTCAAGTTGCAAGACCTTAAGTGGCCGCCCGACACCACCGACGAGGGCCGCTTGAGGTCGGGCAACCCCCAGCGACCGCCGTGAAGGGCCGTCGGAGGTCACGGTAGGGTCGCCGGAGGTCGTGGCGACTGACCTCGCTGTGACCCAGGCAAGGTCGTGGGTCGTAGTGACCTCCGGCCACCTCCGCGACGAGGTCGTGGGTCGCTGGAGGTCACGACGAGGTGGAGGAGGTCGCGCGCCGCGACCCAGGCGACCTCTGCGACCCAGATCTGGGTTGTGGCGAGGTTGTAGGTCATTGGAGGTCGCGGCGAGCCAGGCAACCTCTGTGACCGCCGCGACCCAAGCGGTCGCGGTGAGGTGGAGGAGGTCGCGCGCCGCGACCCAGGCGACCTCAGCGAACTAGATCTGGGTCGCGGCAAGGTCTTGGATCACCAGAGGTCGCGACGACAGCTCGCTGCGACCCAGGCGATGTGACCGTTGAGACCTAGAACCCAGATCTAGGTTGCGGAGAGGTGGTGGAGGTCGCACACCGCGACCCAGGCGCGCGACCTTCGCCACCTCGCCGCGACCCAGATTTGGGTCGCACGACTGGTCGGTGACGGTCGTCGGGGTGTTGCGACCACGCCGGCGTCTCTTGCCTGTTGCCAATCCATCACAACCTCGCCAGCCTCTCTGACGAAGAAGAAGATGAACAATGCCCAGACCATTCCCAAAATGCTGAAAGCCCAAGGTAGCCTTCAGCCTTTGGAATGCCAGCATTCCTTGTGGGTTTTATTGGGTGTTCCCAGGCACCCAATATTTGGGCAAATGGGCTTTGGACCCCCAAAGAGCTTTGCAAAGGGTTCCCAAACGCAGCTCGAACGTCATGCGCGCTCATTCCGGGAAATTCACCTCACAATTCCATAAAATTTAAAAGAGAAAGGGAGCTCACCAAGGAACCGGTCTATTCCTTTTACTCGGGATCAAGCGTCCCCATCTCGAGATTATTTGCCTGGTTTTGGGTTTGTCCATGGGGAATTTTTGGAGCAAACGCAAACGACCTCTTGATCCTGACTGTATCAATTTTCCAAATTCCAAGAGGCGCAAGTCAACCGATATCGACTCGCCGGTTCTGCAGCAAGAACAGCAATCCGACAACCGAGCTCCTCCGACAGTGGACTATGAAAGAGCCACTGAACCTCTGTGCGTATTGTAGCAAAAGGAGCAAGCTGCTTTTAGCTTTCCTCGACTTTATGGTTTGTTCCGAAAGCGAAAGAGACCCATCTTCGGAATCCGCGAAAAGAGACCCGTTTCGCTTCTTATAAGGCGCCGCGTTCTTGTTTCTTGTTCCTCGAGTTGGTCTCTTGTTCTTGTTCTTGATGTCGTTTTCTTTTTTTCGGCAGATGCAGCAACGGACTTGATTTGGCGAACCTGGCCGTGTCCTCTGGTATTCTTGGCGATTCATGGGCTGCAATCTCTGAACTCCGGTCCCAGGTTGACCGCGACCACCAAAGCCCATCATCTTCCGAAACCGTGAAGATTCAAGAATTTGAATACCCGGGATACAAGATCATTGCTTTTGTGACGCCTCCGGTTGCTGCAAGTTATCTCCAAGAAGAGAGCGATTTGGTCGAATCTTCTTCATCGGAGGCCTCCGAGTTTCAGTTTCTCTGCTCCAAGAAGAACCCGATTTTTGCCATAAACAAGGCTGCGATCTCTCTGTTCAACTCTCTCCAAGATAAGCTCTCTCACCTGAAATCTCACCTGAGAGCTCAGGTAAACACCCTCTTATCTATCTTTTCTTTTCGAGTAATTTATGAGCTGGAGTTACTAATTTTGAAAGTCAACGAGCTTTGCTTATAGTCTCTCAGATTTAGGAATTAGGTCTTGTTGAAGTGGGGTTGCTGCAATACATACATGTGCTGCTTCGCCGATGATCGTTTTGAGCTGTCGTCTTCACATAACGTTAGCTTTATTTGAGTGAAAAGTGGATCGCCCCCTTTGCGGCTTCTTTCAGAGCGTGGATTGCTTCTTTTGGCAAAATGGGTGATGATCAGCAGTCGGTCAATTGTCTGAACAGTTCCTCTGGCATCGATGGCCCGTCACCTTTTCCAATCTTTTTCAGTTGAGTTGACCTTAATCCCATTTGTAGCCGATAAGAGAAAAAAGGATCAAAACGTTTCCAGTTAATCTTAAGCATGCCACTAGTGTCAATTGTCAATGTCTGAATCTTGAGTCCGGTGTGAAAAAGTTCGTTCCACATCTTTTCTGACTGACCACAATATCTACTGAGAGCACTTCTAGTTCGAGGGACCCCGTCCAAGTAGAAATTCCAAATCGGACTTTTGATGGAAATTAGGAAAGTCTTGAGTGGACTTTTGGTAGACCGTGTCACAAAGTTGATCAGAGAACCTGCAGCAAGTAGAAAGAGAGAAAGAAGGAAAAGAGAAGGAATAGAGAGAAGGAGGAGAAGGAGAATGTAAAAGAAAGAAAGAGAGGGCTTAGTTTTCTGTACCCGTTGTATTTATATTGAATATAAATTGTATATAACAATAATATCCTTATGTAAGTAAAAAAGGAAATAAAACTCTAATAATAAAGGAAACTTAATAAAGTAACTTAACACTCCCCCTCAAGTTGGAGCATATAGGTCACATATGCCTAGCTTGGAACAACCAGCAACAAAAGCAGGACGAAATAATGCTTTGGTAAACATATTAGCAAACTGATCTCTAGAGGCAATGGTAGTAGTAGCAGCAGCTAGCAACGGTAGCAGCAACGGTAGTAGTAGTAGTAGCAGCAGTAGCAGCAATAGTAGCAGTAATGGTAGTAGTAGTAGCAGCAGTAGAAGTAGCAGCAGTAGTAGTAGCAATAGTAGCAGTAACAGTAGTAGTAGTAGCAGCAGCAAAAGTAGCAGCAACGGTAGTAGTAGTAGCAGCAGTAGCAGCAATAGTAGCAGCAGCAGCAGCAATAGTAGCAGCAGCAGCAGAAGTAGCAGTAACGGTAGTAGCAGCAGCAACGGCCAAGTAGCGACAAGAAGTAGTAGCAGCAGACAACGGTAGTAGCGTAGCAGCACAACAAGTAGCAGCAGAAATAATAGTAGCAACAGAAAGTAGTAGCCATGATAGTAGGAGCAATAGTAGTAGGAGTAACGGTAGTAGGAGCAGCAGCAACAGTAATAGAAGTAGAAGTAGCAACAGCAGCAGTAGTAGCCGCAATAGTAGTAGCAGTAGTAGGAGGAGCAATAGAAGAAGTCATAGTAGTAATCTCAATATAAATATATCTACCACTAATCAAGAAGGCTGAAACTTTAGTGCAAGAAACAAAATAACAACACTGATGTATAATTAGATGTAATTGGCTCCATCAATTAACCAAAGGAACCCAGCAAAATCAGTCAACCATAATCAATGAAATACTCTGATTCTTGAATCGTATAATCAAATGTAATTGGCTCCATCAATTAACCATAATCAATGAAATACTCTGATTCTTGAATCCGCTGATCAGTAAGTGTTGTAATCCATATTCAAAAATCGAACCTGATGAATCTGATATCTTCCGATCTCATATGTATCAAGACTTGAAGAGAAAATAGATAAAAATTACAGCTTTAGGTGGCTGTGCACCAACCCTAGTGGACTCTCAAACCAGCAATAGGATCAAAGTAATCAGGTAGTTAGACCCCGCTCGATACCATGTCACAAAGTTGATCGAGAGAACCCGCAGACAAGTAGAAAGAGAGAAAGAAGGAAAAGAGAAGGAATAGAGAGAAGGAGGAGAAGGAGAATGTAAAAGAAAGAAAGAGAGGGGCTTAGTTTTCTGTAGTCAAAACCCTACACCCGTTGTATTTATATTGAATATAAATTGTATATAACAATAATATCCTTATGTAAGTAAAAAAAGGAAATAAAACTCTAATAATAAAGGAAACTTAATAAAGTAACTTAACAGACCGAACATACGGAGCAACGATGAATCTGGTTTGGAGTTAGACTACGTTTGAATAGATCTCCTAATTTGAGTATGCTAAAAGGGGTTTGCTGCTTTGGATCAAAATATTATGTATAGAAGAGACAGTTTTGGTTTTTTGCCCGAGCTTTTGACTGTGACAATCAATTGTGCAGCTTGGTTGTGAATTATCTCACCAAAAAAAATAACAGTGTTTTGAAACCAATTAAATTTGTGGGAAAATCTATGAATTCCTTTATGAGATTGATAGATTGTATTGTGAGGAATTGTGAGGTCTAAATTCCATGTCAATTATTGAGTGTACTGGTAATTGGAAATAGTGAGAATGTTTGAGTGATTTGAGTGTGATTGTAATTTTGGTGCCTAATTTTGTTTATATTATAATAAATGCCTGTTTTTCGCAATAATATGAAAAGGGAAATGGTGTGATTATGCCTGCAAAACTGACTTCGGGACGCGTGCTGCAAGTTGGAAAATCTGACTGGCCCCCATAGACTTGTGTTTGTCGATGCTCATCCAGCTTTGTTGCAGGTAGTGAATTCCCCCGAGTCTATTCCACACATTATAACTGGAGATTGTTTAGGTGGATCCATTGCCTCTCTTTTCACATTACGGCTCCTACACACACTCGGTACAGAAACCACAGAGCGTCCGTTTTGCATCACATTTGGTTCGCCCCTCATCGGGGATGACGGCTTCCAACAAGCAGTATCGCAAAATCCAACCTGGAGTGCTTGCTTCTTGCATGTGGTTCATAAGGATGACTGTTTCCCCAAAATCTTTCACCCATTGATCATGGAGCAGAGCCTATACAAGCCTTTTGGAACATTTCTTGCGTGTTCCGAGTCGGGTAGTGCATGTTTCGAAGCCCCTAAATCCATAATTGAGTTGCTAGCCCTCAGGAGCCCAGAAAGTGCCCAAATTGTCAATTATGAGAGCATCATTAAATGTCCTGAACGGCAATTGATTTGCAAGAGTCATTCTGAATTTAGTGTGCCCGTTACTGATTTATTTGAAGCTGGGATAACTGCACAAGTTGCAGTAGTTGGCCTTCTGCAAATTCAGGTAACTATTTATTATACCTTCTTTTGTGTACACGTTCTGAAAACATCTCAGGAGGGATTTCACAATTGTTCTAGTCGAAACCAGAAGTGTGCTTTGTTGTATAAACCAAAATGCAATGTATCCCAGCTTTTAGCTTCACATGCTTAACCAGGAAAATTCGCTCCACTTGAATAGTCCCTTGTTATGAATGCTTTCCTCTTACCTTTTGGAAGTTCATTTACTGAACTTACATTGTCATGGCAGCCGCAGAATATGGATGCCGATGCTCTGTTGAGGGATATAGTCAAGACTGAAAAAGATGTCCTAGAACAAAAGAATAAAGCATTTGATCCTGCAAAGGATTTGAATGACATGAAAGTGTGCCCGGCTTAATTTGGAATGGCACAAGAAGAAATGCGAAAACGACGGCCAGGGTTCTGGTTACTTCGACAGCTTCAAGAACAAAATGGCTACACGTGACTATGAAGCTGTTAAGTTTATGAAAAAGCTCACTGATTACTGGGAACAAGTGGCGGAAGACACGAGGCCTCAGAGAGAGGGAGCACCGCTTCGGAATCGCTGGCTTTCTGGAGGAACAAACTATCGGAGGTTGGTCAAACCGCTCCACATAGCTGAGTACTATAAATGGGGCAAAAAGGTTACATATCTCAAGGGAGATCCAAGCACTTCAAGCTATTGAAAGACTGGTTGGACAAACATCCGAAGCAGCCAGCAAAGAGTGTCCCTAACGATTCGAAGATGAAGAAGATCATGTTGAGTGTCACGGAGGATTCGTGCTTCTGGGCACATGTGGAGGAGGCACGAATATCGTGTAGGTTGTTGAACAGTGGAGGATCGAACAGCACAGAAATAGAAAAATTGGTCTGGTTCGAGGGGTATGTCATGAATTTGCTCAAGAACTACGCGGTTTCTACTGATTTTTCTTGGATAGCAGCAGCTACATGCAATGGTGGAGGGAGTATGAGGATATATTGGGGAAGCAAATGATGGGAGCTTCTCACAACTCGCAACTTGCTGTTTTCATGACAAATGGCGACTGGTACCGGTATAAATCAGGTACCCCAGTATTTGAATGTAAATGATAGTGTAACATAAGAGCAAGAATGTGCCCATTTCACTCGATTTGTTGATGCTTTGCTTGAATTGATTCGGATTCTCATTGCACCATTGGTCATCTCGAGTTCAAAAATTTGCTTCGGAAGGCAATAATTTATGTTTTTAAAGCCTTTCTATTTTTTCCACTTCTGGAATTACTCATACCTTTGTTCCTTACAGTGCTGGTTCTTACTCGATGGAAATAATTGCCACAAGACTATAATAAAAAAACGAGCAATTTCAACCACAATAGCATAGGAAAAAAGGCAAAGAAAAAAGATTGCTGCTACTTTATTAAGCATTTTTAATGCTTTATTATCAAAAGGCTCCTCTCGTTGAAGCGGAGAGATTGACCGAATCATGCCAAATACAATTTAAGATGAGTCAACAATCTCTCCCTACGTCCGCTGGAATTGATTACTCATTTCCAACTTGTACTTTCAAGGATCGTCGCATTTATCATTGTTTTGGCTTCTGAAAGAGGCTTTAATAGCTCCTGGGCATGGAGTTGAACTTGAAGCCTTTAGGGCCCAGAGCTCCGTCCTTCTCTTGTCCACCGCGTTCTCGGCATCTTCCAGCCATTTCCGGAATACCACAAAATCGTTAAAAGCTAAAGTTTTCGAATCGCAGGGGCTTAATTTCGCTCAGCTCTTTAGCTCCTTTCATCCCAGCTTTCAGTTGCTCGAGCACATCAGCATATTGTTTGTTCAGTTGCTCTGGGATCTTCTGTCTGGGATCTTCTGTCTATCAATTTGAGCCTGTCGAGTAGCATCAATACAAGCCATCTTTGGATCAATACAAGCCATCTTTGGATGGTCACGCATTCCCCCCGGTCGCATCCACAGATGGGTGACCAAAATAGAAAGGCTTGCCTGTGGGAGAGAGAACGATAATGGCCATCTCAACAGCACAAAAAGCATATTATTCACTCGCCTTCTTCAATAGCACCGGTCGACGTTTCGAGGAGGTGGCTTGTCGAGCATTGGCACCCTCCTTCGTCGTCCCCGCTTGAGTGGTTTTGCCCTCCGTGGCACACACTGGAAAATCAATATAAATTCAACTGATATGGTGGAACGGTGAAAAAATGTGACCATTTATAAGAAAGATTTCACAGGCCAAAATAATTCATGACTCTTGTCTTTGATTGGTAACTTTTCGGCTTTCCATATATTAACATACCTCCTGGAGCGGTTTAATGATAAGCGTGTTGTTTTCCATCTAATGAACCGATGTACATTCATCTTAGTATGTCTATAAGTTGTAGCTTGTAATGTCGATTACTAACTCATAATGTACATGGATAAGAATCCATAATAGACTTCTTCAACGGCTACTCAATGGGAAAAGTAAAAAAATCATGTCAATAAACCCATTGCATTTTTTTTTTTCGATTACAAAAGGTAAACATAAACTTTTCAATTGGACCAATTTAGTCCTAAACCTTTTAATATTGGTACCAATTCAGTCCATCTAGCCAATTTTGGCTGGCCGGCGCTGACGTGGACGTCGGTTGGTGGCTGGACATTGATGTGGCAATTTTTAAGATTTTTTTTTTCAATTTTTTTATTAATTTTTTCAATTTTTTTTCTTTTTCCTTGTCTTTCCGGCGAGCCTCTGGTGAGGCTTGCTGGCCATTGGGCGAGGGCCGCAAAGTCCTCACTGCCACCGGCGAGGGTCATGGCCCTCGCCTGGCCTCTCCCAGACCGTCGGTGAGGCGGCTTTGCCCGGATCTGGGTGAGGCTGGCTTCGCCCAGGCATTGCCGCGGGCGAAGGGGGCCTCGCCACGGCCGGCGATGGCCGAGGGCGCGACCCTCGCCGGCGGGCGGCGAGGGCATCGCGGCCCTCGCCTCCGCCCCCGGCGATGGCAACCATGGCCTCGCCGGCCGCAAGTGAGGCCGGCCTCGCCTAGATCCGGGTGAAGCCACCTCGCCGGTGGCTGGGAGAGGCGGGCGAGGGCTGCGACCCTCACGGCGGCAAGCGAGGGCTTCGTGACCCTCGCCTAGTGGTCGGCGAGGCCATGGCGACCATCACCATGGCGGAGGCGAGGGCCGCAAAGCCCTCGCCAGCCGCCGGCGAGGGTCGCGGCCCTCGGCCCTCGCCTCCGCCCTGGCGATGGCCGCCATGGCCATCGCCAACCGCGAGCAAGGCCCCCTTCGCCGCGCGGCAGGCTCCGTGGGGTCGGCCTCGCCCGGATCCGGGCAAGCCGCCTCGCCGGCGATATGGGAGAGGCCGGGCGAGGGGCCGCGAGCCTCACCGGAGGCTTGCCGGAAAAGACATGGAAAAAAAAAATAATAATAATAAAAATTAATAAAAAAATCGAAAAATAATTAAAAAATCTTTTAAATTGCCACATCGGCGTCCGACCACCTACCCGGCGTCCACGTCACGCCGGCCAAAAATTGGCCGGATGGACTGAATTGGTACCAATATTAAAAGGTTTAGGAACTAAATTAGTTCAATTAAAAGTTTATGACCAAATTGATACTAATGTAATATGTTTATGATTTTTTTGGTACTTTTCCCGCTACTCAGCTAAAGAAGGAAAACAATCATGCGGTGCAATTAGTACTCCATAACTTTTTTTTCATGCCCCCCTAAATTTTGAGATTGATGTACGATAAACCTCATAATTTCAAATGCGTCGATGTAATTCTTTAAATTAGGATTTTATTGCACCTATCAACCCTTTCCCGTTAGCATATACCACATATGTACCCTTTTTTTTTTTTTCTTTTTTCTTTTTTTGCTGTTGGGAGGAGGGTTTAAGATGCTTAAGCTTCGGACAATCTTATATCTCTCTCATATCTTGACAGTAATTACTTTGTTAATATTTGCTTCGAAGGTAGAGATTGTGAATTTATAACGTAATCAGATTGTGTCTATTATATTTTCTTATAGGCAATACCGCGCAGTGTGAGTGTCTAGTAGCTGCCTCCTCCCTATAGTGTTATTCTCTTTCGTTTGTCATTTACATAGTAAGAAGACAATTTATTTTTAACAAGTTGTAAAATTTTAATATAACTTGATGGGACGATTTGATTTTATTTCCCTCTCAAAGAGCTTACTTTTAAAAAAAAAGCGATAATATAACTATAAAAAAACAAATTTTACAATCTTGTTATTTTTACTGTCATGTTTAGAGGATTTCGACCATTTTCTTTGTCAAATTCCTACAATTGGCGCTTGTTAATAAGTGCCCTAGGCACATGTTAATCACATCTAATAAGAAAATGTGTTTCACATATGATGCACTGATTACAAATAATACGAAAAAGCTCGTTGTAAATAATAATCTCCCTCAATCGAAATGTTTGACAACAGCACTTCCTTACAACTGTCTGCTTTTCTAGAGTGCATCGGGCAGCGATCAAACATTAAATAGCAACCGACGTTACAACTATCTTGATCATGAAGCCATTTAGATATATTACGGTTTTTTCTCCAGCAATCGCTTCCCTTTAGGTACTCGGCATTCTCAATGTTCTTTAGAAGTCGCGATGGTTCTGTGCACATACAAGAGCAAACACATATTCATAAAGCGCAAATCAACACGCTCTTTGTTTTAGAAAATGGATTGTAATGAATATGCTTCGCTAACAAATGGTACAGAGCCATCCACACTACAATGTGGCATGGCTTTTGTCTACAGTTTTCTGCGCATGACAAAAAGTTCTTATATCGAGATTTAATTCACTTGAGGTTGTGTGCCATTTGGTCCTTCCATACCAAACTTCATGATTTTTTCCTTTGACGTACATGTGAGCAACTTCTTAAGAGATCATCTATCCTAAGAGTGTTTCCATTTGAACACGCCTAACTTACGAATTAAGTATTGCCATTACATTAAAAGTACTTATATGAGTTAATTCCATTCTTAACGTATATATCGCAGAATTGCTCTCCCTACATTCTATACATAATTTGGTTCAATTTTGTCCCCTTCGCTAAGCTAGAATATTGTCAGGAGTCACTCCATGTCTAAGGTCTTTAGGATCTTTGGCTTCAGAAATCATTTCCCGCCCTCATCAGACCTACTTGTTACACATTTTGCACGGAAGAGATGGTTTTCACATTCATTTGGCAATTTTCTCTTAAAGTCTATGCCCACTTGAAAATAAAAGCTTGGGCGAGTTCTCAGCATTTTCCTTTGTCCCACGATGGAAGGGTCCACACGGAATCATCAGAATGGCCGACTTCACTCGACGCGACTTTTCTAACGCTTCAGAAAAGGAAGACCCATTCGGACATCAAGCAATTGTCTAAGAGGGACCCGATCGCATAATGACTTGAACAACGTGACTCTACTCACCGTGACGTTTATATTCCATCTAGGTCTGCGAGGTAGTGCACGACAGGCCGGAGAAACATCATATCGTTTTGGACTAGATTCTTCTTGTAATTGTGGCCTTTAGTGGGACCCAGCCAAAAAAAAAAAAAAAAGATAATAAAGAAAAGAAAGGTTGAAAAGCAAGGCGTTTTTTTTTTGGGGGGGGTGGTTGGTGTTGGAGGGCTATTAAAAGACGAGCACACGCATGGAAGAAAAGAAAGAAAAGAGAAGGAAAGTAAGAGAGCGAAGAGGGTGGTGCGTACACGCCACGCGAAATTTGCCAAGCCGAATCAACTATATATCGCAATAATAATAAATAAGTGGGCTCCTCGTTTGTCTAATCGAGATAATTTTCTGAATTAAGGCTTAAATTCAAATATATATAAAAATCGAGTCACGAAGTTTAACTCTTGAGTTATGGATCTTCGAGATTTCATGAAAATGATGAATTATGTCATTATAAAGCCATGAGGTTTGTCAAGAGTCCATTTAGAATAATGGTTTAGTTGAAGCGAAATTTTAGAGTTCGGCGTTAAGTTTTGCGTTGCGAACGACTTTAATAATCGCGTTGGATGTACAATTTGTTTGTGCATATGAGTTGTTTTATTAGTGTTTAAGAATTGTTTAGCCAATTCATAATTTTTATAATATTTTATTTAGTTTTGATGTCAATTCTTATTTAATTGTTAGGATTACGAGATTGTTGGCGCATATAATTAGGTTATTTTTTGTAGGCTTTCCCATTGTTAGGATTACAAGATTGTTGGCGCATATATTTTACTTAGTTTTGATGTCAAACTCTTTTTTGGTTTTGTAAAATCCATGTCTTGAAAATGATATGATAATATATCATGGGTTGAGGAAACATTATATGATTTGATATTCATTTGAAAAGTAACAACGGTGGTGCTTAGAGCATATTGAAAGCATAAAAATAGATCAAGTTCAAGTATTTACCACCTTTTTGTCTATTGGAAATAACAAACTATATCTTGAACATAACTTGAGTTGATTGTTGTGAATGGTTTGTGAAATGTTTTATGAAAGACGTTTTGAGAAACTTTTTATGAAAGACATTTCGAAAAGTTATATATATATATTTATCAATTTATGAATTTGGTTTATGAAGAATTCTGAAATATGTGAGAAATGTCTTGTGAAATGTTTTCGGTTTGATGAACAAAGTTTAGAAAAATTATGTGTTTTGTTTTGTGAAATTAATTAATGATATTGATTGTGGATTTGATTGTTGGTATTGGAGGTTGGGGATTTGGTGCGTATTGAGGAGCTTGTGGATATGCATATTGGGTTTATTTGTAGGTAGAAACCTTGCCGAGGATTATTACTAGGTATTGTATCGTGACCATGGTTTGATATTGAACAAAAAATTAGTCGATGAATGGATCATTGACATGTGTTTTAGTATGAGATGAATAAATGGAATAAACCCTTGGTGTGTGATTTTGATGAGATAGATCAATGGATTTAACCATTGATGTTTATGATGATTTAAATGAGTGTTTTCTAGAATTATATAAAACTTGTTGAAATGAAATGACTCATGCATGATTTGATATTAATATTAAAGAGTTGGATTATAAGTTTATGGGAAAATTCCAAATAAGGCATGAAGTGCCTTCATTTTCTTAAATAAAAGCATTTTAAATAAAGGCCTGAAATGACATCATTTTCTCAAATAAGAACTTGAAATGGATCTTATTTCAAATAATGGCCTGAAATAACCATATTTGTTTCTAAGAAGGGCTTGACTTTTCAGTTGGTCAAGGACATTTTAGTTATTTACATTTTTTTTTGAATATTTTCCTTTTTTCCTTTATTATTATTATTATTATTATTATTATTATTATTATTATTATTATTATTATTATTATTATTATTAATTTTCCTTTTTCTAGTTTTGCTTTCTTCTTCGTCGGTTGGTCGGTCAAACACCAACGATGTCGAAAAGGGTTGGGTGAGGGTCGCCCTTGCTAGCCATGGGCAAGGCCACCCTCACCCGGGGACAACAAGGACTCAACAACCCTCGCCTTAGGTGAGGCCACCCTCTCTTGGGGCTGGCGAGGGTCACCAAGTCCTCATCGGCGATCGTTGGCTCTTGTTGGAAAAAAAAAAGTGAAAAAAGGAAAGAAAATAATAAAAAAATAATTTAAGATTTAAATTGTAATTGGATGAAAACTCTCTTGACTAGTTGAAATATTTAGTCGGTCGATGATAGGTGAGGTCAAATCCTTATTTAAAATGACCATGATCACTTTAAGCTCTTATTTGAAACAATCATGACCATTTCAGGTATTCATTTCATATCTTTATTTCAGAAAATGAAGGCACTTTAGGCCTTTATTTGAAATTTTCCCTAAATTTATATATATACACATACATAGTGGTTATTCGATCTGTTTAAATGAAATCTGTACTACTCAATGAACTATGATTGCTCATCCCTCTTCTTCCCAATCTTTTAAGGTTTCTCAGTTAGCAAAGATAGAGCGAGAGCGATTTGACAATGACTTTTGGGAGTTGATATACGGGTGATCAGAGACTACATCCTTCGAGTGTAAAGACGACCATGTCATTTCATTTTCTGCTAGGATTTGGGGTGTGACACTTCTAGAATTTGAGTTGTTCAATGGAGTCGAGCTAGAACATGAAAACTACTCAGTCCAGTCGACTCATGAGTTTGATCAAATAATTTATTTGTTCAGAATATTTATTTTTATTGTATTTTCAGAATCTCCAATCTGAGCTTAAAGGGAGTATACTTTTCTTGTCGTTAAGCAATCACTCAAGTACAGAGAACACATTGCGAAGTTGAGAGGAGGCTGAAGCCATAAACTCAACTGAGCTCGAATCAAGTTTGAGCAACATCCGAGCTGAAAGGCTCGACTCGAGTATAGAGACGTGTCCGATGCAATTTGATTGAAAAATTCAGGCCTACTCAACTCCGAATCAATCTGATTGAAAAAAGAGAGCTTCCAATCAAAAATTGACGGGAGGAAGTCATTACTTGCCAATAGCAGGGAAAGGAAATGGCGCACCTTTTATAGAAAACAATTTAATACTGACGAGGGAGTTTACGGTTCGAGAAAGAATATATCGGTCCTTTCACCGTCTAATTGCAAAAATAAATCATTATTTTCCCGCGGAAATCCTTCTTTGTTTATACCCAATCCGGCTATTTTGATAGAATGAAGGTTACTTAAGTTGAAATTACTGAGACTCTTTGTGCACCGGAAGGATTGAAAGAGTATTGAAAGTATTCAAGGATGAAGAAAGCGAAATTGAAAAGGCACTACGAGCTATTCGTATAAGTGAAAGGGAGGGGCAAAGGAAGGCTTAGACTGATTTACTTTTTTTATGCGAAGAATTCCATCTTAGCTTACTCGTAGTCTTCCTTATAAAATGAAGGATTTTTCCAAAGGGGAAGACGAAAAAATCCATTTTGTTCGATAGTGCAAGAACGACCTTTTTCCATTCCAACAATGGCATTCGGGGTTTATTCCGCTTCCTTCTTCTAGCTATGATCCCATCGGTATAGTAGGATGATTACCTTCGCACATTACTAATCTTAAAAAGGCAAGGAAGAGGCGAAAACATGGTTTTCTTGTGATTAACTTAGGGAAGATTCCTAGCTACTTAATTGATTGATCTTCCTCTCGCCCGAAGGAATTCCTTTTCCAGCGGGAATCGAATTCAATGACCACGTTGCTATATCGAGAACGAGTGGCGAGACGGGGTTCAACTAGCGGAGACTCTTGGAACAGCTGGAGTAAGAAGTCGCCAAGCGAGTTCCTAATATGCCGCTGAATTGAAATCAGTCTCTTTCTTCCATCGTGCCATACGTGGGCTTCGGAGGGGCGCGAAGAAGAAGAAAAGAACGGCTTATGGCATTTAAGAAAGAATATGTTTTCCTTCGTCGGATGGGAACGCATGCCTATTCGGAGAAAGTTCACATGGTCGTACCATGAATTTAAAAAAAGAAAAGAATAAACAGAGACCGGGCCGTTGACTCGGGTTTGACGTTGTATTTATGGAGCGACTCAATCATCGTCGCTCCACGAAGGCGCGACTCAATCATCGACAACTCGCCGGTTTACGAGAGAAGCAGCCCAATAAGGAAGCTCCAACAATGGACTCTGTTCGAGCTGCTAAACCTCTGTACGTTTTGAAACAAAAGAGAAAATGCTTCTTCGATCGCTCTCGACTTTATAGTTTCTTCCGAAATCGAAAGAGACCCAATTTCGGATTCGGCGAAATACAGTGACCCGTTTCGCTTCCTAGAGGACGTGTTCTTGGTTCTTGTTCCTCAGTTGGTCTCTTGTTCTTGATGATTTTTTCTTTTGTTTTTGCAGATTTAGCAACGGACTCAATTTGGCGAACTTGGTCGTGTCCTCCGATATTCTTTGCAATTCATGGGCTGCAATCTCTGCCCAGATTGACGGCAATCACCAAAGCCAAAGGCCATCATCTTCGGAGACCGTGAAGATCCAAGAATTCGAACACCCGGAATACAAAATCATTGCTTTCGTGACCTCATTAGTTGCTGCAAGTCATATCCAAGAAGAGGCCGATTTGGTCCCTTCGTCTTCATCAGAGGCCTCTGAGTTTCAGTTTCTCTGCTCCCAGGACAGCCTGTCTTTTGCCATTAACAAAGCTGCGATTTCTCAGTTCAACGCTCTACGGGATAGTAAACTCTCCCCCCTGAAAGCTCAGGTAATTCCCTTTTATATTTCGTTTCTTTTCGAGTTATTTATGAGATTTTGTTAGTCGCGGCGAAAGATCAAACGAGTTGGTCTCAGTTCTAGGAATCAGATCTTGTTGAAGTGGGTTGTGGGATGCTTGCATCTGCTCTGATAGTTGCTTCATCGATGACCATTTTGAGTTGTTTCTTCACATATCGTTAGCTTTATTTGATGGAAAAAGTGGATTAACATTCCCCTTTTTGCTTCTTTCGGAGTTTGAATTGAATCATTTGACAAAATGGTTGATGGTGAGCAGTCAGTCAATGGTCTGAACAGTTCCTCTGGCATTGATGGCCCATTGCCTTTTCCATTCTTTTCAGTTGAGTAAAAAATAATCCCATTCCTGGCCGAGAAGAGGAAAAGATATATATTGTTTTGAGTGGAACTTAAGCATACCAATGCAGCTCTGAATGAATCAAGATATGACAGCAAATTAAATTCTGTCGTTTGGATAATTCCCATCTGGGCCTTAGAAATATTGTTGATTTATTGAACGTGCGTGAACCGAAGGAGTTTGGCAAAGTTACTCATCGGAGCTCACTAGATTATAAGGAAGTGATCCGTCGCAAATCTTCTTATCCTAGTGGGACCAAAAGCTGGTTCGAGATTTGGTTTGATCTAATCACAATGATTTTGAGTATATGTCTCTAATTTGAGCCTATGAAGAAACCTGATCTAAATGAAAATTCCATATCCCAATAGGACTTGCAATTTAAATAAGAAAAGGCTTGATTGGACATTTGATTCACCAAAATATATGAAGTAACAACAAATCCTCATTAGAGTTGGATTCCTTAATTGAGCCTGCTAAAAAGGTTTTCTATTTTGCATCCAAATAATATATATTAGAGGTGGGCTTTAGTTTTTTAACCATTAGTGAGCGGAGGAGCTTTTGTCCGTAAGAATCATTTCTACAGCATGCTCCTAAATTGCATATTGAAGAAGTTATAAGTGTTTTGAAACTAATAAATCTTATGTAAGATTTGTGAATTCCTATAAATTATTTCATAAGAAATTGTGATATTGAATACTATACGAGTTATTGAGTGCAATTCGCTGCTGGAAATTGTTAAAGTAATTCGAGTATGGTTGTAGTCTCTGTCGTATCGATTGATCTATATTGGAATCTTATGCTGCCCTCTCCGTGGGGTTGATCACATCAACCAAACCGTATAAATATAACGTCCAATTTATTTCCTTATTTTGTTTATTTTATTATCAGTTTGTCTGTTTTTGAAACAGTATCAAAGGGAAAGAGTGTGTTTATGTTAGCAAAACTAACTAAAAACGCATGCTGCAAGTTAGAAAACCTGGCTGGCCCCCATAGAGTTGTGTTTGTCGATGCTCATCCAGCTTTTGATGCAGGTCGCAAAATCGTCCAAGTCTATTCCACACATTATAACTGGAGATTGTTTGGGCGGATCCATTGCCTCTCTTTTCACGTTATGGCTCCTCCACACACTCGATTCAGCCACCAAAAACCGTCCACTTTGCATCACATTCGGTTCACCCCTCATTGGGGACGATGGCTTCCAACAAGCCATATCTCAATATTCAACATGGAATTCTTGCTTCTTGCATGTGGCTCATATGGATGACTGTTTCCCCAGACTCTTTCTGCTGTCGACTGCAGAGCGGAGTCTATACAGGCCTTTTGGAACATTTCTTTTGTGTTCTGATTCGAGTGGTGCATGTTTTGAAGCCCCTGATACCATTATTGAGTTGCTCACCCTGATGAGCCGGGAAAGGAATGGTGGCACTTCAGATTCCCAAAATTTCAATTATAAGAGCGTCATTGAATGTCTTGAACGGCGATTGATTTGCAAGAACCATTCTGCATTTAGCGTGCTTGATGCTGATTCATTTAAAGCTGGGATAAATGCGCAAGTTGCAGCAATTGGCCTTATGCAAATTCAGGTTACTGTTTGTTGTTCATTCTTTGGTGTGCAATACTGTAAATACATCTCACAAGGGCATTCACACTTGTTTTAGTCAAAACCAGTAGGATAGTTGTGCTTTGCCATTTAAAGCAAAATGAACTGCATCCCCACTTTTAGCTTCAAATACTTATTAACCAGGAAATTTTTGGTCCACCTGAATTGTCCCTTGTTATGAATGCATTCGCTTTACCCTTTGGAACTTCTACTGAACATTCATTGTCATGGCAGCTGCAGAATATGGATAGTGATTCTCTGTGGATGCCTGAAAAGACATCCTAGAACGAAAGAATCAAGCATTGGATCCTGCTAAGGAGTTGAACAAAATGAAAGTATACCTAGCTTATTTTGAATGGTATAAGAAAACATGCGAAGATGATGACCACAGTCCTGGTTACTATGACAGCTTCAAGAACAAAATGTTTAAGCGTGACCATAAAGTCGTTAAGTTCAAAACAGAGCTTGAGATATACTGGAAACCTGTGGTAGAAGAGGCGGAGAAGAGGCCTCATTTACCGATTGCACCGATGCGGTTCCGCTGGCTCTTCGCAGGGACAAATTACCGGAGGATGGTTGAGCCGCTCCACATAGCCGAGTACTATAAATGGGGTAACAGAAGTTACATATCTAAGGGGAGATCCAAGCACTTCAAGCTATTGGAACAGTGGCTGGACGAACATCAGAAAAAGCCCCAGAATAGTGTTCCTAACAATTCAAAAATGAAGATCATGTCCAGCATCACGGAGGATTCATGCTTCTGGGCCCATGTGGAGGAGGCGCGGATATCGTGCAGGTTGCTGAACAGCGGAGGATCGAACAGTGCAGAAATAAAGAACTTGGTCGAGTTTGAGAAGTATGTCATGGGTTTGCTCAAGAACTATGCAGTTACTCCCGATATTTTCTTGGAAAGCAGCAGTTACATGCAATGGTGGAGGGAGTATGAGGACATGTTGGGGAAGCAAATGATGGGAGCTTTTCACAACTCCGGACTCATTCGATTCATGAAGGACGAAGAATATCTCCATTATAAATCAGGTACCTCAGTATTCACATGACAGATGAATAAACTGGGTAATTAATGTGCTGGTCTTGCTCGTTATGTTGATTTTGCTTTGCTTGAATTTAGTTGGATTCTCATAGGACTATTGGTCATCGCGAGTTCAAAATTTGATTCAGAAGGCAAGACTTTATGTTTCCTCAGGAATTACTCATTTGTTTGTCCGCTTAGTGCTGGTTCATATTCGGTTGAAAAACATCCATCACAAGACCATAATGGAAACGAGCAATTTCAACCAATACAGCATTGAGACAAAACCCCCTCCCCCTCAAAAATAAGAAAAAAGGCAGCTGCTACTTAATTGAGCATTTTTAATGCTTTATTATCAAGAGGCCTCTCTTGTTGAAGCGGAGAAATTGCCTGAATCATGCCAAATACATTTTAAGATGAGTCAACAATCTCTCCGTGATTCCCCTGGAATTGATTACTCAGTTCCCAGCTTCTGCTTTACGAGGATCATCACATCTATCGTCGGTTCGCTTCTAATGGAAGCATCAGTAGCCCTTGGGCATGGAGTTGAACTTGAAGCCTCTAGGGCCAAGAGGTCCATGCTTCTCTTGTCCACTGCTTTCTCGACATCTTCCAGCCATTCGTCGACTATCATAAACTCGCTGAAGCTAAGGCTTTCAAATCGCAGGGGCTTAATGTCATCCAGCTCTTTAGCTCCTTTCATTCCAACTTTCAATTGCCCGAGCACGTAGGCATATTGTTTGTTGAGTTTCTTTAGGATCTGGTCCCTATCGGTTTGAGCCTGCCGAGTAGCATCAATACGAGCCATCTTTGGATGCTCAATCCTATCTAGGACTGCATCCACAGAAGGGTGACCAAAATAGGAAGGCATGCCTCTCGGAGAGAGAACGATTATGGCCATCTCAACAGCACAAAGAGCACATACTTCACTTACCTTCTTGAATAACCCCGGACGACATTTCAAGGAGGTAACTTGTTGAGCATTGGCACCCTCCTTCGTCATTCTCGCACGAGTTGTTTTGCTCTCTGTGGCGTCCACTGGAAAATCAATGTAAATTCAACGATGTAAATTCAACTAATATGGTGGAACAGTGAAAAATGTGACAATTTATAGGATTTCATAGGTCAAAATAATTCATTACTCCCTCTTTGATTGGTAACTTTTTTGGCTTTCCATATATTAACATACCTCCTAGAGCCGTTTAATGATAAGTGTCATTTTTCGTCTAATGAATCAATGTACATTCATCTTAGTATGTCTATAAGTTGTAGCTTGTAATGTCAATTACTAGCTCATAATATAATGGATAAGAATCCAGAACAGACTTCTTCAATGGCTACTCAATTAAAAAGGAAAACAATCCCGCGGTGCAATTAGTAGTCCGGTTTTTTTTTTTTTTTATACCCACCTATATTTTGAGATTGATGTACAATAAATCCTTAAATTTTATAGGTGTCATTGTAATTCTTTGAATTTGTATTTTGTTGCGTCTATTAACACCATTACTATTTCCATTAGCATGTATTGCGTATATACCCTTTTTATGGGGAAAATACCAAAAAAGTCAAACATTTCAATTAAATCAATTTAGTTTTAAATATTTTCACATCGCTACCAATTGAGTCCATTTGTCCGCCCAATTCAGACCGAAAATTGCTTATATGGACCCAATCATCCTACATTCTAATGTAAACAATATTTTTAATTTTTTAATGAAATTTTCGCATTTTTATTAACTTTTCCCCTTTCCCCTTTTTTTCCCTTCTCTTGCCTTTGGCCTGTGGCCGATCACCGGCCATACACAAGCCAAACATAAGGAAAAGGAAAAGAGAAAAGAAAAATTAATAAAAAGTTAACAATTTTGAAAAAGTTATTAAAAAAAAAAAAAAAAAGGCAACGTTAGTGTCGACCGTTCCATGTAAGACCATCAGCATCCTTTCCGGCCAAAATTAGTTAGATTGACTCAATTGATGTCAATGTGAAAATGTTTATGTCTAAATTGATTCAATTGAAAGGTATAAAATTTATTTGTATTAATACAACGGGTTTATGACTTTTTCTTTTTGTACTTTTCCGACCTTATTTTTCTATTGGGAGGATGGGTGGCGTTTAAAGTGCAACCTTTTCTTAAAATTTCTAATAAATTCCTTTTGGTCCCCAAATTCAAAGTTGAGGGTTTAACATGCTTAAGCTTCAGACAATCCTATATATGTCTCAGATTTAGACAGTAATTATTATGCTAATATTGTCACGCCCCGAACCCCGAGCACGTACCCATCCCTCTCTGGTCGATAAAATTTTGCGACTTCCCAGGACTAGTCGCCGACCCTTTTACTTTATTGCACATGCGGAAGCGAAAAAGAATCCCCTGACAATAACCATCTCGGGATAGAAAAGTAGAACAACAATTTCACAAACAAACATGCCTTTATAAACATATGATGAGTCAAGTACAAGAGTCTATAGTCAAAAGACCACAAAAGATCGTTCTCCAAAAAGCGGTCCTATCCGACCATCTTCAAATCACCTCCTCTCTCTGCTCCAGGTCCTCCACTCGATGACCTTGAAAGTGGTTATACATAATAGGTGAGACAAACGCTCCCGGCAAGTCTAAGCTCTAAACTAGCTAGCTGGAGGGAAAGACACTAAGAAGCATTCTAAGCACGCAATCACACAATCAAGGAGACTTACCTCGTCTCGGTTCCACCCCGCAGTCGGCATAGATCATATCACAAATCAGAGCATCACTCAAGCTCAATTAATTGGAACACAATACTCAAATTAACATGCGTTCCTAGTTTTGATCTCGGCATATAGCACGGCCTACTCTCTGTTCGGCGGTCTTCTGGCATTGCCAGGCATCATCTCACCCCATTGAGCACGGCACGTCACTACGTCGACGGCTTTCCCGAAGGAGCATAGGGGTCCCGGGGCATCTATCGGACCAGGCTTCCTTTATCAAGGGTATCCCAAATAGGGATAACGTCCCGCCTCAACAAAGGGACGATTTCTCATTGTCATCACACGATCACTCAAATATGGCCCGGGCATCGTGCCTTACACTCAAATGCTTCAATTAAAATGGTGAACCTGGCCTTTTTCTTCGTATTAAAAATACGCATGAAAATAGTCATGTGTGGGTATACGATCAACTCGACCCAGAAAAATTGACATTCTTCCTTTTTAAAATCCCACTATTTTATATATTATATAAAACCATTTTCGGTGTTAAAATCCGACACCCGGAATTTTCTGAGTAAATATTGAAAATTCACAATTTTTGGAATTAAATACCAAAAATCCAATAATCACTCAATTTGCATAATTTAACACTCAATTGCGAAATTAACCACACCATTCAGCAATCGAAGACGAAAATTCGGTCATTTGGCCATCCCTAATTTCCGGAAAAATAATTAATTAAATAATTAATTTCGAAAATTAACTAATTAATTCAATTTAATTTCTAAAAATACTAACCTAGGCCAAAATTATTAAATTAAATACCAATACGGACCCGGAAAATTCCCGAACCCTTCTAGATAAATAGCACAATTTAAATAGGCCTTAGCTAAACCATTCTAACTACCTAACATGCTCAATTAAATAATTAAATCATTAATTTAATCTAATTAACAACATAATTCCTAATTAAATAAATCTAAATACCACTTAGCATCAAAGCCTACTAAGAAGAGTTTAGAGAATAAACTCACCGGTGTATCGCGAAAACCGGTTCACCGCGACGACGACGCGACGGCGGCCGAAATCTTAATTTTCGGCGGTGTCGGCAAACTCTCGGGCCGGGCCTAAAACGGCGCAAATCTCCAGCCAACTGAGATTTGTTTTCCAACTCGAGCTGGGCTTCACTTGATTCGTGGGCTGAATTTCTTATGGGCCTGACTTGCTTGGAGGTTGGGCCGAAGAAAATGTGGGCCTGTCTTCGGTGGATTTCACAGGCGTGAGAGCTTGGCTGCTTCACTTCACTTGCTGGGCTCTTTGTGGAGATGGGCCGTTGAAGCTTGCTGGGCTGAGCGCTACAATTCTCGATGGACTTCACTCGGCGAAATGGAGATGATGCAGCTGGCGTCTTCGAGCTGGCCGAAGGAAGCAACAGCTGCTTCGGTTGAAGGAACTCACGCGGACTGAAGAGGAAGTGGAGCTGGCCGCGTGGACTGAAGCTTGCTGGTGGAGTTCGCTGGCATCGAGAGGCGTGAGAGAGGGGATGCCTTCGGTTGCAGCAGGCGGTTGACTGGAACGGCAGCTCGGATTGAAGCCGCGTGGATCGGTGAGGTTGATTTGACGGAGAGGCAGAGTCAAGATGGAGCCGTGGAGGATGAGGTTGACTGGCGCGAGCGAGCTGGCCGAGACGGTGGGATCGTGGGCAAGGAAGTTGGGTCAACAAAAGCCTTTGGTGAACTTGAAAGTTTGACCAGAGGAAACAGATATTAGTGGAGAGGGGCGGCCATTTGTTGGGTGATTTCGGTGGACACTGAAGCTTCGACGATCAAAATGAAAGAAAGAAAAAAATAGAAATGCTCGAGCGTGCGGAAGAAGACGGCAGAATGGAACGATCGGCAGGAGCAAAGGAAGAAATATCTACAAGAATTACTAAAAATCATCACTCAAATTCCCAAATTGAGGTCCAATTTCACGGCAGAAAAATCTCAAATAATTTTCTATAAGTCCCGTCTGTATAGCTCGAACTGCGAGTTGAAAATCTCTTGATTCGGCTTGCAATTTCCGATAATATTCCGCGGCGTCCGATTCGATTTTCCGTAAAAATCTCAGAATCTCTCAAAATTTCTCGGAGGATGAGTCGACGTCCCTAATATAGCTCGTGACACCACAGAACTTTCAATGTCTGAAATCGGGTTCAATATCACGGTTAATTTCGATCTGACGCGCTTTTAGCGTGACCTAGTCTACCGGATCACTTTTAGGAATTTTTGGTGCAATTGACCCGTGATCGATTATCTCGAGTCACATAGTGCATCTTCGACACATTGGCAACTCTCGGTTGTCGTGAAAATCTCAAGGTTTCAAATACGGACACAGGGTACCCAAAACGTCGAAAAAATCAATTTAGTGCCGATCGATGAGTATTTTGCAATCGGGTGGAATCACCCACATTCGATCACATATCTCGGCCAAATCGACCTATCTCGATCTCGATCGATTCGACGATCCGCAATGACCCTTGTAGACCGACACGGTCGGCGGTCGATTCATGTTCGAATTCTCAAGTCCATTGCATTTAGATTCCTTAATTGTTTCCCAGATAGGCCAGGTTATCTCGTGAGTGGCGGCTCGAGAGAATAACACTATAGACGCGTCGACAAAAAGCCCGATTTATTTAATCGAAAACTAATTTAAAAATTCAGGCTGTCACAAATATTTCTTCGGAGGTACGGATTGTGAAATTATAATGCAGTCAAATTTCGTTTCTATTATATACCGCTCAGTGAAAATGTGTCTATGGCCATCTCCTCCCTATCACGTTATTCTCTTTCGCTTATTATTTACACAGTAAGAAGACATAACTAATTTTTAATGGTTTGTAAAATCTTAGTATAACTAGATGGGACGATTTGATTTTATAGACCTCTTAAAGACCTTACTTAAAAGAAAAGACGATAATTTTACTATAAAAAGGATATTTTTAACAATCTTGTTATTTTTACTTGTTATGTTTAGAGGATTCCGACTATTTTCTTTATTAGCTAATCGATCGCAACACACTGGCGCTAGATCTCGCCTCGCCTCCCGATTGTCACTCCTTGGACGCCGAGCTGCTCCATCGTCGCAGCAAAAATCTCTCAAGAACTTGCTTTGGTCGGTCACATATGTGGCCATGGAAGCATTCGTGCTTGGGTCACTATGGTAGCGCATGGGAACGTTTATGTTCCTTTGTTCTTCTATTCCTTTGCTTTCTGGAATAAAAAAAGAATAGAAAATCCGTTTGATAACGTCAACTAATTTTTTTATTCCCCGAAATAAAAAAAGTAGCCGGATAATAGATTTGGAACGAACAAGAAGTAGAAAAAAGTAACTTATCGTTCTTGGGAACAATTTCTAGAAATAAGTCATTTTTTTTTTATTCTCTTTTCTTTTCTTCTTCTTTCCTTGTCACTCCCCACCAGGGCTGCCGTGCGTGGGCCAGCCACTACCCATCGCGTCGACCACCGCCACTAGTGGGTCACGGCAGTTCAGTCAACAATCGGCGGCCATGGTCGGTGGTGGTCAAATGCGTTCCTATTCTTTTTCTAGATTGTACCAAATGCATTCCTATTCATTTTTTTATTCCGAAAATAGAAATTATATATAGTTATCAAACGCGTTGTTTTACTCAAAAATTGATCTAGGAAGTAGAAATAGAAAGAATTATTTCTAAAAAGAAATTGTTCCTCGAAAAAAAATGTTACCATTTGTATCATATACAACACGAGATCGATGCGAGATAATCTTTAGGCGGTTCGGGTGACACATGCGCCTTTGACAACACTCAAGTAAGGGGATCGTACTTGTAATCCTCACAAGCTGTCTTTAATACATGACGTCGAAACTCTCTCGAAGATTCCTACTCTTCAAGCGTAGCCATGACATTGCCATGAACCAAGTCCCAAAGCATGTACATGTGAGCATCTTGTTTGGACCCCTTTCTGACCCCAACAATCACTCTTGCCCTCATTAGAACAGGTCGTTACAGGCCCACCAGCTTCCGCGTGGTTAACCTCACATACCATAATGTTGGCCTTAGTCCTGCTTGTAATGATATTATCCGCTTTGAGCTGGAGCTCGCACGCTTTTGTTTTGTTTTTTTTTTTTTTTGTAAAGGTAAAAATGTATTATAGCTTTGCACAAATATACAAGAAAGACGAAACGGCTCCTAAGCTTGCACTCTCAACAGAAGAAAGGGAGTGGAAGGGAGCCGAATCGACTAAGAAAAAGAAAAGGACAACAAGCTAAGACTGATGGGTCAACAAGCAGCACACTAGTGCGGGGGCAAAAGAAGACCACCGAGGCCGCCAAAAAAAAAAAAAACGGGACGGCGCCAACATCGTAAGAAGACGGGTGAAGAGATCGGGGGCGGGCGGATGAGCAATCTCCTCACGGCCATCAAAGATAGTAGGGTCAAAACCCCGTTCCTCGAAGCCTTCTATTCCTCGGGGTGTCGGGGACATGAGAGAAGGTAGTAGCTTTATCTTTAACATGCTTGATGATGTAATTCTTCATAGCAGCGGGAACCATAGATTCTCCACGAAAGATAATAGCATTCCTTTTCTTCCATATGATATAACACATAGCTGCAAAAGAGTGGCGAGCTATGCTATGATAAAAATCTTTGCCCTTGAGGAAGGACACAGCCCACAAGAGGTCATCTTTCCGAGGTCTTGGACGCCAAGGAAGATTGCAACGAGTAGCCTAGAAATAAGTGATAGAGGTCGGTACGCGGCATTCAAAAAACAAGTGGTCAATGGAGTCCGGGACATCATTACAAAAGGCACAAGTGGCATAATCGATTCTACCATAAGAGAGAAGTAACTTCTTGGGTAGGCATACGGTTTTTAGCAAGAAGCCGAGATTGAATTGGAACACAGGGGTGATGTCATTAGCCCAGAGATGAGAGAAGCCCGGGAACACGGGCGCCTTTGCTTCTCAACCGGTCCCAAGCGAGCCGACCGAGAAACATCCCAAAGGGTGCCAACACCGAGGCAAATTTATCCGGTTCTCGGGCGAGCGCCGGTGTGGAGATGCCCAGGGTTCCCAAAAGGTTGCGCGGGGAAGACCCGGTGTCAAGAAGATGTCGGCCTACAACCGCCAAGAGAGGAAGACCCGAGCTCGGATAGTAGAAGACGGTAGTAGGGCATGAAGAGGGGGCCTTTCGGGTGCCACCGATCGAACCATAAGGAAACCGAAAGACCATCCCCAAGCCTCCATAAAAAGGACATGCGCGAATCCCTTCTTAGTTGTAGAATCTTCTTCCACGCCCAAGAGCATACGTGTGGGGCGGAAGCAATCCGGAAGTTCTTTTTCTTTAAAAATTGGAGTGGATCCGGCGGCACCAAAGAGACTCCTTGTCCGTGAAAGGATCCATATATACTTGAACATTGCCGCCAAGTTGCAGTCTTTTAATTTGCGAATTCCAAGACCACCCTCCAACTTCGGCCGGCAAACGTCATCCCATGATACCTTCGCCCCACCCCCGACCGAGGGGCGGCTCCTTTCCATAGGAATTGTCGCGAAATCACTTCTATCTTGCCGTTAGGAGGCTGACCGAAGCCGTAATGTGAAGACACTCGACCAGAAAGCTTGAATTGAATGTAAGACTGGCCTGATCAATTGAAGCCTTCCAGCAAAAGAGAGCAAGCGATGGGCCCAGGACTTTGCTCTAGCAGTGATCCGTTCAATTAAGGCAGTGCAATCTGATTTGTTAAGTCTAGAAGAAATAATAGGCACTCCAAGATAACGAACCGGAATCGAACCTTCAGTAAAGCCAAAAGCCAACAGGATATAATTCCGAAGAGTCGGAGAGCCGCCTGACAGGAAGACTTCGCTCTTATTCTTGTTTGGAAGTAATCCACTCCAGGAGGAGAACAAGTCGAGGCCCTTCTTTAGTAAGGTGATGGAGCCCCAATCGGCCCGGCTAAAAAAGGAAAACATCATCGGCGAAAAATAAGTGAGATAGCTCGGCCGACTTACATCGCCAATAGTATTTGAATTCCTTGTGGGTGGTGCGATCTCTTAGAATTCCGGAGAAGACCTCCATCACTAAGGTGAATAGATAGGGGGACATAGGGTTGCCCTGGCGAAGACCACGGCCACCCGAGAAGAAGCCATGTAATTCCCCGTTGACCGAAATTGAGTATTTCGGAGTTCTAACACAAACCATAATTAATCGAATGAGGAAATCCGGGAATCCAAAAGCCCGAAGCGTTAGGCGAAGGAAATCCCAATCTACGGTGTCGTAGGCCTTACGGAAGTCCACTTTGACAAAGCACATTTTGGGAGATATGGGTCCAAGTGAAAACCAGAAAAAAGCTCCCGAGCTAGCAAAATATTATCTCTAATCCTTTCGCCTTTGACAAAGGCATTCGGGAAGGGTCAATGATATCACCTAGGACAGACGCAATACGATTAGAAATAATCTTCGTGATGATCTTGTAAATTGTATTACAGCATGCTATGGGCCTGAAATCCGTAACCGCACAAGCATTGGGCACTTTAGGAACTAGAGTGAGTATGGTATTGTTTACCTCACGCAGGAGCTGCCCTGAGGAGAAAAATTCCCTAACCGCCTCCAAGACAGAAGGCCCCACAATCTCCCAATTTGTCTTGAAGAATTCCGCCGTAAACCCATCCGGTCCCGGAGCCTTCCCTTTAGGGAGGGAAAAAAGAGTCATCTGAATCTCATCATCTAAGACCGAGGTAGATAGAGCTCTAACCTGGTGCGA